>OZ010711.1:18908354-19050121 GCA_963932345.1 Ophion ventricosus
GGGGCGTACAATGATGCTCCCATATTTTTTTTGCAAAAAGATTATAAATACCAAAATAATGGGATCGAAAAAAAATTGCGGCTCATTGTACCACATGGGTGGGGTACAATGTATAGGTGGGTACAGTGTGCCAACTACTGTGAAACGTAGGGTACAATGAGGGGGTTTGAAACTCTTATATTTTTCTAACATAGATAACATAGATAACAGGTAAATCATGGTCGAACACAAAAAAAATCTGAATTTGCGAGCTATGAACCTCCGAGAAATCGCACGTCGTTGACAGCGGCCTGTGACACATTGCGCTAGTTCGGAGCGTCGTCACTTTTTTGTTTCCTCATTGGGAGTCGGGACATTGTGCCCCACATCTCGGTGATACATTGTACTCCACTGGTTGAATATATGATTATTGATGAAAATAACTATTAAATAAACTACGAATGGAAAAACCCAAGTCACTGAGCTTATCATGAATAATAAAATTATCAATTAGGACCGAAAACCCGAGCCGCTACAGAAAGTTACGTTATATTTTACGTTTTTCCGGCGAGCGAGATATTTTTTTTCCAAGCCTCAAATCAATTTTTAATTTTCAATAATTCTTTGTGAGCTGCTATCGATTTAGTTTTAGGCCTGACGAAACGAAATATAAATCGCGGTCCAACACAAAAAAAAATCGGAATTTACAAGCTACAAACTTCGGAGAAATCGCATCTAGCTCACAGTGCCACGTGATACATTGATACATTCTCCCCTACTAACTGTGCCCACGACTCCGTACGTGCAGTTTTTCGAAGCCGATTGCGATGAAATAATTACTAAATGTTACTTCAAGTTAAGCCGTATATTTTTCTGAAAACTCCATTCATATTGGGTCAGTAGTTTTTACGTGATGGGTGCCCGAACAAACAGACACGCAAAGTTTATAGTTTTATTATATGAATAGATCATGAAAATATAATTAAGCATGTGTTGGCACGGGTAATACGTAAACAGCCGCACGGTTACACGTTGGAATTCGGGAAATAAAATGTATATACACAGGATAAGGCAACAACTGTTAGCAGTAGAAATATTTATCACCCTATTAGACTTAGAAGAAAACTTTTCTTACAAAAGTTGCATAGTTCGAAGAAGACCATAAATTGGTGGCTACGAGGGTAATCCAGGTGGAGGCGCTACTGAGATTTCATGGTCACGTCAATTTTTTTAAAGTGGATTCACTATATTTTTTTTTTACAATTTTATCAAGGAACTAAAAATAAGTTCACACACATCAAATTTTAAGATGGTCGATCAGGGTTTAGTATAAACAATTGATAAAAAAGAAATGCCAATGTTTTAAGTCTAAAATCGATTAAAAAACGTTGCAAACACTTCTATGAAAGGTTCTCAAAGAGATGGCCACCACTTTTATGGACATGGCTTATACGTCCGGTCGGTGAAAATCCTACCGCCAAGTTTATTTCTAGATGGAGCGCATTTCGGGCAAACGAAGAGAAAGACGTTGCTCGTCGTTCAATAGAGTGAAAGGTGTTTCTTTATTTTTTTTCCGAAATATCAACCATCTTGGAGAACACTGGGAATCTGCGAATCAGCTATCTCTCTCGTACTCATGGCCGCTCGGTCGGTGTGCCATCTGATTCGCATTCATTGTATTGTCTTATTAATCACATTAGTCTTTATTAACGAACTGGTTGAGGTTTCTATAGTTTAATACTAAGCGCAATTTAGATTTTGCTTTATGTTGAGGTATTGAAACTTCAATTATGAAAAATTATGTAAAATTATACACTTTAATACATCGTCTTATTTTTAGTTCCTTGATAAAATTCTGAAACAAAGAGTGGTCCCATAAAAAAAAATGTATGAACCTCGTATCCACCACTCGATGACCCCCTTCCACCCATGCAACTTTTGTAGGAAAAGTTTTCTCTTAAGCCTGATAGATTTATAAATTATTTCCACTGCTAATACTTGTTGCCTCACCCGGCATATGAATTATACTATCGATATTGATGAAAATAACTGATTGGTCGTCTTTATATTTCAGAGCGTGGACATCGACAAAGGCGATATTCCTGATCTCACCAAGGTTCGTTCGATTAGCGAAAGAAAGGAAAAAAAGAGAAACGCACAGGCTCTTTCTCACTTTGAGATTAAAATACTTCATGGACCGATCGTTCTTATATACATGTACGAAAAATTGATTTCGCAGGCTCCGAGCAGTTTGTTGGACGCGCTTGAGCAACATCTCGCCTCGCTCGAGGGAAAGAAGGGCTCGGCGGCGAACACGCCGACTCAGTCAGCGAGGTACGTATACAGTCGGCTCGCGGTCAGGATCCTCGTAATTATCACGAATACGGAGATACAAAAGGGAAATACATTTTTACGCAAAACTCTTGAGCACCGGGAAGATCGAGGAAAGTAAAATAAAAAAAAATGCAGATGAAAGAACGAATTATTTTTACGTTGAATAAAAATGCGGCAGTTCTTTTCTTTTTTTTCATTCAAAATCCAAATTCGACGATTCCACACCTTTTGATCTGTTTGCAAACATCGAGACCGTTTATACAGGGTGAGGCACATAAAGTGTTACAGAGCAATAGCACTCAAACTATTGATCATATCCAAAAATGTTTCAGACAAAAGTTTCAGTGTCGAGAAGGCCGTCATACTGGACCACCCTATTTTTTTATCGGTGGAGGCGCTGAAAGCTACGTCAAGGTCAACTCCACTTTTTTTAATGGAACCATGTATTTTTTTCGCCTGACATTATTACCGACTTTAAGACGAATTCAGCGACCTACAACACCAGGCCATTCTAGTCACGCAAAGTATGAAAATGGTCGAAAAATCGAAAAATATCGGAATAATCACTTTCAAAGGATCCACTAACCTTGGTTTGGGTCTACCTACAGAAGATACTCGAAGTGATGACCCTCGACTTGTAAGCACTTGTTAATTCGCTGATGAAAAGACCGTCTAACTTCAGTCATCATTTGTGGTGTGATTTCGGTACATGCTCGGCGTATTCTTTCTTTCATGTCGTCAGGCGTGGTCAGGCGTGTTTACAAGTGTTTACAAGACGAGGGTCATCACTTCGAGCATCTTCCGTAGGTAGACCCAAACCAAGGTTAGTGGATCCTTTGAAAGTGATTATTCCGATATTTTTCGATGTTTCGACTATTTTCATACTTTGCGTGACTAGAATGAGCTTGTGTTGTAGGTCGCTGAATTCGTCTTAAAATCGGTAATAATGTCAGGAGAAAAAAATACATGGTTCCATTTAAAAAAGTGGAGTTGACCTTGACGTAACTTCAGCGCCTCCACCGATAAAAAAATAGGGTGGTCCAGTATGACGGCCTTCTCGAACACTGAAACTTTTGTGTGAAACATTTTTGGATATGACCAATAGTTTGAGTGCTATTGCTCTGTAACACTTTATGTGCCTCACCCTGTGTATATATATATATATTTTCCATGCTTTGTACATTTTTTTTCTTCTGATTTTAAACATTTACTTTTTTTTCGTTCGAATTGGCATCTTGTCTCGTTGCGTTGGTTCGATGGATACACGCACACACACCCACGCACACGTACATCATTCGTTGCATTACGTCATTTAATTTCGAGGATAAATCGTAGCGTCGTTTGTTGATACACGAAAATTATTCGCTGATTATTGTTTATCCAGTTTAAGAGTTCATTTTTTTTACGTTTTTACTTTACCTAAGAGTTTTCGCAAACGCTCATTTTCCATACGCGACGAGAGAGAGATCGCGGAGAATGAAAGAAAAAAAACGAGGAGATTGCGTGAACGATTCATGCGCCGACGATGCACAATTTGCTCGTCTCTCGTGACTCGTCGTTGCCGATTTTCTTTCAATTTTTTTTCCTTCTCGAAAGGAGTCGAGTATATTTTTTCTTTTTTTTTTTCGTAGTCATTGCGCCTATGAAACGCGACAGGATTATTTTTCCTTTTGTTTTTTTTATTTCTCGTTGCGTATCGGCAGTTAGCGCCCTTTTCATTTTCTTCGTCGATCCGACCTATCGATTGTTCATAATCATTGTAAATATTGTAACACGTGTGTACACGCTTTTTTATGTGCCGAGAACAACGAGAGAAAAGTATCGTGACGAGGAGAAAGATAAAAACGAGAGTGACGGCTCGATGCACTTGTGATTTGTTTGTGTGAGGGTGTGTTTTTTTTTTTTTTTTTTTTTTTCGTGAAGCACTGAAATGTATCATCGTTTATAGTCGTTCGTAGGAGGAGAAAAAAAAGAGAACAAAAAAATCCTCTCGTAACTCGTAAGATTGTGCTATTTGGTAAATTAGCTTTTTGGGAAGAAAAAAGAAACGAAAATGAATAGCCTGAGTGAGAATTTTGCACGCTCTGAGTCGAAACACTCTAGAATTTATTCGTTACTTTGCTAATAACAATAATGATAATGCTAATAATCGTAATAATAATAATTCTTTGTAACTTCTTAGCAATAGAGATTATTGTTGTTATTATTATTTACTATTATTATTGATGGTTTCACTAGATGGTGTCATTTTAATAATTATTATTAATAACGATATTGTTGATAACAATGGTGTCCTTTAATTCCATGTCACTTTCTTACCAATAGCAATATTATTATTATTATTATTGTTGGTTCGAATAATAATTATAATGTTCATAATGAAAATATTTGTTTTCAATTTTTTATTTTGTTATTTATTATGGTATCATTATTGTTATTATTACTTATCATTATTATTATTGACGGTGTCACTATGACGGTGTCGTTATAATAATAATTATTATTAATATTGATATTGTTGATAAAAATTATGTCTTTTAAATCTCTGTAACTTTCTTACTGTTTGCAATATTATTTTTACTACTACTACTACTACTACTACTATTATTATTATTATTATTATTATTATTATTATTATTATTGACATTGTTATTGATAGTAAAAATCATAATAGTGTATATTAATTATTAACAATGATTCTATTGGTGACTTGGTTATTGTTATTATTTTTATTATCATCGTCATTATTGTTATAGTTATTATATAGAAACATACACAAAAACGTACACATTCGGTGACGCGTGTGCATCCTGTAAATACGAATTATTTCGTGCATTGTTGCATCTAAATACGTACTACACCATTTTTTTCGTTTTCTGTTTGTCTCTTTTCCTTTATTTTCAATTATCAACGGTCCTTGTCGCTCCTCCCATTTCTCAATATCAAATATCTCTCTCTCTCTCTCTTTTTCTCTCTCTCTTTCACACACACACACACACACACACACACACACACACACACACACACAATTTCTTATCTTACCACCGCTACGAAAACTGGACACTCGACAAAATTCGAATCGCGCGGCATCCTCTCGTACGAATCCTCGTCCGTAAATTCCACTCGGTCGCACTCCTTTGTCCGCACCGAGGATAATGAAAAAAAAAAAATGATAAAAAAACACAAACACACACCGTCAACCCGCCCACCCCCCTATCATTGCCCAAGCAGCAATAGAACGAATGTAAAGTCGGGAGTGTCCGCCCTGTCTTCCACCAGTACGGCCTTTGGGACGGCAGCCAGCAACGCGCGCCTCGATCAGACGACCGGAAACGGACACATCGACGAGGCCCTCAGACAGCAGGCCCTCGCCGAGGAGGAGGCCGTCATGAATCAGTACAAGGTTAATTCTCGATCTCTCTCTGTCTCTACTTCCGTTGCTCCAATTGAGGCAAAAGTGACGTTTTTCTTTCTTTCTTTTTTCGAATAAAAAACATTGTTATTTTTTTGCCGAAAGGCGAAGGTACAGTCACCGTCGGGTTGCCCGAGCACGAATCCATTCCTGAGCTCACCAACCGGAAGTGCGAATCAACCGATTGTCGATCTTTTCGGTGCGGCGCCCACCGCCGATACCCAGGTACTGTGGTGGATTTGTGACGGTGAATTTTCTGAAATTTTATTCATTTTTGTTTGGCTCCCTCTTTGTCCATACCTGCTGTGTGTATGAAATAGACAAACAAATTAAAAAAAAAATTAACAACACTTTGCAGTCGCAGAAAGCCTCGGATGATCTTCTGCAGCTCGCGGGAAATCCTTTCGCCGATATGTTCGGTGGCCCTCAACCGGCTGGTCCTACTCAACCGCCACAGCCGCAGAACAATATGTGGATGACCAACGGTAATGGTAAATGGCCTCAAGTTTGTTTTGTTCAGTTGCTCGGTGGCTCTTTTTTTGCGTACGCTTTTGACGACTCCCGCGGTGTTTATTGCGGGTTATTATTAATAATTAAAATAATAATTATCTATTATTGTTTATTGATTAATTATTATCACTAATTAAAATAATAATTATCCTAGGCCACTAGGATTATTTTGATTATTATTATTTTGATTATTATGAATGGATTGGCCCAAGGGCCGAAAATTTACATCTCGATACGTACGCAATTTAATTAAAAATATGTTTCAATTGAAAGTTATATTTTCGACGAAAATCTGACACCTTACAAAAATCCTCATAACTCGTTGAACTTTTGGAATTTCAATAAAGTTTTGGTTGGGTATTAAAGTTAAGACCCCCGAAGGATATAAAACTAAGCAATGAAAGAATCGTATTTTTGAAATTTCAAGCCTGGGCAGAACCCTCAATATTCATCTTCACTTATTGGAACGTTAACCCAAGAAAAAACCCGAACAATCTTTTCGTGAGAACTTTTCAATTCAGCCGTGAAAATTACGAGTGAGCTAAGGGGATTTCATTCATTTCGCGGCCAAGACGCCGGAGTCGTCGTCGTTTTTTTTTTTACTTTTCGATCCGTTTTTTTTCCTTTCAAATTATTTCGTACTCATAAAGCGCGTTTTCTCTTTTTTGCTTCGCTTTTTCTTGTTTTTTTTCCTTTCTCTTTTTTTTTGCCGTAGGTTTCGCGGGCGCGCCAGCGGCAAGTAATAACTTTGTTACAGATAACAACTTCTCGTCGGTTTTCGGCGGCCAGGAACAAGCGACGGCGGGTAAGTTTGAGAGGGGAGTTCGCGAGGTTTGAGTGCGAGGCTCTCGCGGGTCTGCGAAGTGAGAGTAAGAGAGGGAGGGAGAGAGAGAGAGAGAGAGCGAGAGGCTCTCTTGGGTATAGGTTTGTCAAAGAAGCTTCTGAGCACGAATCTCTTTCTTTTTTTCCATCCATTTTTCATTACTACTGTAAATTAATATAACCGTTATTCTTTTTTCCTTAATTGAAAATGTCACTCGACTGCGCCAACATTCCGTGTCTCTCACGCGCTATCTGTGTCCATGTACATAAGGCAATTTTAATACAGAAGATAATTACAGAATTAACTTCGCGACGGTGTCGATGTAAATTTCGCGTGCGCGCACACACACACACACACATACACACACCCTCGATACACGCACACAGAGGCGAAAAGGCCGGGGGGGGGGGGGGGGTGAAGCGTAAAATATCTCGTGTGGATTAGGGGCTTCCGGATCATGTTTCATTTCGTGTTTTTTTTCTTTCACTGTTCTTCTTTCTTTGCCAAAAAAGAATGGAAAAAATAACGTTAGAGGCATAGAGTTTGAGGTGTTCGCGCACACGCGCGCGTCCTCCCCGCCGTGTCTCTCTAATTAACGAAGCGAGAGAAAGAGAGAGAGAGAGAGAGAGAGAGAGAGAGAGAGAGAAAAAAAAAGATTGACCTTGGTGACGATTTCTGCGCAAGCTGCCGCCCCAGGATCGCACGGATCCGTGCCCAATCCCTTTATGAACGACTATCCCGGCCCGAATTCCCATCCCGTATCGGCTCCGCCTTCAATGGCGACCGGAAGTGCTCTCGGTATGTTCGATAACGAGTCCCGTAATAGCACAAGCGGAGGAGACCTGTTCAGCGCCGCCGTACAACCGGACATCTTTGCTGGAGGTGACGGTTCGTCAATGACAGCAACGACGACTACATCGATGATGATGATGATGATGAAGGGCGTCGACGCGGCCGAGGAGTTTGGACAGCGCGAGGATCCTACAGTCGCCTGTACACCGAGTCCGCTGGCGGTCAAGGCAACCGCAACGCCCCCACCGAGGCCTCCGCCGCCTTCCGCTGCGATGACGACGTCGACGACGACGAGCAGCTCGACACCGGTGGTCGTGGCCAGCGGAGACGTGACACCTACCGGGGCAATGTCACCAGCCCTGGCTGGCGGATCACCCGCTCTCGGAAGGCAAAACTTCGGCGCCAGCCCCAACAACATGAGCGCCTACGATGATCTCAAGCACAGCATTCGCATCGCACTGGCCGGGTCTCCTTCGCGTCCAGCGCCCGCCGCCGCCGTCGCCGCCGCCTCTACCTCGCAACCCGTTCAACCGCCACAGCAACAACAATCAACCGTCGTCAACCCCAACAACCAGTCACAATACCAGCAGCAACTCAACTTTGCCCCTCAAGCCCGGCAAATGGCCTGGATCGGCAAGAACGAGAATATCGGGGCTAGCGGTGGTGGTGGCGGTGCTGGGTTGGTGGCTATGGCGACGGGCACTGGACAGGCCGTTATCGGGGCCGGACCGAACCCCGGTTACCCTCAGATTCCCATCCAGACCCAAGTACCCGTGGGATACGGCTCTCCGGCAAAGCAACCAATGTCAGGTGATGGGAACCCGCTAAATTGACCGCTTGTTTGCATGCATCGTCTTATTATCATTATCATATCATTATTATCATTGATTCTATTATTATTATTATTATTATTATTATTATTATTATTATTATTTTACGTCACTGCCCCTGTGGACCCGTTTATATACATATTAAGTACGCACACACAAATATATACACACAAATGAATATATGTATGAATACATAAATAAATGGGCACAGGATGGCTCGAAAACTGACGTCTAAATTGAAAATCTAGATGCCTCGTATCAATATCTATTCGAATCACCCCCGTGTATGTTCCACGATCATTTGTAGTTTTCGAGAAAAAAAGCAATAAAAAATCTTTTATCCGGTTTTTTTGTAGCATAGGCCTTCATTTTTTTCTCTTTTTTATATGTACAGTAGAACCTCGTTTATCCGAGGTAACATGGGGAGAGTGTACCTCGAATAAGTGAAATCTCGGATAATACGGAAAACACATTAGCAATATAGGACTACTCGCATAGTCATAGCAGATTCTTCCGTTTTATCCGAGATTCTCCGTATTATCCGAAGACACACCTCGGATAATGCGGAGGACTTGGATGAGTTGGGAGACTCGGATAATGCGGAACGTCGGTTAATCGAAGGTCGGTTAAACGAGGTTCTACTGTACTTTCCTTTTAGAAGTTTTTAGAACAAATCAGGAGTCATTTATACTAGTATAAGTATTTTCTTTTTATTATCTGAACTTTAATGGCTGATCCTCTCAAACCTATTTTAAAAACTTTTCATCAAAATACGTTAGTGTTCAATTGGTTATTTAATTAGTACCTAACAGTGCACTGCCTAAGGATAACACAAGTAAAAAAAATATCGAGCGGAAAGTACATAATCAAAAGAAAAAAAATGTAAAAAATGCTTTTTTTATCCAAAAGTCAAAAAGGTCGTAGAATATACATGGGGGTGATCCGGATAGGTATCGATTCGGACAGTGGAATCTAGATTTTATTTTTGAACGTCACTTTTTGGACCAACTTGTTTGGTCCAAATATATATATATATATATATATATATAATGAAATAAATAATTATAAATTATTCATAAATTAAATATGAATTATGTCATTAGAATTTGTAATATAATTATAAATAATAATTTTCATTTTTTCCTAAGTTCAAACGTATACTCTTACGGGTTTTTACGTATTATCCTTCCCAATTGAATTCTTTTCCTATCACTCCCTACCCGCAATTCGCTAATCTAACCTAATTTCTGTTGCGTCCACAGCCGTCTTAAGCTACACTATACCGCATTTATCGAGGGTACGGGGAAACTGTGGAAAACCCGTACCGGTATAGACGGCCACATATTCTTCTGATTCTCTGGTGCACAGACTTTTACTCAAGTATCTACACCAAGGTATCAGCAGTATTGGCCTTCCGCTCACTGGTTGATGCGCCAACGGTGCACGGCTAAGCGATTACCGCTTCGAGTATTGGCCATGCAGAGCGCTGCTTAACTCGAAGTACCGCCGGAGCCGAACCCCGATCGCTCATCTACCAGTGTTGGCTTTATAAATTATAATTATATAACTCATATTCCATTTATGAATAATCCGGAA
The DNA here is from genome assembly GCA_963932345.1 of Ophion ventricosus. Taxonomy (NCBI): domain Eukaryota; kingdom Metazoa; phylum Arthropoda; class Insecta; order Hymenoptera; family Ichneumonidae; genus Ophion; species Ophion ventricosus. Next base: position 18,918,631 of record OZ010711.1, read on the forward strand.
ATATTAAATACGAATAATTTATAATTATTTATTTATTTATATGGTTTTAATGAATTTAAAATGACTATATATATATATATATATATATATATATAAAGATTCGAGGCCAAAAAATAAATCGCGTTTAAGTTTATGTAGATTGAGAAAAATATATATGTATGGACAAACTTTGGGGTTTCGAACCTGCAAACATATTGTTTACTTAAGGAAACAATTTTTTGAAATTATCTGTATAATATATTTTCTCTCCGCTAACTATTATTATTTGTTTTTAGACAGGACTGATTGTTCGAAAAATTATACAATCTTTTTACCAATTTTTTATATTTTATTTACTTCAAACATATATATTTATATTTATATATTTTAACGAGTGTGCATATATTTTTATATGTATAGAATTCCTGCCGTGTATCACTCCCCCAGTCCTCGATCCCCGTTGTCGTTGCTTTTTTTCTCCTTCTGTTTTTGTTCGCGTGTACACGATTCGTATTGAATATAAAATTGATTCTCCTCTGTCATCGATTCATTGACCGTTGAACTGTACACGTACGCAATCGGGTCGCTGAACCCAAAAAGGCCAACTCGTTTCCAAGTATTTGCGCTAGTTGAGTATTTTCTGGTGTAAGGCAATACGCAGGGAGGTGTATGCAATGTTTCCGGTTGTGAGAGCAATCTCTATGCGCGTGTCTCTCTCTCTCTCTCTCTCTCTCTCTCTCTCTCTCTCTCTCTCGCTCTCTCTTTCGATCTATTTGTGTCTAATTCTGTCTAGCTTTCTCGCTCTCTCTTTCCCTCTTTTTTTTTTTATCAATTTACATGACACGGTTCGATGCATCTTGAGATTTTTGCATACAATCTCCCCTTCCGTAGTGCCTTGAAACCGACTCGAGGCTCGCGCCATCTACGTCCTGCAGCCGCTTTATTTCGATCACTTCCGTCCGTAGCGCGATTTGCATGGGAGTTTGACAGGGGACTTTCGTAGTTCGATCGGGATTTTTTTTAAAGCGAATTTTGGACGCTCGCGGCCTGGAAAATGATTTTTCCAAGTGACTGAATTGAGCGAATTTTTTGTCATTATAGTGTCGATTAGAGAATGGCGAAAAATGATTTTCCAGACTTGGCCGAGCAACCGAAATTCCGCTGGTGCCACTTCCACACACACCCTCGTTACACATTAGCATTCTTCATCATGATTCGAGTGTCGAACGTGCCGAGAGAAAATTATGCGCCCGTGAGCAAATTTGAATGTTTGGATTTTTTTTTATTCAACGGTATCCTTGCTTCGAAAAAATTGGGTCACCATAAAAACCCTAATTTACTGTCAAATTTGATAAGTGGTCGAACAGTGTTGAAAAACTTACAAAAGCATGGCCCGTGCATCACTTCTGTTCGTCTTGTATCGTCAAAATGCAATGTCATTTACCTCCCCCCAGAAGATTTTTACGGATCGAGTCGTCGAGATCTCCGTGTTTATTCTTTCGTTATTTATCATTTTCTTTCGCTGTTTTACCGATCGCGCACCACGTCGTCCACCGATTATTACTTTTATTTAATTTTTCACAAGTATTGTCGAGCCCCCAATACTCTTGGAAGTGTATTTCGTAAATATTTTCGTGTATTCGTCGTGCTTTGGTTTTTAGTCGTCTAAACATATCTATCCGTATCACACACGTGTTGTATTGCCCTAAAAAACATTTCAATGCCGCTAAATACGTACTCGCGATCGTATCAATTATTTAAATTACAATGACAGTTTCTCAAATTTTACGTATTAATTTTTAATTAACATTACAACCCTTTGAATATCACATATTATTTTTTTCATTAATATCACAGTCCTTTAAATCAAACGTAATCATTTTTAATGACAATTACAGCCCTCTAAAATAAATGATTTGCCCTTCAAGTTGAACGCATTAATTTTTTTTATTAAAATTACAGCCTTTTAAGTTTCGCGTATTCATTTTTAATGAAGATTACAGCCCTTGAATTTAAACCTATTTATTTTTAACAAAAATTACAGTCCTCTTTATTACAAGACGACTAACTAAATATCGATTATTATCCCGGCAAGCTTGTACGAAATATTTATCAGGGAGATTTTCCCCGCTTACGGCGCAGCGGGTTAGAAATTTGAGCGAAAAAAGAAAATCCCGGGCTATCGCTTTTACGGCTAACGTAGGTGTTGCTTAGGTTTTGACGATATGGGCCTAGTGCCGTTGAAACCCACAACCACCACTGTGTCTGGAGCTAGTAACGTTTCAGCAGCGGGCCAAGCGGCGACGACGGCCGCCGCCTCAGCTGCCGCCCAAGGGAGCAAAGTCCTCACCGGCGATCTCGACAGCAGTCTCGCAAGTCTAGCTCAAAATCTCACCATCAACAAGAGCTCGCAGCCCCAAGTCAAGTACGTGCCCGTTCCAGCAATTCCAAATGAAATCGTACCATTTTTTTTTGGATACACTTTCTAAAATATTCAGACAAAAAAAACAATTTTCTGGATTGTCTTCTACAACATGGGAAAAAAAAACTAAACAAATCGTGTGATATATTTGTGAACTGGACAAATAGTATTTGAAATTGTTGCAGGAGTATGCAATGGAACTCACCGAAAAACACGGCGAAGACGGGCGGTCCGGCCGGTTGGACGCCTCAGCCAATGGCAGCTACGACTGGTGCCGGATATCGTCCGATGGTAAGGTTGATCGGGCCTTTGTTTAGCAATAATTTGACAATTATCCGACGAACCTCTCCCCCCCCCCTATCCTGGTCTTTCCTAGCCATAAAGAAATCTTTCGTCCTCGCGGAGCAACTTGGGCACGAATATTCGTAAGTACCGTAAGCGAAGCTGGATTGTTTCTTTTTTTTTTACCACTAACGCCAAATTCCCGCTTTCTGACGTGCGGTCAACATATCCCGTGTACATATGACGGCGGTAGGACTTTTTCCGGCACATTTTTGTAGTGAAGGTTTTAGATTTGGGTTGACGTTTTCTTGCGAAAACACTGAAGACGTCGGGAGCATCGCCTGAAGACGAGACGACGTGAACAGGCGCGCCCAATCAGGAATCGTCAAAATGACATAACTTCTTTGTTTTTCTAGCTAGAGATTTTTTTTTTTTTTCAATTAATTCCTCTCGTAATTAGCTTTTTTTTGGTAACATTCAAAATGTGCGTTTCTATTTGAAAAATCGAAAGATGTTGCAGTATCTCGTAAACGCGTGAACGAAAAAAATGATTTTTATTACGATCGAACGTGTCCCTTTAAACCGTAAAACATTTGTACGAAAGATTTTTTCGTACGACTTCAACTCTTCCAATTATTTTGATGCTTTTTTTTTAAGGGGACACGCTGTACGGGTCTAAAGGGGTATTGCACGTATATAATGACGTAGCGTAGTCATAGCCTTGGCTAGCATTGCAAAAAGAGAGAGAAAGAACGAATTCTATATATATGTATATATATGGAGTGATTCAGAACTGTCAGGGTTCACTTTTGGTGAGCATGTGGCGTGTGTTGTTGCATGCTAAACGCTTTTTCCTTTTTTTTTTCTTCATTTTAGTGCAACAAGAATTATCTGAGATATTCACTTTCAAAGTCTGACACTGAGTAAACAATGGCACCGTAGTTGCTCACGCGCGATTTTTTTTTTCATCAAGCATTAAATAATAATCGAAAGTTATTGAATCGTATTATTGATTTGCCAAGTAAATCTCGGTGTTCATTATTTTTTAACGAAAAAAAAAATTTGAAACAAAGATCGATTGTCCGAAGGTGGATTCGAAGCGGCGTTCCATTCGGCTTGCGCGTGGGAAGCTACTGTGAGATTCTTTACTACTTGGACTTTAAACGCGAATATTTTGACCAATTATTGTCGCGCGATATTGTTCGAAATTGCGTTTTGCACGCAATGACACACCCGCTATGTTCACGAATGGAATCCTAATAGTTGTGAATCAACCTGTCTATATGTTACAGGTGAAAGCCGTTTTTAGTTCAAACGCGTTTTACATCCCAAAAACTAATCCTGACTGAACGCCTTCGTTACAACTAGTCTTTTCTCGTGATAACTAGAAACTTAAACAAACCAAAAACCAAAAAAACCTCATTCGGAAACAGATTGGTTTTGTTTGGGTTTAAGCCAAGTTTCACTAACATTCACATTGATTTATCCGTAAATTCTAGTTTTCGCTAGGAAAAACCTAGTTGTAACGAAGGCTAGTTCAGGCTTACTGAACCTAGTTCAGTAAGAACTCATTTTTACTAGGAAAAACGCGTTTAAACGGAAAACAGGTTTTAACTATACAATATATAAAGTAAAGCAACCCAAACAGCATTAATCGCTTTTATGGTCGTCTCTCTGCACTCCCTTGTCCCGCCCTTACTCGTTCCCGAGGATCGTTTCTCTACAAATAGTAGCGATCACATGTCTTCCGCACACACACACACCCACACACACACAAACACACACGTATACACACGCACAAGCACACACCGACAGTGATAGAATTTCGCCAGATGTTGATCACGTACACGCAAGTCGCAATTTCAAATAAGCGAAGAACGACAATTGAAGCGAAAAGTCCGAAAGATGGCAAAGAAGAAGGAACAAAAAACGGACATTTTGATTTGCGTTTAGTGCGTTGAGTTTATCACGAATTGGCATATTTAGATTTGTTTTTGAGTGATGCATGCATGGCATATGGCATGTTGCCGGCTGTTACAGGGCCAAGGAATGACGCAACTCCCTCCAACCACCACTTTGGGCTTCACTCAAACCGCACCCTTGGTGAGTCTCGTCGTGTATCACACCATCCTCCATTATATAAATACATAACGTCACTCGGGCTCACTCGTCATCCGCAAATATTTTCACCGACCGCTAAATCGCTACCGCAAAAAAAAAAAACCACACATTCCCCAGTAGTTGACATTTTCTTCCAGTCCTGTCAGATTTAATCGCTCTGTCATCATTTGGGAACTGGTCGAGTTGGTAAACGGGGGGGAGAGAAGGACGATGAGGGGAAACCAGGAACGACGTGGGCGTGTGTGTAATGTTAATATACAGGGTGATTTATAACTATCGGGTTCGCCTTGTGAGCATATAGGGTATATAATTGCGAGCAAAACGCTTTTTTGAAAAATGTGCAATAAAAATGGGTCGAGATATTTGCCTTCAAAGTCCAAATAGTGAAGAATGGCAGTGTAATTTTGAGCAAAAAAAAAACTAAGCTCCATCCCTTATCGGCGGCAAATGTCCCATTAGGCAGACCCTTAAAACGATTTAAAAGGCGAAATATATTTTTTTTCAACTCTTGGCCATTTTTCCGGAATTGCCAAAATTTAAAAAAGCCGTAGCGTCGGTCCTGTGTGAGGGACATAAATTTAATCAGGTGGTTTTTCAATAGGATTTTGATAGACTTGGAGAATGCCGCTTGGTTCATCCCGATATCTTTATTAGTTTTGTCGAAAAATGCACTTGAAAAATGGCCGAAAAGGAGGCAACGGGTATGGAAACATTGGTGAAAATCGATGGTCCGTATTTGAAATTCTGTCAAAAATTGAAAAATTAACGGAGCTCAATGAGCCCAATGGCATTTCATAGAGAAAACGATAACGACGAAGAATGAGCACAGAGTGGAGTTCCAAATCGAAGCAGAAAAGAAATGATCGACGAATCATTGAAGGAACTATTTTTTTGGCTAAAGAGCAAGAAAAATTTGGATTTTTTATATTTTTTTTATAAGTCCATATCAATGTATTTTTACCCCCTGAATACGAATTCACCATTAATTCCCTCCAAAACCCGTGATTTCCAGTGCAAATGGTCGAAAATATATGTAATATTGTGTACCCCCTTAAGCTTTTGATCCGACAAAGATGCAAAAAGACGTAAACTTTAATTTTCTCCCCCCTTTAAAATGTTACCGTTTCATTTAATGTTATGCAACTCTTTTAAAAGTGAAGTTAGAGAAAAAATAAAAGATTAGTTGCCGCCTTTGAAACTGTAAAATGCTCACCAAGAGAATCTTGATAGTTGTCAATCAGCCTGTTTATGTGTGCATAAATATATGCGTAGTTTCGTGTCAACTGATGAGAAAGAACCTCCTTATTGATCTGGTGTTCGTAGGGTATGCAGGGTATGCCAATGGGCATGCAGGCGATGCAAGGTATGAGGCCAATGATGGGCGTTATGCCGGGTGACCCGAGCGCGACCGGCGGCATGATCGTAACGGGCACCGGAGCAGGTGGAGCCCCGATGATGATGACCGGCGCTAATCCAATGATGCCTGGTGGTCCCAGTGGAGCCGCCGTTCAGCAGCAGCAACAGGCACAACCGGTCGGGGGCCAGACGACCGGTAACGCCGTACAACTCGATCCCTTCGGTGCTCTGTGAAAGGATCTCTAGGTACGTTGAAAGCATTGAGAAGAAAAAAAAGAAGCTAGTTTTCCCATGGAAAGGTAGTTGGAAAGACTTTCTGCTCTTAGCTCTTCCGATATAGATTGTTAGATGTGGAAAAAATTGAGGATTGATTTAAGTTTCTTAACTTGAGTCAAATTAAATTCTTACATTACACAACGTTTTTATAGCGTTGTTCCTATTCTTTTTCTTCCGCTGACTCAGTCCAAACCAAACAAACCCAAACAAAACACATTCCATTCTCTTCAATCACTCATCTCAACTCAAACAAACCCGAACACCTAAACAAGACCGAAACAAACTCAACCGCATTCTTTTCCACTGACTCATCTCAATCCGACAAAGACCTAATCGAACAAATCCAAACGCATTTCTTTCTTTCCACTGACTTCTCGCAACCTAAACAAAATATAAACAGACCTCAACAAGACCCATATACAAACCTAAACGTATTCCTTTCTTTTCGCTGAATCATCCCAACCCAAACACGATCAAAACACACCTAAACAAGATCTAAGCAAACCCAAACGCTTTCCTTTCATTTAATTGACTCATCTCAACCCAAACAAGAACCAAATACACCTAAACGTATCCAAACAAGAACCAAACGAACTCAAAAAGACCCAAAGTGACCCAAATCCAATTTCTTTCTTTCCACCGACTTAATCCGACTCAATCAAATCCAAACTTTTCTTTCCACCGACTCATATCAACCCAAACGGCCCTAAACAAGATCCAAACAATTTCGAACACATTTCTTTCTTTCCAATGATTCAAACCAATCCATACAAACTCGTCTCAATTCTTCGTAAGACAATTTTCTACAGTATTTCCATTTTCGTTACAGAAATGGGACGAGCAGCCGCAGGAGGCGCTGATGAGCCACGAGAGAGCATCTACTTTGTAAATACTGTGTAATATGCCTATTTGCAGAAGAAGAAGGAGAAGAAGATATTGAAATAGGCTGCGCTTCGTCGTCTCATCGATGCCCCAAAGTACCGAACTACATAATTTAACCCTTGCACGTCCCCCTTCCCTCCCAACTTCCCGTCGTCGTCGTTGTCGATTATCTTTACGTGGCATGCTGCCTTAAATTCTTCTACTTGCCGGCGAGCCGTGCCGCATTGCGAGCTCAATAATTATTTTCATCCCTCCTTTCAATACTCGCGAATAGTTATCGAAAACGACAATTCACGAGTCTCTTAGGTACTCCAACCCCGTCCGCCCGCCTAGTTATTGTGTATAAAATGAAAACTTGTGTAATAAGATGGCCCATAGTGCTTAGGACGCGAGAGCGAGCGATTTAACGGTGGCCAGGCGTGCCAGAGACAAAAACGAAACGATGATGAGTCGAAGAGACGGATAAATTAATGGAAAAATTATATAAAAGTTGAGATTGTAGGACGCGCTCCTCGGTAACGTATCGGTCGAGTATTACGTTGTTTCCCTTTTTCTTTTTCCACTTCTTTCGGTGACAAACTTCACAAAGACGGAAAAAAAGAAGCAGAAAACACACAACGCTTGCCAAAGATATTTACTGTTCGAGATAAACCCGGAGTGCGAGACAGTAATTCGCGTCCCCTTTATTCTAATTCGCGCGCATATCACGGTTCAATCGTAATCCTTGTTTTCGTTGCTCAATTACCGAGAGTTACAGAATTTCTTAAGTTTTCGCAGACTCCGAGACAAAGAGCGAGAGGGAGAGATAGAGAAAGGGAGAGAGAAAGGGAGATAGAGAGCGAGTCTAATGTAAAACGAGGGCTGAGCGAAAAATCTAAATTGCTCGATGTCACACACCGGTATGGCTTAGCACGAGGATCGCGACGAGGTAGCGAATAAGACGAAGAGGCGAGAAAAAAAACAAAAGCGAATATTCACACGTACACGTCCGTATCGTGCGTCTCGCATAGCGTGTGGCATATCCATCCTATTGTACATTATTCTACTTCCTTTCGCTGCTCTTTTTTTTCTCCTTTTCTAATCGACTTTTCATTTTTCATCGTTAAGCTGTAGGCACTATTTGCTGAGAGTTCATTAAGCATGTAACGGAGTTTCGATGGAATGAAGTATTATATAAAATTATACATACAATTTATATATATATACACACAAACGAATATCACCGAGCGAAACAACTGTGCGCATATGTGGCACAGAATATGTGTATATATACATAAGATATATATGTACATGAGAGCGTCTACGAATAATGCAATTATTACGCGATATATATAGGTATTAAAGTGATGAGCGTAGGCAAGAACATATATACGAGAGACCGAATGGAGAAAGAATTAATCGATAGATAGTCCTAAAACGTCATGTATGTTCTCATTATCTATCGTTCGTACATATACGTATATGTTGCAGTCAAAAACCGTTTAGAGTTTAAACGCGTTTTACCTAGTAAAAACTAATTCTCACTGAACGCCTTTGTTACAACTAGTTTTTCCTAGTAGAAACTAGAATTTACTAACATATAAATTTGAACGTTAGTTCAAACTAGTTCTAACGAAACGAATCAGTTGGAACTGTTTATTAATGACCGATGGGTTTGTTTGGATTTAATTGTGCAGCAAACCCGAATTGGATTCTTTTGGGCCAAAACCTAAATTGGGTTTGTTCGGGCCAAAACACAAATTGGATTTTTTTGAGTTCCGGTCCAAACAAACAAACCCAAAAAATCTTGGGTTTGTTTGGATTTTTACCCAAAAAAACAAAACCAAACGAACGGTTTCTACATGAGCGTGGGGTTGTTTGGGTTTGTTTGGGTTTTGGGGTGAACTTTAATCTCATTCGAAATCAGTTTGAACTGATTCATTTCGTTAGAACTAGTTTGAACTATCGTTTACATTTACTTATGAGTAAATTCTAGTTTTTACTATGAAAAACCTAGTTGTAACGAAGCCGTTCGGGAAGAACTAGTATTTACTGGGGAAAACGCGTTTAAACTAAAACGACTTTTAATTGTACCGTATACACAAATATATATACACATACACACAGACACGAATACACACACACACGTATATGAGCTAGTGCATTATTCATGTTATAGGAAGAAAGAAAGATATAAAGACTACGATACACACATAATTATATATATATATATATGTATATATATATATATATATATAATAATGTTTACAATCGTCGTTACGGTTACCGCGATTTAATGAAAAAAAAGGAGAAGAAGATTTGTCATGGCTTCGTTGCTTCGAGTGCACGTAATTGAGATGACCGAAATTCTCGTGGGGAGAAAAATAAAAGAAAAGAAAAATCGAAACAAGATGAGGAAAAAATCTTATATTTTGTACGAGGCCCCAATACCACGAGGAGTTGAACCGGGGGCGTCTTGAGTGGGCGGTCGCGCTCACCTCTTCCCTCCTAGCCTCTGGATAAATTATTAAGGATGCGGGGCGGTGTAAACTGCGAAATTTCATCGCGAGCACCTTCGCAGGCGAGATCGTTCTTGGTGTCATTTTTTTTTGTCTTCGCGTCGAATTGTCAAAAGATGGAGGACGCGCTATATAGGACGAATTCCGGTTTGAAAGGAGCCACTCGAATATCCGCAAAATGCTCTATCACGTACTGAAACGATTACAAATTTTGTCTGGAATTTTACGTCAGTATTTTTGACGAGTAGCGAACGTTTTATTTTTTCGTATTTCACGACGACGGAGAGTGAGAAGCGCGCCGTCCTAGTCTTTGTCTAAGTATTCGATGTACATTTCTGCGTAGGATAACGCGAACGATCGAACTAAAATTACGTTGTAGTCGGCGATAATAAGTGTAATAATTGTCGGCCTCTCCGAGGTTCCCAGATCTTTCGCATTTTCTCCCGTCGCAATTTTTTTCGTGCCTTTTTGTGACATTGGCTTTCTCGTATCATCGTCGCTTGTATCACTCACACGTGGTCGCGTTGTTCGAGGATGGAGTCAAATTTTTTTATCGTGCAGGCTTAGAGACAAGGAGAAAGAGAGAGACCGAGAGAGAGAGAGAGAGGGAGAGAGCGGGAGAGAGAGATGGATAGAGGATCACGAAAAAAACAACCAGATTTCGAACAGCGCACCCTAATTTCCAGCCGCCCCCCCCCCATCGCTTCAAGCAGATTTCCCTCCTTCACTTTCGAATAAAATTATTCTCACTCGTCTTTTCTTTACTCCTGTAATATATGATTATTCTGCCTTGATTATTGAACCTACTCCTAAATCTTTGGAATCATCGTTTCGCATTCAATTTTCTCGAAACCCAAACAAAAACGTCAATCAATTGAACCGATCAATGGAATTTGATCGAACGAATAATTGGCTCTCACAATTAGCAACTGCGAGCAGAGTAGAATATAAGAGGAACACGAATTTTCATTAGACTGTAGAAAAATGGACTTTCTGTTGGAAAAAAAAAGCTGTTGGGCGAATAACGAGAGAGGACGATTTTTGAAAATCATTTCGAGCCTGTCCCAGCTTCAAGAACCGGCTCAACGTGAGAAGCGAAAGGATTATTATTCGTGAGAAATCGAAACCTACTGGTCATTAATTGTAACAGGACAATATTACGTGTATAACCCATACATATATCTCTATATATGTATATATATATCAGAGAATCTTAATTAATTTAATATGAAATCTATACTCCTCCTTAGGCTAGAGAGAGATACACGAGTTGTCGATTATGAAGAGTGCACAAGAGAGACAGAGGGAGCGAGAGAGGGGGAGAAAAAGAGGGCGAAGAAGAGTCGTTAAGATGTTGGTAAAGTGTATGATAAAAAAAGCGAAAAAAATAGTCAGATGACCGTAATATGTTTGACGGCGAATATATATTATTGAATTGTACGGATATATACATACATACATACACATACACACACACACACACACATGCATATATATATACATATACATACAAGTTGGACGATGTATACGATGGGTAAAAAAATCGCGCTGGTACCAGCATATCCCTCTATTCATTAATTCAAAAGCGAATAAAAGAACGATAGAAAAGAACAAGAAAAAAGGTGTAGAAGGAGCGAGTGAGAGAGAGAGAGGGAGGGAGAGATGGAAATTGTGACCTGACAAGCTTCCGTCAATCGAATCCACGTACAAGAGGATATGGATTTGCCGGTGAATGGCTAATTGAAAAAAAAACATTCATGGGAAAAAGTGGACTTGTGATTCTCCAAGCGGAGTTCAATTCTTTTATTAAAAAAAACATATATATTTTAATCAGACAGTTACAATTCATTAATTTGGATGATTGCTCTTGAGAGTTTTCATCATTCTTATTGTGATGATTTATTTGAATAATTTGAATAATTTTTTTCGACAATTAAAATTGTCTTTCTTATGTCAAAAAATCAAGTTAATTTTTAATCCAATAGTTCTCGAATTGGCCTTGCAGTATATTCTCTTTTTTCCAGGTTTCTGAAAAGAAGACAACATGTTTTTCTTCTTTTTCCCAAGTTATGAACGTCATTTTTTTCCAGGCCTCTTTTTTGCACGCGAATCTTTCCCGTCATTTTCATTCATCATCATCGTCATTTGAAGTTTCCTCTTGAGAATCGATGTCCAACGAGTTGGCGCGCACCCCCCCCCCCCCCCCCCCCCCCGGCTAGCTGTCCACAAGCAAACCCAAACACCCTCGATTTGTACCCTCGATGATCGAAAAATATAAAAAAATAAAGAAACAACAAAACACAAAATTGTAATTGCTTCTCTTCTCTCAATCGATCAAATTGAGAAAAAAAAAGCTGGCAAGCCAAGGCTTGCGATACAGAAACCGGGCTCGACCGGAAACGAACTCCGCTTGGTGGAAACCTCCGGGAGATCGAGGTTCGCACGCCTACGTGTAACGGAGATTAGCCGGCGGATACCGCGGATCGGCCAGCGCGGACACGTTCCAGCAAAGAGAAGAAAAGGCAAATAAGAAAGGGGCCAAAGGTTGCGCCGTGTGTACCGCGTGCTCTCGCGGTTCCAACTTGCCTCCCGGCATTATTTTGCGTCTTCGCTGACTCGTATGATTCACTATTCATATAGGCCACTATCTATTATGTACACACACACACACGCGCATACACATATACATAAATTTACACACGAATGTGAGTTGAAACACTTTCTCGTGGCTCTTGCAATCATAAATTCTTCCAGAGCAGGTCCAGCTATTCGTCCGAAACATCGCTATTCTCTCTTCTCATCGGTGAAGAAAAAATAGTTGCCGGCTTGAGAGAAATAAAATAAAAGAGTATGCTACTCATCCATATGCAGACGTTCCGGCGACAAACGGTAAGCTAAAATAACAATAATAATAATAATAATAATAATAATAATGAAGGAGACTCTTTTTTTCAAAAGAGAGTATTATTTGACATATGTCTGTAGGATTCTCATAAGTGCCGATTACATGCCGAGACTTGTATAGCGTGTACAAAAATAATGATAATGGTGATAATGGGCATGCTCATAATAATAATAAAAGTAATAATAATAATAATAGTGATGATAATGACCGACACTAGTAGATGTGCGGTCGGGGTTCGACTGTGGCGGTACTTCGAGTTAAGGGGTATAATCCACCCTGAGAGGCTAGAATAAGACTCGGTATTCATGAATATTTTGTAGCTAAACTAATGCATATTTTTTATTTCTATCTTTACACTCTTTGAGTACATGTTTTCAGCTTCTTAAATGTATTTTTTAAGTCTTAAAAGATTGATAATTAGTGGAGATACACGCCGCCGCGCGCGTCAAGTTTTTTTTTTCCACCTTCAATCTGCGGGAATCCCAATGGCCTCACAGTTCATCTGAAACATAAAAGAATGACGATATTTTGTTGAGTTAGGTTAAATACACGGCGCTAAATAGGATTTTCTGGAAAAAAAGAAAATTAATTTTTGGTATAACGCAGAAATTTATGTTTATTTTTCAAATAAAATTTCTACTTAAAAACATTGATTAAACAAAAACGGTTAACATTAGAAAAAGAATTCTACGTACGGATTGAGATAATTATGTTACAAATGTGTGATATAAGTTTCGAATCAATCGGAATAGCTGTTGTCGAGTTATCTTTCCCGCAAAATCGAAAAATGTCGTTTCGAGAAAAACGCGTTTAAAGTTTTGACGCGGCTTCAACAGTAAGAAAACATTGAAACATGTGGCATACTTTGTATAGTTAATCGGTGAGTCCTGCTTCATATTGGGATTCTTTCTCAGTAAGTTGCTGGTCCTCGAGAGATAATCCTGACCTTCTCCGAGCTGTTCTATGTTAGCCTCTTTTTTAGTTTCTTGCGCGCGTTTTTCAGCAAGCGATATACGCTGCTCGTCTTCGTCATTACATATGTAATAACAATTACTTCCGATGGTTATGTTCAATCCGTGTAATATAATAAAATATTACTATAGCCATCATTATAAATACATGTAGCGATGTAAGTAGCTATTTCAACTACTTTCATACCACTGAAACTTTTTGTCGGTGAGATTTTCCATATCATAGCGTTTCTGCTCTCGTTAGTTTTGATTACCCCCTCCTAAATCTTCAATTGACAGTGGAATCGGACCTTCCAAGAAGAAATCTATGCTTGGGTACTAGTTTCATAGAAGTGAAGGGTGAAACTATCTAAGGCAGCGCTGCACAGTGCGGTAGAAAAAAATTAATATCATTGTTAATATTGTAGGTAGAGATTTCGCATTCAGCTGAAAATTTTCATTAAGGTTCAAACTGAGAACAAAATTAAAGAAGAAATCGATTTTTCGTAAATTTTAGGGTGGTGTTACCCCTTAGGGGGGCACACCCGAGTAGACGGCGGAAAAAACAAGTGACTTTTGGAAATTATTATCTCAAAAACCATTTGTTTGGGTTTTCATCCAAGTTTGTTTTATTCGAAGTATATATATTGAGGTATATTGACAAATTTTTAAATTAATATATATATATATATATATATTGGGTGAAGTAAAAAGCTCTGCGCGTTTTCCGCTAGATGTCTTTAGTGAGCCATATCTCACGATGTATACATCGCATCGGGTCATACTATACGGCGATTTAAAGGTGACATTACGCTTCAAAAAAAGTTCTTTGACAGTTTTGTGTTTGGTGAAGCCAGTTGTGTGTTACAGCGTCCCAAAATGGAGGTAAAAAAAGAGAAAATTGGAAACATTCTTCAGTACCACTACGACCAAGGTCAAAAGGCGGAGCAGGCGCCCAAAAAAAATTGTGCTGTTTATGGTCCCAATATAGTATCGAATGCAACAGCAAAGCGGTGGTTCCAACGATTCCGTTCTGGTAATATGGACGTCGAAGATGAGGCACGCTCTGGTAGGCCAATCGTCGAAAATGTCGATAAAATCATGGAAATCGTCGAGTCCGACCGGCATGTGAGCACTTATTTCATTGCCCAGGAACTGTAGATTAGTCAGAAAAGTGTTTGGAATCATTTGCATAAGGCTGGTCTCAAGAAGAAGCTCGATGTATGGGTGCCACACGAATTGACGCAAAAGAACGTGTTTTGGACCGAATTGATGCCTGCGATTCTTTGCTGAAACGTAACGAAATCGACCCATTTTTGAAGCGGATGGTGACTGGCGATGAGAAGTGGGTCACATACGAGAACAACAGCCGAAAAATATCGTGGTCCAATAGCGGTGAGCCGGCCCAAACGATCGCCAAGCCCGGATTAACGGCCAAGAAGGTTTTGCTGTGTGTTTGGTGGGATTGGAAGGGAATCATCCACTATGAGCTCCCATCGGGCCAAACACTCAATTCGGACCTCTACTGTCAACAGCTGACCAGATTAAAGCAGGCGATCGACCAGAAGCGGCCAGAATTGGCCAATAGGAAGGCTGATGTGTTCCATTAAGACAACGCCAGGTCGCACACATCTTTAACGACGCGCCAGAAGCTCCGAGAGATTGGATCGGAGGTTCTATCGCACCCGCCGTATAGTCCAGACCTGGCACCAAGCGATTATCACCTTTTCAAGCATTTACAAAATTTTCTTGATGGTACAAAACTGGCCTCAAGAGAGGCTTGTGAAAATGAGCTGGTCAAGTTTTTTTATCAACAGGGACGAGGACTTCTTCAATCGCGGAATTATGAAATTGTCTTCAAAATGGACAAAAGTTATCGAACAAAACGGCGCATATTTGATCTAAATCGGATAATCCTAACTATGTTAATTTCATCTTCGAAATAAAGCGAAAAAACGCTCAGAACTTTTTACTTCATCTAATATATTGACTGGGAGCGCTGTTATTGTGGTCGGCGTAAAACATGTCCCTCGCTAGCGGTCCCCATGATTGCATGCAGCCGGTTGACCTGAAACAAAAATTTCGAAAAGATTCATAAAATGTAATGTATAAAACCTTTGGGATCGTACGATTTTTTTTACTCAATTCTTTTTTTTTCCATCAAGCCAGAAAGATCGGAAACTTTGGTTGAAAAATCAATGTAAATTTCAATCAGGCGCCATTTTGCGAAAAAAGATTTAAAAAAATCCTACGATGCCAAGGGCTTTATACATTACATTTTGGGAATCTTTTCGAAATTTTTGTTACAGATCAACCGACTACATGCTATCATGTGGACCCCTAGCGCAGGACATATTTTACGCCGGTCTCAATAACAGCGCTCCCATTTAATACATATTTATTTTAAAAAATTGTCAATATACCACAATATATATATTTTCGAATCAAACACACTTGGACGAAATCGGGCGAATAGATTTCGAGATAATAATTCCCAAAATTCACCTATTCTTTCCGCCGTCTACTCGGGTGTGCCCCTTTAAGCAGCGTTGTGCATGACCAATACTAATAATGAAAATAATAATAGTCATGACAATGATGGTAATATAATAAGAGTAATAATAATAATAAGGGTACGGGTAGGTCAATGTTTTCTAGTGCGAAATGAGCAAGTGTGTCGCTCCAAGCAATAAAATCAGATAATAATATATTATATATATATAATAATATATTATAATAATTATTATAAAAGCAACCAAACATACAACGATCTTGTGGCCCGTCGATGGTTCGACGATCGTCGGCCATCAACAGAAGTGGAATAGAGCAATAAAGGGGGGGGGGGGGAGAGAGAGAGAGAGAGAGAGAGAGAGAGAGGTCGTTTGGAAGAGAATTATGGCTGGGACGCGAGATACCTTCGGCTTCTTCATCAGGATACTCTTTTTAAGGTGATGCGAAACACATTCCGTGCCCGTGCTTCTCGCTCCGCTGGCAGTCATTCTTCTATCTCCCTTGCACCCGTATCTTTGTCACATCAGCTCAATAAAAGGAGGTGGATGGTAAGGGGTTAGAAGGGTGAAGAGAAGACGAAGAGGAAGGAGCAGCAACTGGGAGGGGGGACAAGCATCATAGATGCGGATAACAAAAGTTTCCAGGTGAAAGCATCCCGACCTGTGACCCTAAGTCGAGACCGCCGAGCCGTTTTGTGGCTACTCTGCGGAGAGCAGCTCGCCCAAGCCGCATGAATTTCCCCTCGTTCGTGACTATACATACGAAGAGTAGGAGGATCATCCATCCTCGATATCCTCGACCTCTTCCTCTCCGCGATCCTACGAATACTATTTCCTTCCAACAATTCGTTTTTTACATTTTATTTTAAACGTATCCGCCTTTGCAGGCTTCACCGACCTCTTCCATTTTTAGACTGCACACTTGTCACTGGGTTATTTCCGGTTCCTGGGAGATCATTCCCTTTCTGCTTTCGCCCGGAATGTTGCCCACTGTCGTTCTTTCTCGATGCGCTGGGTCGTATCATGTTTGCACCGGGGCACGGGGAAACTGTGAAAAACCCGCACGGCCACCCATCCGAGTATTCGAGGAGTCCGCTTTTTCTTTGATTGTGTTTTTTTTTTAGGCGAGTTCTTTCGACTTTTCACGCGATCCCCGAACTCGATGACTCTTCCAGAGCGAAGCGTTCGTTAGAGAAAGCCAGGAAATCGGATGGCTCGTGAAAGTCTCGTATGAGAATGATCAGGTGTGTGTGTGTGTGTGTGTGTGTGTGTGTGTGTGTACCAGAGGTACGGATTCGTTCGTTCGCGACACGACGAGTCGCCGAAAAAATCGAGCGCGTATTACTGTTTTTTTCTGTATTATTTTTTTCTGTTGCCTTTTCTTTTTTTTTTCTCTGTACGACGACTCTTGTTGCCCTTTTTTTCGGTATTACGATTGTACTCGTTATTGTTACTGACCAGGCCGAGAAATAAAGGACGAGGTGTATGAAAGGAACGAGGAAAAAAAAGGAGAGAAATTGTAGGGCTAATTACCACGGGGGACCGCCGCTGATTGCCTTTTTAACCTTTTGTGCGGAAATGGTCGTTCTTTTTTCTTTTTTTTTTCTTCGAGCGCAAATTCTCGCGTACGAATTAAACGAGAAAGAGAGTCATTCGAGTGACAAAGGAGCACTGTTCCATTATTAAAGACATCCACGATTCGTAATATATATATATATATATATATATATATATATATATATACATAGGATCGGCCACATGGCTTTTTTTACGTTAATAAAAAAATGGTTATGCTGCTCTATAGAAAGTTCGTGTAACTAATTTTGATATGCATAGATTTTTACACCCGGAAAACTACAGCAAATCGACGAGATCGAAATTTTTTGAACACTTTACCTTGTAATCAACTGAATGAAAATAATTTTAAATATCTTGCGATATTAAGGCCTCACACCACGGTAAAAAAAAAATTTTTGTCATTTTTTTTTCATTTTCTGAAAGATACATTTGTTAAGAATGCTCTCATCAAATTTTTTAAAGAAATTTGTAAAATTGGCGGAGCTACAGCATTTTATGTGAAACCGTTCGAAGCGCACGACCGCGCAAACATGAAAAAAATGATGAATCTCTGTATGCTGAGGAGCTGTTGTATGGTCCAGGAATAGCTGACTAACGGTGAGAAACAAAAAAAAAAGAGACAAATAAATAATTTAGTTTGTATGTTGAATTATCCTTCTATATGTATATATTGACTATGAGTATTAATAAAAGAAAATTCCATTCATCGTTTGCTTGAAAATAATTACGAAAAATACACCCTCGTACCGCGCAGGAACCGTGGTGTGGGGCCTTAAGAAATTATCAAATAAAAATCTATTATATACTAATTACACTTACACATGCACACTTTTATTTTAAAAGCTTGATTTTTTACATTTTTATTATGTCGCAAATGTATTTTTTATGTATTTTTTGTATTTTTCTTTTTCCTGAGTTCCAATGTATATACCCTTGCAGGTTTTTACGTATTGCCCTTCCCAACTGAATCATTTTTCATCACTTTCTATCCGCACTTCGCTAATATGACTTAACTTCCGTTGCGTCCACAGCCGAGGGTACGGGGAAACTGTAGAAAACTCGCACCGGTATAGATGGGCCCCAAATTCTTCTGACTCTCTGTTGTCAAATTTTGATTAAGTTTAGGAGAAACAAAAGTGTATATTTACGCTATTGCGTATCCAAATGAATGAAAATAATTTTTAAATTCTCGCGATAAGAATTAAAATGATAAGAATTAAAAAAAAAAATGTTCGTACGTAAGAATGTATGATATACTAATTTTATATATAAATATATGAATAAATACATAAGTAAATAGGTGGAACCAGGGACCTTGAAAAAAAGGCTCCGACATATTTGGTAGAAATAACAAAGATGGAAGAAGAAAGGTGGCCGAAGGTGTGTTTAAAAGAAGAGACTAGAGGGATTATGAATGGTAAACCGTCAAAGTGGGGCGAGAACCTCTCCAAAGTCATACAAGAAGCGGGAGAAGGAGGAATATGGCAGGCAATGAGAAACGAGGATGTGGGAGGAATAGAGCACGAACTAAAAAAAGATGAATAAATATTAAAACGGAGCAAGAAATGCAGAACGACTGGTGCAGGATTGAAAAACCAACGTACAGCAGCAAAGAGTAGGTACAAGAACATAAAAGGAAACGCAGAAGTGGAAAAATACTCAGAGGTGAAGGAGCTCAGAGGGGAAACGAAGGAATTATGGGCAAGGATAAGGTGCGGGAGTATAAGGAAAAAGGGAATAAGGGGTACAGAGACAATAGCTGTCGAATTTCCAGGGGAGGAGAGGAAAGTTTGGAACATATTTGTGCCTGTAAGGCAGCGAAGGAACAAATCAGAGCAGGGATAGTGGAAAAACTGGATGAAGTGCTGGAATATAGGGGGGGGGGGGGGGGGGGGAGAAGGACGATAAAAGATAGAGGAACTGGTTAGGAATAAACCTGTCAAAGAGTTATGTGCGTATATAAAAGAATTCGAGGCTTTGGTAAAGCATGTAGCGCAAAGAGAAGGAAATGTCAGTGTATAAAAATGTTGTGAAAACGAAGGCGCGTGTACGTAATGTGTAAGAACAAATGTAAAGGGGAATAAAATGTGAGGGGGGTCTATGTCTACACACCGTTAAAAGGTGTTTAAAAATTATTTTTTTTTGTTCACTAATAATAAGTCATAACTATTCGAGTTTCTATCCTTGTCGTAAGTAAAATGAACTAAATTAACAATTATATGGAAATACTTGAATTGAAAAAAGACCGAAATTTTTAAATTCACGTATTCCCATATAATTCTCAATTTAGTTCATTTTATTTAAGAAAAAGATAGGAACTAGAATAGTTATGACTATTGGATCCGATTGAAAATTGTACTTGTGTTGATCAATATTATTATTAGTGAAAAAAAGTTACTTTTGCACTTTAACGAAAAAAATCTTCTTTTTCGTTAATTTCGGCACAAATAAAAAATAAACCGTTTCATTGTTAGCATTATTGGAGATTGAAATGAAAATAATTTTCTTAAAAAAATATGATTAATTAAAAAAAAAAATAGAAGGAAAAATGGCCCCACGATGAAAGTAGTCTTAAAAATCATAGAATGGGTCACTTCGTCTCAGAGAATTTTTTGAAAATAATGAAAAACGGCACTCATCTTTAAAAAAATAGTTTCCACTTTCTAAGCAAAAAATACGTGGTCCAGTATAATTGATAATTTTTTTCATATTTTTTCATGAAAGTATGCTTCAAAATGAAAAAAAAATCTATATATACATTTGTAATCTCATTATATTTACATTTGTATCTCAATTAGTTCAGGAGTTATAAGTATTTAAACTTTTCCAAAACTTCCGAAATTGACATTTTTTGGAAAATTATAACTCCTAAAAGAGAAGAGATAAAAATCTAAAAATTGGAGTGGATATTCCTTTTATGGGGTAGAATTTTGGAAAAAAAGAATCACGAAAGTCAAAGATGGTCGACGTCACGGGCTAGGTCAAATGGCGTCGAATGCCTCATACATATATACACAATCAGAATACATTTTTATTTAATAACATTCTTTTAAAAAATTTTATTATGCCGCAAGACTTTTTCAATTATTTTCATTCAATGCATAAAAAGAGACTCCTGAGAATTTTGAATTTTGATTTTTAGTACTTTTCCGGTTGAAAAAATTAATAAAATATATATATATGTATATCCATATGGGTTATCTAATGTAAGGTGAGGCAGAGGGGAAAAAGTAATTGTTCTGTCTTACGCGATACATAAACCGGAGTACATACGAATCCCGGACGTCCTCGTATCCTCCGAGTGTGCTATGTGTACCACGTGTACGATATCCCGGTAGCACATTCGTGGGATAATATGAAGTGTCTGGGTGCTTTGCGTTTAATTGCTTTCTCTCTTTCTCTCTCTCTCTCTCTCTCTCTCTCTCTCTCTTTCTTTCTTTCTCCCCCTCTCGGCCGCTCTCATCCTCTTTCACTGAGACATTTCACAGAGCCCCAAGACTCCGAGTACTTTGCCGATTATTACACACATACACACCAAAGTATGTGTGTGTGTGTGTGGGTGTGTGAACGATTTTTTTAAATTTCGTGTTGCCTTTTTTTTTCCAATCACGCACGAACACACGATCAGACAGGCAAATCTCTTACGTGGCCGCGAACACCTCACGAATTTTCCCATTCTCTTCTATCCGGTTGAATATTAAAATGCCGGAAGGATGTTTGCCGTTTCTGTTATACGCTCTATTACTGCGCAGAGGGTATTACATGATTCATACCGCGCGCGTACACGCACCATTGTTTCTAAGATTCCGAACTACGATTGTCATGTTACATATACATATACATTTATATATATACAGTCGAAAAAAGAATCCTTTTTCGGGCGGTTTTCTTCGTTTTCTATCATCTCTTTTTTCCACAATCCACATTTTTTCCAGCAACATTTTTTTCCAACAAAATTTTTCCAAATTCCACGATTTCACAATCTCTTGCGAAAAAATTGCATTATCGATGGCAACGGTGTATATATATATATATATATATATATATATATATATATATATATATATATATATATATATATATAGTTGATAAACAATCCTTTTTCGGGGCGACTTTTTACTTTTTATTGTAATTTTTTTCTTTCGTTATTTTTTATGATCTCTCATACTCAAGTGAGCTCAACTTTAAATAATTATCGTAAATATATATATAGTACTAGACAAAAAAAGTACGCATTAGTTGAAATTTCTTACCGCACTAAAATGTACATAGCGGAATAAAAAATAAAGGTAACTGTATTTCCCAAGTGGCGTTTTAAAGAGGACAAATTTATCTTTATTTTTCTTTTTTTTAGAAAATTCTCTACGATTTTTTTTCGACCTGGTGCGAACTTTTGAAGGTGGCCATTTTTCGGCTATTTTTTGGCCGCCGAATATTAACTGCAAAGTTTGTAGAAAATTTTTTCCTCGGTTTTTTCCATGGTAAACTTAAAAAGGATATCAAAACCTACATTTTTATTTTTTAGAAAGTCGGTGTATGATTTTTTTTTTCGTCCCAGTATTGCATTTTTAGCTAAAAATGATATGTTTCGGAAAAAACGGCGTCATCGAAGAACTATAGGGTTTCAGAGGAAATGTCAAGTGGGTGAAAAGTTGCATGGCTTCACACTGGAGTGGCTAGAATTTTTTCAGAATTTTTTTTTACCATTGTTGGTTGGAACTTTGATAAGTGGAGAGGTTCCACTTGGGAATTATGGGGTCTAGGACAATATATTGAGAAAGGAAATTTGTTTACATGTTCATGTAAATTGACAACAATTTTTTTTATTTTGATTTTCAAAAATAAATAAAACATCTAGAAAAATTGTAGTTAATTAAAAATGAAAATTTAAACAAATTTCCCTTCTTAATTGTCCTAGACCCCATAATTCCCAAGTGGAGCCTCTCCACTCATCAAAGTTCCAACCAAAAATGGCAAAAAAAATGTTAAAGAAAAATTCTGAAAAAATTCTAGCCACTCCAGTGTTAACCCATGCAACTTTTTACCCTCTTCACATTTCCCCTGAAACCCTATAGCTCTTCGATGACGCCTTTTTTTTCTAAAACATGTCTTTCTTAACTAAAAATGCAATACTAGGGCGAAAAACAATCGTACGAGACTTTCTAAAAAATAAAAATGTCGGTTTTGATATTCTTTTTAAGTTTCCCATAGAAAAAACCAAGAAAAAAATTTTCCGCAAACTTTGCAGTTAATTTTCGACGGCCAAAAAATAGCCGAAAAATGGCCACGTTCAAAAGTATAGAATTTTATAAAAAAGCAAAATAAAGGTAAACTTGTTACCTTTATTTTTGAGTCCGCTATGTAAATTTTAGTGCGGTAAGTAATTTCGACTAGTGCGTACTTTTTTTTCCAGTACTGTATATATATATATATATATATATATATATTTATATTTATATAAGAATTCTTTCTGGGGCTTGTTTTCTTTAGTTTCTATTATCTCTTGTGTCGTATTTTTTTATGCTTCCTTTTTTTGTCGTTACTTTTTATTATCTCTATTATCAAGGGAGCTCGGCTTAAAAAAAATTATCGTAAAAAAATGGCGTTATCAATAACAGACTAATATCGCCAGTACATAAAAAATCATCGCTTGAGAAAAAAATGAACGGAAGTAAGAAGAGTAAGTAATAAAGAAGGGAAAAAAGAGCGCCTCGGGTATTTTTATTTGTTTTTATGGAATGACGGAATACATAAGGAATTGATGCGAGGACAGAAGACTAGTGAGTATTTCGGTGTGTTCTCCCTGAGAAGGAGGAACCTCGGAGAGCTCGCTTTCACGGGGTCTATCCCTCATTATCATACCACCTATTTCTCACGTTACTCAAGCTATTATGATTTTCACTCGCGCACGTCGGCGCACTTGCACATGTACGTTCATACACGTGTGTTCATACATACATATATATATTTTTTTCGTTCGGTCGAACGTATTTCATTGTAATACATATGTGTGTAAATTTATTTCATAGTCAACTACATTCCATTATGCCGTCGAGAAATTTACTTTGAATGGAGAATAAAAAAAAAAACTAGACCATACGCAGAGTGAAATTAGGTGGCTCGATGCTGCGATAACTCAAAGTCGCGATCGAGAGTTGGATTTGTTAATAAAATATTTATGAAATTCAAATACGAAAATAGTCCGCATCAAATCTCTCTCTTTCGTGCTCATATATATGTATATCCTTCAAGGATTTTTCGGATCGTCACGATCGTCGTACACGTGCGCCCGCGGTCGCGGAGTTAAAATATCGCGAGGCTGCTCCTCTCGCACCTGGAAGAAGACCAATATGACCCGTTTTTTTTCTCCAAATTTCTTTTCTGTCGCACGCGTTAGTTTTATTTATTATCACGCAAAGTCATTTGCCTTCGAGAATAATCTTGGCGACGATATTACGTTCTTGAAAAGATATTCGCTACATTTGTTCTCTAAATATTCATGAATCGTCTTATTCCTATTATTAATAATTTCATAATTTACAATGAAAAGGTAGAATGAGAAGGAGAAGAATGCGAATATTTTTAAATAGGCTCCACTTGTGGAACGGTTCATTTTTTACTGTGTTAAGTACACTCGAGTAGATGGCGCAACTAATAGGTGAATTTTGGGAATTATTATCTCAAAAACGATTTGTCTGATTTCATCCAATTTTGTTTTATTCGAAAGTATAATTATTGAGGTATATTGACAAATTTTTGAATAAATATATATTCACTGGGAGCGCTGTTATTGGGGACGGCGTAAAACACGTCCCTGACTGGTGGTCTCCATGATTGCATGCAGTCGGTTGATCTGAAACAAAAATTACGAAAAAATTCTTAAAGTGTCATGTACCTTTCGCATCGTAGGATTTTTGTTGCTCAATGATAATTTTTTTAACAAGCCCGAAAGATTGGAAATTAAGGTTAGAAAATGAATATATCAGGTGTACGTTTATGAAATGCGGATTTCAGACAACAGATGGTGCACCAATGCAGTTTGCGCTATGAAGATTTGACACTGCGCCATTTTGTTATGTCATCAATAAGTGTCAGACGCGCACGAGTGATAAATTGGAAAAGTGTGTGCATAGTGTTGTGTTGTTGTGTTCAATGTGTCGAAATTTATACCGAACAAAGAGCATTCGCGGACAGCATTAATTTTTTTTTTTCATTTGAAGAACACTGCTGCCGATTCATACCGATTACTTCGAGAAGCTTATGGTGAACATGCTCCATCGCAAGATACGTGTGAACCATGGTTTCGGCGTTTCAAAAGTGGTGACTTCGATGTTGCAGACAAGGAACATGGAAAACCGCCAAAAAAATACGAAGATGCGGAATTGCAAGCATTGTTGGACGAAGATGATTCGCAAACATAAAAACAACTCGCCGAGCAATTGGGCGTTAGTCAACAAGCTGTTTCCAATCGGCTACGAGAGATGGGAAAG
This sequence comes from Ophion ventricosus, assembly GCA_963932345.1. Lineage (NCBI taxonomy): Eukaryota > Metazoa > Arthropoda > Insecta > Hymenoptera > Ichneumonidae > Ophion > Ophion ventricosus. Next base: position 18,943,880 of record OZ010711.1, read on the forward strand.
ATTCAGAAGACCGGTAGATGGGTACCACATGAGTTGAACGAATGACAAATGGAAAAGCGCAAAAACACATGTGACATTTTGCTCGCTTGTTACAAAAGGAAGTCGTTTTTACATTGTATAGTTACAGGGGATGAAAAGTGGATTTATTTTGAGAATCCCAAGCACAAAAAATCATGGGTAGACCCAGGCGCACCATCCACATCGACCGCAAGACCGAATCGCTTTGGCAGAAAGACGATGCTCTGTGTTTGGTGGGACCAGAGGGGCGTGGTCTATTATGAGCTGTTAAAACCTGGGGAAACGGTTAATACTAAACGTTACCAACAACAATTGACCGATTTGAATCGTTCGCTGCTTGAAAAAAGGCCAGAATACCGAAAGAGGCAACACAAAGTCATTTTTCTTCATGACAATGCTCCATCACATACGGCAAAACCGGTTCGCGACACGTTGGAAACACTCAGCTGGGAAGTTCTACCCCATGCGGCTTACTCACCAGACTTGGCTCCTTCCGATGACCACTTGTTTGCATCGATGGGTCACGCACTTGCTGAGCAGCGCTTTGGTTCGCACGAAGATGTGAAAAAAATGGCTCGATGAATGGTTCGCAGCAAAAGGGGAAGATTTTTACTGGCGTGGTATTCACAAATTGCCCGAAAGATGTTCATTATTTTACATATAAATATATATAATATTCATCACGATGTAATTTTTTTTATAAATATCAGAAACTGTAACGCGGGATAAGAATAAAAGAAGCATTAAAAAAAATGGGCTGCACTTGTGGAATTATTTATTTGTTGAGTTCCACCGAGTTAAAGAACGAGGATAAATTATTTTTTTACGTGCGTTATATGGCTTCGCGAGTCTCTAAGCCATTCAATTGATATATATATATATATATATATATATAGTCGGAGAAATTTTCTCAAGAGACTTCCACACTACTGACGATGAGAGCATATTCAACGAGTGTCCTGTTGTTCGGGCGCTTTCAAGCTCTCGTCCCTACCGTACTCACTGGAGCACGTGCCTCCTGAGTTACAAATGATTAGCCAATAAATCGGGATGAAAGAGGCTCTCACGTGCAAGACGAGTGTCACAATTGCGTTACACTTCTCTTGTCAAATACGATTACACGTGTCGTTGAGCTCTATACGGAAGCTCGATACCTGGCTGACCGTAAAAATCGTCGCTCTCGAGAGGTACTTCCGTTTTACGCGTTTCACGCGAGTACTCGACGGACTTGAGGGTTCGAATAAAAATGAATAAAGAACCGGGTATGAAAGAAACAAGGCCGAAATGGAACAGTGAGACATTTTACGTGAGCTGCGCTTCGATTGTAGCGCACCGATTATTAAGTATGTATTATTAGGCGTTTAATTTTTATCGCGCGATTTAACTTTCGAAACTGCATATATATAGGAAAGAATTTTGTGTATTGTAGATCATTATGTGGAAGACGAAATGAATTTCTCTGCGGATGTGGGACATACGTATGACGGAAATAAAAGAGACTATTAAGGGGTCTGCGTAAGCTTGAAATTGCGGAGATAGGATTTTTTTTACTGCACAGCTTTATAGTCTAGGGTCTTAAGTTTTTCTTTCTACCCAAGTTCCAATTCAATGAGTAATAATTTAATAAAGAATAAATAATGATTGCCCAGTGAAATTCCAGGGTTTTTTTTTTCGCGTCAGAAATCGAACTTTTTTTTCCCGACAGCTGGGCACTATCGCAATATTCAAAATTTCAAACAACTATTTGCTCATACGAAACTTCGATTGTTACACTAACAATAAAACCACCTTTTTTATTTTTCATTTGACAGGAGCCCAGGTGTCAGAACCACCTACAACGATAGGCTCTGAGCTTGGTGAAAAAAACCTGCTCGCGAAATTACGAGTAGATCGATTAGTTTTGCATATAGATCGCGTCAACATTTCGAGTTGGTCCACTGACATTTTTTTTCTTTTCATTACTCGTAATGCGCGTGGTTGTTCTGTGGCCGTAGCGCAGCAGTCGCGCGACGACGATGAGCAGCGCGGGAGGCGTAAAATGAAATTGCAAATATCGTGGGGATAATGGGATTACGAGGATGAGCCGAGGGAATAAGTGTTGGGGCGTGGGCGTGTCACTTTTTCTATGGAGTTGCCAAGCTCCGCTCGACGTTTGTTCTCCTGCCTGTATACATACATACATACCTAAATATATATATATATAGATATAGATATACATACATACGATGCAGAGAAGAGGTGAAAGCATGATTCTGGACCGCAAAGACCGCGTTGCGATGTCTTCGGGAGTTGCGCGAGGAAATACCAGAGTGAAAACTTTTGCTCGGTTCCTCATCTTCTTTCCACGCGCACAAATTATACCAAGTATCCTGGGGAAGGAATTCTTCACGGTTGCGAGACAAAGCAGAATGAGACGGAGATCATCAAACTGTTTATTATTATTATTATTAATATTATATATATATAATAAACAGTTTGATGATCTCCGTCTAATGCTGCTTACGTATATATGTATACGCTATACACACAAGCGTAGTTAAATTTGAATTAATATTGCCCCACCGAGAGTGCATCAGAGCACAGAGTAAAACGCCACAGTGACGACCTATGTAATTTTCATGAAATTCGACCCAAGTGTCACCCCGCGCGATAATATCCGGTAATTTAATAATAATAACACTTAATAGATTTTCCGAGTCATATATATATATATATATATATATATATATATATATATATATATATATATATATATATATATATATATTGGTTGTAAAAACCAAATTTTTTCGATTTTTTTTTCAGAGAAAAAAATGTTGTTGGATTTTTTTTTCTTTCATTTGTTTTAATATCTAACATTTTTTTAATGAAAAATATATTGATTTTTGCAAAAGAAAACATTTTCAATTTAAAGAAATGAGTAAAAGATACAAAATGTATCCTTTAATTGACTTTTAGCAAAAGTGACAATTTCAATCGTTTCGATGACAATGAAAGAAAAATGGCAGCGGTTTGAATTCTTGAGGGATTTTTTGGGATACTTCGAGGTTACAAAAAAAACAAAAACTATCCTTAGTTTGTCCGTTATTTGTTGAGTTATCTCAAGTTCAGCAAAAATCTTGAAAACGCAATGCTTTACCTTTTTTTAAAATCAAGGTTCTTGGATCGAAAAAAAATTATTTATCAAAAAACAATAATTACACCTTATAGAGGATACGTTAAAGGTTTCAAAACCCTCCGTTTCTTTTCTGTACGATCATTAGTTCTCGAGTAATAAATTATCAAAGTAAAAATGCTCTTTTTTGCTTTGGACGACAATAACTCAGCGAAAAATCATCGTACAAAGCTCATGAACCGCTCAAGTTAAAGAAAAAGAATCAAGCTAAATGAGCTTTAAGGTGACGTTGCTGAGCAAAATTTATTCAAGCCCGTGGACCTCTTGAAAAACAGGTGAAAATATTTTGAAACAATTTTCCGCTTATCCCTTTAAGCTTGCTCAGAAATGGTCAATGATAAAGATATTTTACCTCCCGGTCTCAAAATTAGAGACTTCAAGCTTGAATTTGCTTTTTTTTCTTATTGCTCTACGACCATTTTTCGCTAAGTTATAGCCTTCTGAAAATCACCTAAAAATTTAGAGATTTTTGCGTATCCTTAAATTTTTGTGCCTAGTGTACACATACACACACACACACACACATGTACACATGCCTATATGTATATACATCGTTGCATCGAGACTTCAAAATTCTCAGCGTGGACGAAGTTAAATCGAAACAAACAAACAAATCTCAGCGTGAACGATGTTGAATGAAAAAAAAAATCAGGGAAAAAGTAAAAAGAATGTAAGTGAAAAAAGCAAAGAACCGAATCCCTTTTTCTCAATGGAAAGAGAGGAAGCGAGGGAGGAAATGGAGGACGAAAAAAAAACGACAACTTCACCCAGAAGGTGCGAACGAGGGAACGATCGCCGTGGCATTAAAACAAAAACGGATCGTATCTCGTGGGCATAATGTTGTAGGGGGCTACCATTGTTTTTTTTTCCTTCGTACAGAGTGCGAGATTCGCGCGACGTGTGCCATGAGTTTGGTGAGAACCGAAATTCTATGAAGATTTCCCTATATGTATATATATATATATATATATATATTTTAATGAAAGCTCTTTTTGTTTTTATTTATATTTTTTATATAAGTATGGACGCATTGTGTTATCAAAGAAAAAATGTTTAAAAATTAAGGAAAAAAGGACATAACAAATGTGGCAAAAAATCGATCTTGCCGATCTGCGAGTGAGAATGTACAAGGAATCCGTGTGTACGAAGCCAAACTCTATACAGCGACGCTCTCTTCTTGCGTGTCTCTTAACTTCGATTACGTTATACAGCAAGAGAGGAAGAGGTAGAGAAAGAGAGGGGGGGGGGGCGTTTTAAAGCGGTAAATTCTGACGAAATAGAATACCCCAAGAATTCTCTATGAGCGAGAAACAGTTGCCGTAACTTGCCTATATATACACATACATAAAATGCAAAATGGATATAATGTGCCAATTTTCGAAATGGCCAATTTGCAAAAGTAACGCTTAATACGCGAAATACATCGTTTAGCCGGCTGTAAAAAGCGCGTGCAGATCGCAATCGTCTTTCGGCCGAGTGTGTGACAATGCATACTATACCCGATAATAGTGAGAAATGAGCCATAAAAAGGAAGAAAAAAGAACTTATTCGACAACGCTTTGTTCTTTCTGTTAACAGATAAATTGTTATAATGAGCAAATATTCATAACAACAACAACACTAATAACGATGATAACAATATTATTTAAAATAATCATATTATTTTAAATAATAACCCAATGTTATTTTAAATAATAATAATTAATAAATCTGTCAGGGGATATTATAATAATAATTATTATTCTTATCAACTATAACTATTTACATTATCATTTGAATATTTATTATTATTATCATTGTTGTCGCAATCAGCAACGCTATTACCATTAATCTTATTAATATTTTTATAATTATTTCCGCTGCTAGTCTTATACTGTCACTCACATAATAATAATATTGATAATAACAATCATTTGCACTTTTTATGTTAAAAATAAAACAATAATAATAATATAGTAAAATAGTAACAACAACAGCAATTTAATAATAATATTAATAATAAAAGCATTTGTTACTATTTCTATCACTGTTATTATTATTACTAAATCAAACACAGGTATATATGCGTATGGTTTTATATATATACAGTGCGTGAAAAAAGTATTTGTACACCGCGTGTTTTTCAAATTGTCCTACGAAAAAAAATCAAATGCCTTAGCATTTTTTTTTTAATGTTTGTCAAACATGTTATTTTTTTTCGAAAAAAAAGATGCTAAAGGATGTTATTTTTTTCGAAGGCTAATTTGAAAAAACGGCAGTGTACAAATACTTTTTGTACCCACTGTATATATGAATATTCGATATAAAGACTAAGATGAGGAATTCTGTGAGCTCTCGTTACGCCATACGACGTCGATCTATTGTTATACGAAATGTACGTACATACACTGCTCGCACATCGACACTGCATATATCTCGAACAAGAGTGAGAGGTACATAGGATACAATAACGCGGTATAGAGGCTTCCATCAAACGCCAGGAAAGAAAGAACGAATGAAAAAAATTTGTTGCGTTCTTGACCTAAAAAATGAAGGAGCTAACGTGAAGAGAGAGAGAGAGAGAGAGAGAGAGAGAGAGAGAGAGAGAGAGAGAGAGAGAGAGGGAGAAAACTAGACGCAGATACCGAAGAGATATTAAAGATCGTGGTACTCTCGCATGAATCTTCCTATGGATTGCTTCGTTTGAGCGTTATAGACGCACTTGTTACAGGGTGCGCTCTCCCCATCTCGCAGATAAAGATCCGCGAGAGAGATTAAAAATAATGAGAAACATAGAGAAGATAATACCACCGTGGGGTTCGACAAAAAGAAAAAATAATAATAACAATTACAAAAAAAGAAAAAAAAAACATACATTTTGCAATGTCATTCAGGGATAAGTATCTTTATTCGCAGCGAATTTTGCAAAATCCTGCGCGTCGCAACGAGAAAGGAAGAAAGAAAGAAAAAGAGAGAGGAGGGAGGGAGGGGGAGAGAGAGAGAGAGAGAGAGAGAGAGAGAGAGAGAGAGAGAGAGAGAGAGAGAGAGAGAGAGAGAGAGAGAGAGAGAGAGAGAGAGAGAGAGAGAGAGAGAGAGAGAGAGAGAGGGCTCGTGCGATGGCCGCTCGAAAAGTCATTAATTTTGTTCCGAGACTATCGTGGATAATGTCCATCACTCTTAAACATCCGGAAACTCGGATCCGCTTTTTTAATTTTTTAAATTTATTTCTTTTCAGTTCTCTCTACGGAGGAAATGATCGATTACGCGCGACGTTCGATAATCCGGCACAGGTGTCAAGGCCCGCGCGATCAGCGCCTCTTAATAATATATTTTCAGTTTTTTTTTATTGTACATTCAGAAATAATAGGCATATAGAAGCGAGAAGTCCAGAAGAGAGCAAGAGCGAAAGATAGGACGAAGATAGGAGAAATTTTTGCCGGGCCTCCGCGACCTTAATTATCGATTATTAATTGTAAATTATCGGTAGCCGCGATAATGAATGTGAGAAATTTTTAGGAGAGCTCCGCGCATCACAGCGGAGAAAAGTATCGGCATGAGGTGAAAGACCATTTGACCTCAATTAGGTCATTAATTATATTTCGGGATCCATAAGTCGTGTGTAGTGGAGGCGCGATAATGTTTCAAACACTAAGTCATAATAATTAAAGAAGCACTTCTTGTAAAAAGTAATTGGTGTATTTATAATTCCGTAAGTATAATTTTAGTAATATTATGAAATTGTAACTAGCAATAATAATGATAATATTAATAATAATAATGATATAACAAATAATATAGTAAATAATATAATATAAAATCTAATATAGTAAATATAATATAATGTGATATAATATAATATAATAATAATATAATATAGTAATAGAAACGTATAACAGACCGGGCAAATGAAGAAGAAAGAAGAGGATACCGTGTAAGGAGGGGATACATGAAGCTATTTATCGATGGAAGATGTTGGAAATGGAACGTGTGGGAAAACAAGCTGGAGAGAGAAAATTTTCAGGACATAAGGGGGTGTCAACGAAATGACAGATACGAATCTGGAATACGATGGGGAGGAAGCAATAGTGGGACGCGCAAGGCTTGATGGAGGAATTTTCAATAATAATTCTAAAAGGAACATGAGTAAAAGAAAATTATAGTAGAATGGGTTATAAGCAAACTTAGAGACGAATATAAGTGGAGGGCTAAACTGGCAAGTAAGGAAAACGAAAAAGATAGCAATAAAGGAGGACAGATGATTAGGAGCAGAAGAGGCAAAGCGACCATAAAAATAGAGGAATGGCAGTGATACAGAACAACAGTAAGAGAGGGAAGAAGCTGAAAATCGTAGAAGAATAGAACGCGAAAGGAATGGGGAGCCCGAGTCAAAATGTTCGAACCGCGAACGATTCAACCTGCAAAATAAAGGTCTCCTTCCCCGAGCAAAAATCGGTGATAGTGGGTACCTAAACGGGGATACAATGTTTGGAATACCAATACGTTAGGGCGTCCGATGAACTTCCCGAATGGCAAAAATTTGACATTGTTACTCAAAGTAGGCCAATACAGCGCGCAACTGAACCTGCGAAACCCCAGGTGAGCCAACTTCAAGCGCTCCCGCGGAACCTACTCGTCCCCCTTTCAGTCTACTGTAGGCGCACTGTAGACCTTCCGTACCCTCCATTCAGCGAAAACGTATTTATTTCGTTATCAAGAGGGGTACCAATCAGGCCACACTGGAGTGTTGGTCAAGAAGATATCGAATTTGGGTTTAAAACAGGTTAGGCGAGCTCGAGGCTTGAGATCGAAAGCAGGTTAAGGAGGCCTGTGTTCTGCACGTTTCACTGAAACTGGAGGTCGAAAGAAGGTTTGGGAAGACTAACAGAGGCTACACTGGACCAAATGGAGGCCTCTTCATGTCACTGAACACGACAAATGGGGTTTAGTAGGCTCAACGGAGGCTTGTGCGAGTACAAAAGAAATGAGTCCTGCGAGTGTTGCGAGAAGCAAAGAAGGTGGCGGAGCAAAGAAGAAACTTAGATTTCTCAGAAGAGACACAAAATTTCCTTATTTCTAAACTTATACTCTACTTTCGTTTTGCCTTCCGTTTCCTCACATATACTTTTCCTCGCTTTCAATTTTTCCAATTACCCGACTAGAAATTTTGCTACGGGACTGACTAGGGCCGGATACGGCATCCGTATCCCGTACTACGGCACTGAACAGGCGGCCGGATCAGGGCTTTATCAGGCGTGTAACGCTTTTTGGCATCCGACCCGGATCCGGCTGCCGTTTACGGCCCTGATTCGGTCCTGATCCGGCTGCCGTGCCTGAAATGAAAAATAAAAAAGGCAACAAATGATGAATAAAAATATTCTGGTAGTAGTATTTTTCGTTTCCATATGCTTTACTTATATTGCTGCATATATGATAATTGGATTAAAACGTGTTCTGCCTCATTAAAGTTTTTGTCTAGCCTCGATTTCGAACCTACTTCTTCTAATTCTAGAGCTGAACGCGCTACCTACTTAGCCATCCTAACACCTGTAGGAATTCTCTTTTTTTCGTTGCTTATATCATCATCATTTTAAAAAATGTCAATATTTTTTTATGGCGTTGAAGTTAGCATCGAAGTTAGCAATGCAACGAAAACTAATACTTTTTGACCGCTGAATTTCTTTTTGCCTGATTAGGCACTAAAAATAATCCACACGTTTTTATGCATTCTTATTAGAGTTTTACGACTTCAATTTACAAAAAAAGGCTTTTGATGATGATCAAAATAAACGAATGAAAAATGAAAAAAAAAATCGTTGCATTCCACCGATGCAAAATTCAACGTTATTTTGATTAAATTTTTCTTTTAAATACCCAAAATAAGGGGAATTTGGTATTTATGAATGGATAATAATTTCGATAACAATAATAAACTCACTTATATTTTTATTTTGATATTATTTAGAAATTACTCAGTCTTCACATTTTTGGTTCTTCGACAAATAAAAGTTTTAATTAAACGTTTTTGATTAATAATAGTTTAAATAATACGTTGATCAAGACTATCGCTTTGATCTTTAGGTTACTCCTTCACAGTCTTCGCCCTCTCTGGACGTGCACCGTCCCAATCTTTTGCAGCGTTGATAATTTTGCCTAGCGATTTTTCGATGTCCTTCCGATATATGGGTTGATTATTTATCTCAAGATTTGTAGGCAATCTCAATTCTCAAGATTTGTAGGCATTTCTCCGCTTGGCTCTAAAAATACCATTACAAAAATAATAGATATTATACATGTTAATAAATAGTAATAGATATTGTTAATTTTGAAAGTAAAGAATATATAAATGAAAGTGTATATGTATATATATATATATACACACCTAGTACGAGTGAAGAATTTACTTCTGTTAGCCGTTGTTTTTTTCTTTCTGCGTGTCCAGCACGACACTTTCGCACCCGTAAGTGTCCCAATAATTTTTTTCGGGACTCTTTTTGATCCATTTTGCACTATTATTTCAGCCAGGAAATTGGAAAAACGCATATATCCGCGTGCATACACCGCCAAGACTCTCAAATATGGCAGCTTCAACACGGGGCAGATCAAGCTGCAGTCCGGAATGCCGTAGTACGGCACGCCTGATCAGGGCCGGATGTCCACCGGATCAAAATTTCTAGTCGAGTAGTTTCTCGAAATGCTTTACATACATGCATAGTTCAGTCACACAGGCTCCTTTATTAGCAGCATCTGTATCTTTCTGCCGATTTTCTCGCCCTCTTTATCTCCTATCCATATTTCCAGATTTTCTACAAATAAAAAAAAATTCCTTTGCTTTCTCGCATGTACATATGTACACTAAGTTTTCTATTTCTTTTTTACAAACTCTGCACTCGTTATCACTATACCACTTATTTCCTCCTTTCCCCACATTTCCATATCATAATCTTGCCCAAGTTTCATTTGTTTCGCCCACTATATTTACATCCCCCCAATACTTCTCTGTCTCTATTCTTCCTACTTTTGTATTGTCGGTAATACGTTGATTATTTAATTTTGTTCCAATCCTGTTAGATTTTTTTGTCGACTTTTTTTCCTTTCCCCCTTTCTACAATCCTCTCCATTTCTCTTATATTGTCGTTTGCTCTACGTCTTCATATGTTTCCCTCACCTATTTCCTCCATTCCATTTCTGACGTCCTCTCCACATTTTGTTAGGTTCCCATTTAACTCGCCTCCACTTTGAGGCATTTCTTCGTCCATCTTTCTTCCCCCATCTTCAGTATCTCTATCAAATAGTTTGCCGCTCTCTTCCATGTTTCTGTCGTTATACCTCTACATCTTGCTTCTATTCGCCATATATAGTTTGGCATGTTCCTATTTAAGCCCATCGCTATTTTAACGTAGCCCCCTTGGAGTCTTTCCACTAGCTTCCGTCTCTTCCACCCCCATACTTTATCCCCGCATAAAATCCCACTTTTAACTACAGTAGAGCGTCGATTATCTGAATCAATTGGGACCGAGCGCCTTTCCGATAATCGAAAATTCGGATAACCGAACAGCAATATTCCGTGGGCGAAAATAAACGTTGAATCTTTCAATATGATAAAATATCTATATTTAAAAATACAATGAACATTGATATGTTAATAATACAAGTATATTTTTGATGAATTGCGAATAACCATTGTATCATTTAATGATATACAAGGAAGTTAAATATGTGTTTAAAAATAATCAACATTCGTACATCTTTGAGTTCTTATCTATTTATTTTTTAGAAAGTCGACAATTTTCTTCTGCTTCATAACGGAAGCTCGTTCCTTTGCTGCAAAATCTCGCAATCGTTTTAGAAGACGAAGCTGCATTGAGCAACATTCAGGCTGCGTTTCGTACCATTCCATTGTCGTAATATATAGGGCGTAATCGTTCGAATAACTGAGCATTCGGATAAACAAAATTATTGTTCAGATAATTGATATTTTGGATAACCCAAATCGCCATTCGTATAATTGACGTTTCGAATAAACCAAATCGCCATTCGGATAATTGACGTTCGGATAATCGACCCTCTACTGTATCACATTATATATATTAATATATCATATATTATTACAATATATTAGATGAAGTAAAAAGTTCTGAGCGTTTCTTCGCTTTATTTCGACGATGAAATTAACATAGTTAGGATTATCCGATTTAGATAAAATATGCGCCGTTTTGTTCGATAACTTTTGTCCATTTTGGAGGGCAATTTCATAATTCCGCGAATGAAGAAGTCTTCGTCCCTATTGGTAAAAAATTGGACCAGCTTATTTTCACAAGCCTCTCTTGAGGCCAGTTTTGTACCATCAAGAAAATTTTGCAAATGCTTGAAAAGGTGATAATCGCTTGGTGCCAGGTCTGGACTATACGGCGGGTGCGATAGAACCTCCCATCCAAGCTCTCGGAGCTTCTGGCGCGTCGTTAAAGATGTGTGCGGCCTGGCGTTGTCTTGATGGAACACAACACCCTTCCTATTGGCCCATTCTGGCCGCTTCTGGTCGATCGCGTGCTTCAATCTGATCAGTTGTTGACAGTAGAGGTCCGAATTGAGTGTTTGGCCCGATGGGAGCAGCTCATAGTGGATGATTCTCTTCCAATCCCACCAAACACACAGCAAAACCTTCTTGGCCGTTAATCCGGGCTTGGCGATCGTTTGGGCCGGCTCACCGCGATTGGACCACGATATTTTTCGGCTGTTGTTCTCGTATGTGACCCATTTTTCATCGTCAGTCACCATCCGCTTAAAAAATGGGTCGATTTCGTTAGGTTTCAGCAAAGAATCGCAGGCATCAATTCGGTCCAAAAGGTTCTTTTGCGTCAATTCGTGTGGCACATCGAGCTTCTTCTTAAGACCAACCTTATGCAAATGGTTCCAAACGGTTTTCTGGTTAATCTTCAGTTCCTGGGCAATGGAATAAGTGCTCCGACTCGACGATTTCCATGATTTTATCGACATTTTCGACGATTGGCCTACCAGAGCGTGCCTCATCTTCGACGTCCATATTACCAGAACGGAATCGTTGGAACCACCGCTTTGCTTTTGCATTCGATACTGTATTGGATCCATAAACAGCACACATTTTTTTGGCCGCCTACTCCGCCTTTTCACCTTGGTCGTAGTGGTACTGAAGAATGTATCGAATTTTCTCTTTTTTTACCTCCATTTTGGAACGCTGTAACACACAACTGGCTTCACCAAACACAAAACTGTCAAAGAATTTTTTTTGAAACGTAATGTCACCTTTAAATCGCCGAACAGTATGACCCGATGCGATGTATACATCGTGAGATATGGCTCACTAAAGACATTTAGCGGAAAACGCTCAGAACTTTTTACTTCACCCAATATCATATATTTATATTACTATCATAATATGTATATTATATAGATTCTTATTATAATACTAATAATGACAATAATCGTAATAATAACGTATATTAACGTATATTAACGTATATTAATAACGAATATAGGAATTATTCTGTTGATTACGTGTATTTACTAATCAAGCATTTACTAATTAAGAGGACGACGAAAAAGAGAAATTTATTTTTACAGTATTACCGTTGAAAGTGATTGATGGTTTTTCTTTTTTTTTTATCGACCTAACGTTCATCACGTGCCCATCTCCAAATGGGCGTGTAACTCTGATGAGTCCTTTTGGATAAAGAGACCGCGTCGATTATAATTTCGAGGCGGCGCGTACAATTGCACAAGCGAGGGAAGATTCTGAAGTTCGTTGAAGACGAGGCCGAGCACGATGAGAAGTGTCGCGTGGCCCTTAGAAATTTATATATCGATGAGACCGGGATGAACTTTGCCAGGGGCTGCAATCAACGGAGAACGCAAGAGAAAGAGAGGATAATCTCTTTCGAGCTGGGTCGAGGGATCATCGGCGTGTACTCGATTCTTCATTACGGAGAGGACGGTGAGAATTCCCGCCCGACGAATTGCAAGGGAGCGCTTTGATTGAGACGGAATGAGAATTTCCCAGCGTAGGGATGAACACACTCGACATCGCGGCACTCGCGTTGACGCGCTTTTTTTTTTCTTTACATCTCGGATGTTTGGCTCGATCTGGATTTATACGAGTCTATTATTAAGATTCACAAGATCACGATCAATCGAGGCACTTTTCTCCTTAAAACGGGTGCCTCGTAAGTACTTTCGGGACTCGTAAACCTTTTTTGGGTGCAATGTTTTTTTTTGTTGCCATTTTGGACACAAACTTTTTCTTGGCTACGGCGGGCACAAATTTGTTTTTTTTCGCTACTTTGGGCACAGTTTTTTTTGCCGCTATTTTGGGCACAAAAAGGTTTATTTTCTTAGTTATCGCGAGGGTAACTCTTCAGGGACGTTTCCGTTTTTTCGCCGCTCTCGCGTATCTGCACTTGTCCTTGTCGGACATTTGGCGCCAACTGCAGCCTGCTATTTGGGCGACTCTCGTCACCGGGCAGGAGGGCATCTTCTTCAGAACCTTCAGGAAATACAGGATGAAGCCGTTTTTTCGTCGGCGCTTTCGCAGTCCGCACGAGATCCTTCCACGCTTCGCCATTCCACAATTATTCGTCCTTTCGATCTGCGTACACGTTTTAATTTTTCGAATTCAGCGAGGAGACGATGTTTCCGGTAGGATTAAGGGCGAGATGGATAAAAAGGGAATTAGACGAGTCTCACGTTCCGCTGCGATCTGTTCTCGCATCGATCCTGCCGCGTTCTTCGTTTTCATTGGCTCGTACCGCACCCCGTACGATCCACTTGCCGGTAAAAAAATGTAACGAGAATTTCGCGATATGGAAGAGAAAGCCAGAATTTTTTTGCTCATCTTTCGAAATGACAGGCAGCCATTTTTATTTTTTTTTCCTCTTTTTTTTATTCCAAGCTCTGAACATCGTTGAACGCGTTCTTCATTTTTCCTCGCCGTTTTTCTCGGACGAGCTTTCGAATATTCGGTATATTTGATATTTTATTAGTAATTTATATAAGTACGTGGAAAATATTTTATTGTATATAAAAAAGATGTAAAAATATAATGTTTGATTACAAAGCCGTATAAATAAAATAAAAAATAACAACCTCTTGGTATAACAATCTTGTGTAAAAAATAATTATTAATTGAAAAGTCGTGTCAGTGTCTTGTTAAACAAAGTACAACCGGAAATACAAATGATATTAAATTGGAATGTCGTATTAATGTGTTGATTAAAAAATAATAGCGATCAGAAAATTACATAATATGAGAATGTCGTATTGATTTTTTCATAGAAAAATGGTATTATATAAAAAAAAAATATTTCGTAAAAACTCTATGATATGCCTTGATAAAAAAAATATTGAATGGAAAAATAATATTTGATCAAGAATCAAAGAAATAAAATTACATAAACAAATGATATTTTATTACGAAGTCTGGGTAATATCTCAATAAAAAAATTACATTGTTACTTTATTTGCGCTCTCTCTCTCTCTCTCTTTCTCTCTTCTCTCTCTCTCTCTCTCTCTCTCTCTCTCTCTCTCTAGGCTTTCTCCATTCATTTCTCGTACTCTCGACAATTTATCCGACTCTTTGCGCTCCAGCAATTTGTGGGTGTTTTGTTTTGTTTTTCGACTTTTTCTTGGCCGTCTTATGCGCAAATCGTGAGGCTCTCTTGCACAATTTGCAGGGAATAAGCGCTGTTCGGAATACCCGGTAATTCTTCGGTGTTGGTTTGCCAGACGCGGCGCCGTTCGGGGCGGTAACCGTACCGTTCTTCTGGACCACCGCAGTCGGGACAATCATAGACGGAGGGTAGGGGAGTAAGAGCCACGGTTAAAAAAATCGCGTTTCACAGTTGCGAATATCCGCCCATCGTTGCTCACTGACTCCTTCGCACTTTCTTAAGAAATGTTACTCGAGCGATCGACTGCAATATTATTCCGAAAAGAAAATGAACCGAAAGAAATCATTGAAAGTAAACAAAAATACAAAATAATTGAAAATAAAACAGTTATTTTTGTTTATGGATCTATCTATAATTCGTTTGGGTCTGTGAAAAAAGTTCTTTTTTCAAATCGAGGCATCGGATTGGAGTAAAAAATGAACCGTTACTTAAAAAAATAAAATGTAACTATTCATTTTTCAATAAAAAAATTGGGCTATAATTTTTTGAGCGAGCTGTTAATTAAACAAAACAAGTGATTTATTTTTTAAATAAGTTGCCAAAAAACGGGCTAGTTATTTTTGAAAACTGGGCTATTGATTTTAGAAAAGAGTTAATAATTTAAGAAAAACGAGCTTTTCTTTTTATTCTTAAGGCCCCACATCACGGTAAAAAAAAAAATTCTTTTGTCATTTTTTTTTCATTTTCTGAAAGATACATTTGTTAAAAATGCTCTCACCAAATTTTTTAAAGAAATTTGTAAAATTGGCGGAGATACAGCATTTTATGTGAAACCGTTCAAAGCGCACGACCGCGCCGAGCGGCAGATGTGCGGCAATAAAACCGATATACGTGGACCTTAGTAAAGACGAGCTTCTTCAACGATGTTTAGGCGCTTTTCACCAGAATAACAACGAGGGTTTGAACTCTGTTCAAATTATGGAAATTTGCGCCACAGACATCGTGGAGCGGCAGACCCACAGTTGAAACTGCCGCTAATATTGCTTCAATACTTTTTAACAATGGTTATATTGGCCTCATAAATGTATTGGAGATATTAAACATAAAAATTGGTGAAACAGTCTACCAATATTGTCAAAACATCGATGAGAAGCGAATATGCGAAGCCGAGCACGAAGCCGAAAAAAGCACGCATGAGGGTCGTCTGCGTGCAAAACATGAAAAAAATGATGAGTCTCTGGATGCTGAGGAGCTGTTGTATGGTCCAGGAATAACTGACTAACGGTGAGAAACAAAAAAAAGAGACAAATAAAAAATTTAGTTTACATGTTGAATTATCCTTCAGCAAAAGTTTGAACGCGTTTTTCTCGAAACTACGTTTTTCAACCTGGTTGACAACATATTAAAAAAACTATTCATCCGATTTGCATGCGCCAAGTCTTAAACTGTTCGAAAATCCAGTCTCTATGGCACCACGTAGGGATTTTTTTTATAAAGGGCCCCCTTCTATTTTTTTTTATGAACGATGAAAACTTTCTATGAAAATCGGAAATGAAATTCGCTGGTCCTCCATTTTTTTTTAGATATTGAAATTCCCCTACGTGATGCTGTAAACCTATATATCTAGTTTCTAAATATATTTTTATTTTATTTTTCAGATGAACCGTGTGGCTTAATCGCTGTCAACCGCCGAGCAGCAATTGCGTCGCAGTGTCCTCTTGGAAGCGGCGTACACCGCAAACTATACTTTAGATTCGAGTACAAAAATTTGTACACAGTCCTCTATATGTATATATTGACTATGAGTATTAATAAAAAAAAATCCATTCATCGTTTGCTTGAAAATAATTACGAAAACTACACCCTCGTACCGCGCATGAACCGTGGTGTGGGGCCTTAATATTTTTATTTCTTCAGTTCCAACGTATGGCCTTGCAGGTTTTTACGTAATCTAACCTGATCTTCGCTAATCTGATCTAACCCGACTGTACATTTACCGGCGTCAGTTTTGGACAGTATACTTTGAATGTATATTAATAATAATAATAAATATATTAATTATAAAAATATATTGATAGTAATAATTAATATGTTTATTATAAAAATATATTATTAATCATTATTAATATATTAATCATAACAATATATTAATAATAATGAGTAATATATTTTTTATAAACATGCTATTCATTTTATTAAAACGAGATATTTTTTTTTGGAAGAGGAATTTTAACAAACGTGCTATCGTTAAAAAAAAGAGCTGTTAATTGGGAGTAAAAAATTAACTACTAATTTATTAAAAGGCGAGCTAATAATTTAATTAAAAGGGGCAATGAGTAAAAGAAATGAGCTATCGATTTTGAAAAAAGCTAGCATTTAATTCGAAACAACCGGGCTTTCGAAAACGATCGTCATTCATTATTAATGGTGTTTGATGAATGGGCACCCGAAGCAACGAGAGTACCGTCTTGTTTGCGAGCTTTCGTGAAATTGCAGAAGTTCTTTGGCTCGGCGAGAGAATCACGAAAAGACCGAGACTCTGTCGAACTTCGAGTCGGCAGGCAAGTTTTCAAAGCGTACACTGCCTGCTTCGTCTAAATGATTTTTCTCTTTTTAGGAAAATCGAAGTTAGGCACTGAATTCGCGCAATTCGTGATCCTCGCTCTGCGCTAATGAGAACGGTTGTGCAGCAGAGAAAAAGTTCCAACTGCTGAAAAAAAAATAAATATGTTCTCCCTTTCATTGCACAGCCCTTAGAGTTCTCATCCACTCGAATCAAAAGGGACTGCGAGTTTAAAAGCTTGAATAGAATACACGAGTTCTCGCGAGTATCAAAATTTCCACTCTCGAAATTTATTTCCGCCTGTTGAATTTCATTCTTCCACCGACGTATTTACCATACATGCCAATTAATTTAAACTGGAGTTTCTGGAGATTATTTTTAATTGACGATTCTTCAGTCGTTTTTCATTCACAAAATTCGCTGGATTGTTGTAGCTCGGACTTTCGGAGTGAAAAATTGCGCGGTACGAGAGTAAAATTCGTGTACATTTGCCAGTCGACCGGACCTCGCAATATCGCCCTGGGCGCTTCAGAGAGTATAAGGGATGAAAAGAAAAAGCTTCGAGGGAACGCGAAATCGCATCGCGACCCGGTTAAATTTCCCATATATACCAAAGTTCCATCCTAAAAGTATATCGTAGCCAATAAAAAGTATCCGTCCACGTTGTAAAATATACGGACCGTCGTGACAAAAAAGAAAACATACATTCATGTATATATATATATAAACGCGTTTTTTCATCCCCTAAGTCCGATTCGCAAAACCATTCAATCTCACTGCAGTTTTACATTTTTCCGTCATAAAATAAGATATTGAAAAAGTATCGCGGCTCAGTACCAAAACTCGCAAAAACGCCACAAAATATTTTCATTTCAATTTTTGCCTTTTTCCCGTAGTGTTCATGGCATTTGATATTACGAAAGCATTTTTTTCTTTCGTTTGAAAAAAACCAATTCGACCGTGGCTTTCGAGCAATTTTTATGCAGGACAAAGAACTTTTTTTTTTCCCACCACGTATATACACGTGAAAAAGCGAATGTGGGCTTTACTTTATTTTCTCTTTATTCTTTTGTTCGCAAAGAAATCTGATTTTTTTTGTTACACGAAAATTCAAGAGAATACGTGAAAAAAATGCGAAGAGAGGGCAGTAACCGCCCGCGCTTTTCAAGTTTTCCACTGACTGTGAGAGAAAGCCCCCGGAGCCGAGGCGGATTGAGAGGAGAACACACGTGTGTGCAGTCTTCTTGAATGCACTTTTCCTCAGAGCAAACGAAGCGTGGGGAGTTTATAGGGGCTCGATGGGGTCGATGGCTGTACGTGCTATATATCCGGGATATGTATATATATATATATATATAGAAGAAATGTTCGTGATGCCTGGCGGATGGTGCGAGAGTACGTGGGATAGAGAGCGGGAGAAAGAGAGAGAGAGAGAGAGAGAGAGAGAGAGAGAGAGAGAGAGAGAGAGAGAGAGAGAGAGAGAGAGAGAGAGAGAGAAGAGAGAGGGAGAGAGAGAGGGAGAGAGAGAGAGTGCACGCACACGTATACTCTTTTTTTCCCGTAGCGTGTGTAGCGTTTTATAAAGTGGGAGCCTCGAATCGTATCGCGGGATATGTTTCGCCGAGGTTGGCTCATTGCCCATTTCTCAATTGGCCACTGTTTGTGCTCTCCTCACGGGGCTGTTTCTTTTCTTTTTTTTTTCGTGTTCGGCTTCTACTCTGCTCTTCACCTCACGAGCGAATCAACGGCAGTGACGGTTTCTTTATTTTAATCAACGGATGCAAATTTATTTTGCAGGGTGTTATTTTATTTTTTTATGCAATGGACAGAAATTAAATTGAATTTTATGGTCTTTTTGGTTTCATAGCGTGGATGGTAATTCGATTGATTGAATTTTTAATTTGTTTTTCTTAACAGATGAAAATGTATTTAAAATTTCATGGTTTTTTTTTGCTTTCTTTGGATGGATGGAAATTGATTTTATTTTTTACATTTTTGTTGTTGTTTCTTTCGATGCATAATCAATCAGGATAATATAGTGACGTAATTTTTAAATTGATTGTTTCGTTTCAGGACTATGCGGGCGGAGAAGGATCTTGATGACCTTCGCTCGGGGAATCTTCGACGAGGAGAGAAAAACAAACGAAAAAAAGACGGAGGATCAAATGAAATTGTACACGCGACAAGTAATTGCGAGGAGCTATTCGTCACGCCTTTTTGGCGACGAGCCAACCTTGTGTCATCCTCTTTTTATTAGTTTTCTCATTTTTTATTTTATTTTTTCCTTCGCCTTGGGATCTAGGAGAATGCCTGTTATCCTCGATACGCGAGGAGAAAGAAGAGAGAGAGAGAGAGAGGGAGAGAGCGAGAGAAAATGGGAAGAGGAACCGACGTTGATTGTCGAATTCGATTAGGTGTCTCGGGAACGAGCTTAGCAAAAAAGGGGAAAAGAACACGGAGACGTATCAGATCAGACCAGAGTCGCTAGTGCCAACTCATTTAATTGAATAATTCTTTTGTTATACGTTTCGATACTCTTTTCAAACCCTTTTTGTCCTTATTCTCGTGTTCAACGTGACAAAATTTATTTTTCATATTTTTATAGATTTTCACGATTTTCTTCATATTTTTTCATAATATTGGGTGAAGTAAAAAGTTCTGAGCGTTTTCCGCTAGATGTCTTTAGTGAGCCACATCTCACGATGTATACATCGCATCGGGTGTATACATGTATACATCGCATATACGGCGATTTAAAGGTGACATTACGCTTCAAAAAAAGTTCTTTGACAGTTTTGTGTTTGGTGAAGCCAGTTGTGTGTTACAGCGTTCCAAAATGGAGGTAAAAAAGAGAAAATTCGATACATTCTTCAGTACCACTACGACCAAGGTGAAAAGGCGGAGCAGGCGGATAAAAAAATTTGTGCTGTTTATGGACCCAATACAGTATCAAATGCAACAGCAAAGCGGTGGTTCCAACGATTCCGTTCTGGTAATATGGACGTCGAAGATGAGGCACGCTCTGGTAGGCCAATTGTCGAAAATGTCGATAAAATCATGGAAATCGTCGAGTCGGACCGGCATGTGAGCACTTCTTCCATTGCCCAAGAACTGAAGATTAGCCAGAAAACCGTTTGGAACCATTTGCATAAGGCTGGTCTCAAGAAGAAGCTCGATATATGGGTGCTACACGAATTGACGCAAAATAACCTTTTGGACCGAATTGATGCCTGCAATTCTTTGCTGAAACGTAACGAAATCGACCCATTTTTGAAGCGGATGGTGACTGGCGATGAAAAATGGATCACATACGAGAACAACAGCCGAAAAAGATCGTGGTCCAATCGCGGTGAGCCGGCCCAAACGATCGCCAAGCCCGGATTAATGGCCAAGAAGGTTTTGCTGTGTGTTTGGTGGGATTGGAAGGGAATCATCCACTATGAGCTGGTCCCATCGGGCCAAACACTCAATTCGGACCTCTACTATCAACAACTGACCAGGTTGAAGCAGGCGATTGACCAGAACCGGCCAGAATTGGCCAATAAGAAGGGTGTTGTGTTCCATTAAGACAACGCCAGGCCGCACACATCTTTAACGACGCGCCAGAAGTTCCGAGAGCTTGGATGGGAGGTTCCATCGCACCTGCCGTATAGTCCAGGCCTGGCGCCTAGCGATTATCACCTTTTCAAGCATTTGCAAAATGTTCTTGATGGTACAAAACTGTCCTCAAGAGAGGCTTGTGAAAATGAGCTGGTCAAGTTTTTTACCAATAGGTACGAGGACTTCTTCAATCGCGGAATTATGAAATTGCCTTCAAAATGGACAAAAGTTATCGAACAGAACGGCGCATATTTGATCTAATTCGGATAATCCTAACTATGTTAATTTCATCGTCGAAATAAAGCGAAAAAATGCTCAGAACTTTTTACTTCATGTAATGTTTTTATAATTTCTTTACATTTCCGTAATTTTTAAAAATATTTTCCATATCTCCCAGAACAATTATCGTAAAATACAACAACAACAACGATAATAATCTCCATCGTCTGGTGCAACCGGTAACGTCCCAAAAAAAAAATATGCAAATGAAAATGAAGAATCGCGCGATTGATTGAAACGATACGAGTAAGTCGAACGTGGAGGGTGATCGCATGGTTTCCTTATTTGGTTCTCCATTCCGTTCAGTTTCAAGGATATGAGGCTGCTCGAGAAAAGGCGTCGGGCGTTCGGATAGCAGCTCCTTTTTTAATTTAAACATTTTTTTTTCATTATTCAATACGAGGAAACGTGGCTAGTGACGAGAAGCTTGGACAAGAGAAGGGCGCAAGTCATTTTTGAGCGCACGAAGCAACGTTTGGGTCACTTCCTTGCGTTTTTTAGTAAACCATGAACGAATATATATTCATTTATAGTCCAAATAAAAATTCCTATTAAACAAAAGAAACTTCGGATTGATATAAATTTCAATTCGGATTTTTTATTCTAATATGAAAAGAGATTAATATGAATTAATAAATAATATATGCACTACCGGCGAAAAGTTTCCGGACAAAAGTTCAAAAAATTTCCGGAACGATTTTTTATGCTATTTCGCCGATAGTTGACATAAATTAATTTAATAAAAGGCATTTTGAAGGGGAGGAATTCACCTTCATTCCGTTTTTTTTTATTTTTTAATATTCTTTTTACGACTAGTATCCTTTTTCGAAAACGACCATTTTTCGACTTTTTTTTGTTCCTTTTCTGGTAGACCCCGTTTACAGACAAATATTTTTTTTTATGCATTTCTTTGATCGGAATTATAAAGGGGGAAGCTCGGGCTTCAATTTTGTTTTTTTTTTAAAGTTTGGTACGATTTTTTTTCTAAAGATATTTTGATTTAACAAAAGAGACAATTTGAAAAATAACGTGTAACGCGAAAACGACAAGGATTCAAGGCAAACCTCAAGATAGTAAAAAGTTGAATCGGTTTTCGTTGAGTTCGCGAGAATTTTTTCAGATTAAAAAAAAAATTCACTTATTTTCCGTAAAAAAATCAGATGATTTAATTACCGTAAGTCGAGAAAAAAAAGTCGAAAAAAAATCTGAAATAATTCTATTGCGTTAGAAAAATAAAAATAAAATTCTTTCCTCTCATGAAATTTTACCACAAACCCCTTAGTTCTCGAGTTGCGGTATTTAAATCATCCGAATTTTTACCGAAAAAAGGTGAAAAAAAATGTTGGAAAAAAAAATCTGAAAAAATTCTCGCGAACTCAACGAAAACCGATTCAACTTTTTTACTCTCTTGAGGTTTTTCTTGAATCCTTGTCGTTTTCGCGTTACACGCTATTTTTTAAATAATTTTTTTTTTCAAATAAATCAAAATATCTTTAGAAAAAAAATTGAAGCTTGAGCTTCCCCCTTTATGATTCCGGTCAAAGAAAAGCATTAAAAAAGTTTTGTTTGTAACCGGGGTCCACCAGAAAAGGAACAAAAAAAGGCGAAAAATGGTCGTTTTCGAAAAAGGGTCCTAATCGTAAAAAAAAAATTTCAAAAAAAAAGGAATGAAGGCGAATTTCTTCCCTTCAAAATTCCGTTTATTAAATTCATTTATGTCAACTATTGGCGAAATGGCATAAAAAATCGTTCCGAAACTTTTTTGAATTTTTGTTCAGAAACTTTTCGCCGGTAGTGTGTATGAGGCATTCCACGCCATTTCACCTAGCCCGTGACCCCGATCATTTTTATTTTCCTTATTTTTTTTGTAAAATTGTACCCCATGAAAAAAAATCCACACCAATTTTTAGATTTTTATCTCTTCTCTTTTAGGAGTTATAATTTTCCAAAAATAGTAGATTTCGGAAGTTTTGGAAACGTTTCAACGCTGATAACTCCTTAACTAATTGACATATCGACAAATATCGATATATAATTTTTTTTTCATTTTGAAACATACTTTCATTTAAAAATATGAAAAAATTATTAATTATAAGTGTCAACGTTTTTTTTTACTCCGAGAGTGAAATAGAGTGTTCGATTCTATGATATTTGAGACTAGTCTCATCGTGGGCCCATTTTTCCTTCTATTTTTTTCGAATTAATCATATCTTTTTGAGAGAGTTTTAGCATTTTTATTTCAAATAATGCTATTAATGATTTTGTGATTTCCAATTCGGCTTCGACATGCCTGAAACGGTTGATTTTTAATTTGTGCTGAATTCAACGAAAAAAAACATTATTCAAAATCAATTTAAAAAAAATAAAAAGCCGTTTTTTTCGTTAAATTTAGCACGAATAAAAAATAAACGGTTTTAGGCCTGCCGAAGCCGAATTGGAAATCACAAAATCATGAATAGCATTATTGGATATTAAAATGATAAAAATCTTCTCAAAAAATATGATTAATTCGAAAAAAAATCGAAGAAAAATGGGCCCACATTAAGACTCGTCTTAAAAATCATAGAATGGATCATTCTAGTTTAGAGAATCTTGAAAAAAAATAAAAAATGGCAATCATACGCAAAAGCAAAAAATACGTGATCCAGTATAATTGATAATTTTTTTCATATTTTTTTCATGAAAGTATGCTTCAAAGTGAAAAATATATATATATAGTGACATTTGTCGATATCTCAAGTAGTTCAGAAGTTATCAGCGTTTGAACGTTTACAAAACTTCCGAAATCGACATTTTTTGGAAAATTATAACTCCTAAAAGAGAAGAGATAAAAATCTAAAAAATTGGTGTGGATATTCCTTTCATGGGGAAAATTATAACTCCTAAAAGAGAAGAGATAAAAATCTAAAAATTGGTGTGGATATTCCTTTCATGGGATACAATTTTACAAAAAAAAAAAAGAAATCACGAAAATAAAAAATGGTCGGGGTCACGGGCTAGGCGAAATGGTGTGGAATGCCTCATATATAAGTATGTGACATTTTTGATATCGTTATTATTTGTTTGTTAAATTTTGTAAAAAATTTTTGTTATTGGTTATCCATTTTGTTGATAATCAGTTTAATTTTATAGTTATAAATTAGTTATTAATTTTAGTTTTTAAGTTAAGTGAATCAGTGTCGTATATATTGATTAATTATTATTTATCTTTTGTTAATTTTTATTGAAAGCTGATATTTTTGCTTTTCTTATTTTATGTAGATGTACTGATATATTACATGATTGTGATATGTGATATATGATTATGATATGTCGGACGGAATTGACGACGTACACAAAGAATGCCTGGGCATAGACTCCTCTTGTTTTCTTTTTGTTTCGTGTTACGTTTCCACACACATGGTATTTTTGGAGAAGGGCAATCATCAGGGGAGCGTGGACGAGAAGTGGGGGGGGGGCCGGTTTAATAAGAATAAAAAATAAATAAAAATCATGTCTGAAGTAATTGGACTCGTGTAATAATGATACGCGAACCGGATTCCCGGCTGGGCGGACAAGCAAGCGCGCTTACCGTATCAAACACGATCTCGCGAGGGAGACGATGCGACATCCGGTCCTTATTTTCGGTTGCCCAAACGGGTATCATCGAGGTAGACGGTTCTCTCGTTCTTGCCTCTTCGCAACCTCCGTTTCCGGGGACGAAGGTCGTGCCGATCACTGGTTACCAAAATTACCATTATTTCAGTAGCTCGATCCACGGGCCAAAAAAAAACCCGCTTGTTTCGCTCTTCCTCTCGTTCTGCCCTTCAGTGCCACTGTCTCTCTCGTATCCGTTTCACGTCGTCCTCCGTGGTCCCGCCCTTTAAGGGTCACCTCCAAGCGTCTTTTTTCTTCGAGACCGTTACTCCGATGGATTAAGGGGGGGGGGGGATTGTTGTTCATCCGCAGCAAGTTAAAGTGAATGAAAATGAAAAACCGACAAAAAGGTTAATTGTTGTTTTTTCTTTTATGTTGTGAAAAGGATGGTGCAAGGTTTTTGGGTCGACGTGCAACAGGCTGTGTGTACTTGACGTTCGAATTCTCGGATACAGTGTTGTTCTCAAATCCGCTCGATTGAATCTCATCTCTTGTCGATGGCTTAGCGGTATTCTCTCTCTCTCTCTCTCTCTCTCTCTCTCTCTCTCTCTCTCTCTCTCTCTCTTCTCTCTCTCCCCCCTTCTCTATCATTAGAGGTCGAATAAACCAATGTTCTTTCTCTCTCTCGTGCTGTTTTATGTAATATAAATATGTTTAACGACGGAGCAATGCAATCAAAGATTACGGTAATCGCGTAGGCGAGAGGCAGAAACAAGAATACAAATCGGCTATTGCATAAATCATTTATCTGCTCGTTTCACTATTTCGCATATGAACACGAATACACAGGCACACACACGAATATATTTTTACAGATAGATATACTTTTATTTATGACTCTAGACGTAACCTGGTTCATCAATTCTCGGAGTTCGATACTCTATTTCTCTCTCTCTCTCTCTCTCTCTCTCTCTCTTTCTCTCTTTTACGTACACACACACTTCCTTCTCTGTTTCCAGCCCCCATCCGATCGAGGGGATGTTGAATACGGGGTCGTATATACACAGAGTGAACTACCAATAAAGCGCAAGTTTTTCCGTCGCGTGCTTTCTGTTCTAATTTAGTAGAGCACACGCCGACAGGAAAAGCAGGAAAACTCGACTGCCGTCTCGTGTTTCCCGAATACGATGAGAGAGAGAGAGAGAGAGAAGGAGGGGGACGCGAGAGTGCGTCATCGTGCACGAAAATCTATGGTCGAAGTTTTGCAGCAGCTTGGAAA
Organism: Ophion ventricosus; assembly: GCA_963932345.1. NCBI lineage: Eukaryota > Metazoa > Arthropoda > Insecta > Hymenoptera > Ichneumonidae > Ophion > Ophion ventricosus. The sequence continues at coordinate 18,969,988 of OZ010711.1, forward strand.
GAACGGTCACCGCACTCTACTGAACTGTACTCACCGGAAAAGAATCGGCGAAAACCTCGATTTTATATATATATATATATATATATATATAAACATACATATACACGTATTTACAGCGAATGGGAGGTACCGATCTAAGATCGACTGACAATGCTCTCAGAGGTCTCTTCCTCCCTTCGTTTGGAGGAAGAAATTCAGATAATAGATCTTTCCTTGGGGCGGGCTAGTACACGATCACGACTGAAATAACGGTGAGGAGGAGTTGGCAGCTTTGGATGAAACGGCGTAAGAGTTGTTTTCGAGATATGCACTGCTTCATTTTTATATACAGTGAAACCTCGCTTATACGTTTTGCACTTATACGTTTTTATCATTTATACGTCAAATTTCTCTTGTCCCGGCAAATTCCGCCTATAAAGAATGTATTAAACTTTCATTTCTTCGTTTTCCACTTAGACGTTTGTTTTTCCACTTGTACGTTATTAATTTTCGTCCCCAGCGTCCGTTTCGGGGGCTGTTTTTTCTCAGTTATACGTAAATCAATGTTCTGTGACAAAAGAAGAAAACAGACAAGAATTTAAAAAAAATCACAACCCGTAGCTTAATTTTTTCCAGTGTAAAATTCTAGGATCGTATTATGGATGCGTGTAAAGGGTGTCTCAAAATGACCTGACATATTAAATTGCCCGTTTTGTGGCGAACATAGACGACTAATCTTTGACAGCTGGCATCAGGAAGTATTGAGGTTCAGTCATGGAGAATTACACGATCGAACAACGCATAGAAATTGTGAAAATGCAATGTGAAACAATGCAGTTATTGCAGACGAAGTTTCATGGTCGTGTTATGTCGCGCCGCGGCGATGTGAATTGTCCACCAAGATCGTGCGATGTGACGCCATTGGACTTCTTTCTTTGGGGTTTTCTAAAAGGAAAAGTGTATGTCAATGATCCACAGACCATTCTGGAGCTCAAGGAAGCAATTGGACGCACCATTAATAGATTTAGTCCGCAATTACGCCAAAATGTTATTGAAAATTTCGTCAAAAGAGTGAACGATTGCAAACAGGGTCGTGGAGGCCATTTATCGAATATTGTGTTCCACACATAACCTCCATATTTATACCTTATATTAAAATAAAACTATTCGTACTTTTCAAATAAACAATTCGTTTTATTAATAAATATTATGTCAGGTCATTTTGAGACACCCTTTACTTAATTGTGATTACCTATCCCTTATTTATACGAAAATGTCTGTTATTTTCTAGTCTAGTCTAAAACCTACAAAGCTTTAATGTTACAGACTGGCATAAAATAAAAATTCTGAACGAAAATAAAAAAAAGATTGAGTTGGCTCATTACTTCGTTACTACCAATCAAATTTTCAATTGGAAAACCACATATTTTAATAGATGTACTGCTATTAAAAAACGTCGCGAATTATGCACCGATTGCCATTTTCAAATGCCAAAGAGTTTCCGTTACATACTGTATTTCACTTCTACATTATTCTCATTTATACGTCATAATTGCTGTGCCCTTTGAAAAACGTATAAATGAAGTTTCACTGTATATCTATATATAATATACAATTAACGATTTATGGATCGAACTTCCATTAATATAAATAATTCATTAACTTGGAAATATGTTCATTATTTATATTGTTATTGTTATTATTTTTTTCTCCTGTGTTCCAACGTATACTCTTGCGGGTTTTTACGTACTACACTTACAGTATTCACAGCCTTCCTAAGCTATACTATTCGTATTTTCCGAGGATACAGGGAAAATGTGGAAAACCCGTACCGGTACAGACGGTCCCATATTCTTCTGATTTTCAGGTGCACAGACTTTTACTCAAGTATTTACACCGGTTGATGCACCAGTCAGTGCACGGCTAAGCGATCATCGCTCAGAGTATTGGCAATTCACAACGCAGCTTAACTCGAAGTATCGCCGAAGCCGAACCCCGACCGTATATCTACCAATGTGGGTCCTAATTATATATATTATGATTTTACATATTTATACATACAAGAATACGAGAACTTTGACAGATATATAAATATAATACATATTGGGAGTACAAATAACTCTCCGCCGTTTGACAAAAGATGGCCCCACCAGGAGGTTATGGTTGAAATTGTCAGATGTAAAACGTCATATCGTAAGGTTGGACATCTGGCAAAACCATAACCTTGAGATATTAGCGATTCTGTATCAGCATAACATAATTTTTTTCGTGCGAAAATGTCGAGTTCTGAGCCGAATAAGCGTCATTTGCGGGAACTTTTGATTTACTTCTTTAATTTGAAGAAATCTGCAGCTGAGGCGCATCGATTGCTTGTAGAAGCATATGGTGAGGCTGCTTTAAGTGAGAGTTGTCGTGAGTGGTTCCAAAAGTTTAAGAACGGTGAGTTTGACGACGAAGACAAAGAACGTAGCGGAAGGCCGAAAGTGTACGAAGACGCGGAATTGGAAGCATTATTGGAGGGAGATTCGTGACAAACGCAAGAAGAACTTGCACTTACATTAGGAGTGACTCAACAAGCAATTTCACATCGTTTAAAATCGTTGAGAATGATTCAAAAGCAAGAAAATTGGGTTCCACATGAACTGAAGCCGAGAAACGTTGAACGCCGATTTTGCACATGTGAAATGCTGCTTGCCAGGCATAAGCGAACGGGTTTTTTGCATCGTATAGTCACTGGTGATGAAAAAAAGATCCACTACGATAACCCAAAGAAGAGGAAATCATGGGGACCACCTGGCCATGCTTCAACATCGACACCCAAGCCGAATATTCATGAAAAAAAACTCATGTTGTGTATTTAGTGGGATCAGCTTAGTGTCGTGTATTATGAGTTGCTCAAACCTAATGAAACCATTACTGGGGCTCTCTACCGAACACAATTGATGAGATTGCCCCATACAACCAGTGCGATCTAGCGAACGATGACTTGAACTTTACAGTTTAATATTTAATAAACGAGTGCGGAAATCTCCGTTTTCTTTTCGCCAGTATATTCAGAAAATATACCATAACGACTAGTACATTTTGTAAATTAATATCTATTCACCCCAATATTTTTAAGCAACAACCTTAAATCGAGTAAAAATTATAACTGCAACACTAAACGGTCTTACGACACACGGCGCCCTCAATGCGTCAAGAGTCCACCAGGTGGCTTCGAGCGAATAGTTACCCGCAAGTGAACCGCACACTCCTACATTCTATATTTTTGGATCCTCTCACGCCATCAATCTTATTTCCAAACTTAAGCACGAAAGAAGGATAAAAATGTAGCAACGAGATACGCGTGTATGCATAATTAGACGCGGGATCGAAGCTCACAACAATCTCGCCCGTTTTCAACGTCGATGAGGCATCGATATTGTAATATCGATTGCGCAATGCGCGATGCGAGTACGCCGGAGGTCACGCGCGAACCGATGAATTTCGAGTGAACGCGCTGCTTAGAGAGGCTCCAATCTTCGGCAGCTTGAAATGTCCGAGAATGCCGCAACGATTACCGCAAATAGAAACCGGAGGTGTCATGTCGATACTCGGATAGGTGACCGCTCACCTTCGCACTCAGTTTTACCGAGTTCAAAACGATCTCGAACCGAAAATTCACTGGAAAGTCGTATATTTATTGTTACGTATAAATATTTCGAAAAAAATAAAGATAATAAAAAATATATATTGAAAAAAATTCAAATTAACAACGATTTAAAAAAAGTAATAAAAAAATAATTTAAAAAGACATAAAAAAAAAACAGAATCCGTCATACTTTTAACAGCTGGAACGCTCGAGCTCTTCTCAAGTTAAACTTCCTTCAACCAAAATTCCAAGGGATCGAGGCGAGTTTGCTTATCCAAATTTATTTCCAAATTTGGCTATCGATTATTCTCGGGCTAATCTGTGTTAAGTTACGTACTACCATGAACAGAATCAACGTAATTATATATATATATATATATATATATATATATATTCTCGTTTGCCAGCATTTTTTATCGCGTGATCCGGAGGAGCGTACACAAGAACCTCAGCTGAGAAGATCGAGGATCCTCGGCATGCTCGTCGTAGCATCGATGACCTCTCTGGTGAACGGTCGTCGGTTCTTGAAGAGGAATGGCGATGGAGACGGGGGAAGGGGAGCTTGAGACGTCCTAGGATTTAATGTCTCGTACATACAGTCTCGCCTTTGGCTTAGGATGTTTATAAAGATATATATATATATAGATATATATATAAATATGGGACAGAGGCATATCAGAGATGAAAGTGAAGGCGCAATTGAACGAGACGGGCTGTTCGAGAGGGAAAATCGAGGATAAGCGATTTACCATGGGAGAAGATATTCTCTGCCCCGGGAAGCCCCTTTGGCCCCGATGACGATCTTTAAACCGCGAGAGTTTATATTTCCTCAGTACTCGAACGACTTCGCAGCTATAAATGGTGTACGAAGGGTAAAAAAAAAACGATTTTTTTTCGGCGCCATGGCGAGAAAGGCACAAGGTAAAAGAAAAGTTCCGCAAATGATGAACCCTATAAATCAAATTTAAAAGAGGGCACGAGCCATTTTTCAATATCTTCCTAATACGAAAAAAATAAAAATTCTTTTTTTATTATTTTGATGCATATAAAAAATATACTAACGTGATTGTTTATATAATAAACATTTTTTTACTCTCAATTTATTATTTTAAAAAAATTAACACAAACGTGAATTGAACGAATATATTCATATTATATATATATATATATATATATATATATATATATATATATATATATATATATACTCAATTGATTTCTTTTTATTATCTGTTTGCGCACCCGCATCATAGGAGAATTCCGTCTATACTGTCTATAGTCATGCCGAGATTCTCGCAGTCAGTGGAGGAGTATCAATCGATGGTGAGGAATGGTGAGATCTTGCTGCAGTTTATTGTCAGTCCTTATGAACCGGAAAGTTGTATGAGACTGTTCGCACGGCGCCTCGTATTACATCTCAATGCTGGTAAATCCGCGTGTGCGTCGTTTGTTTGGCGCACCATGTCCGCCCTCGGATGAGTATCCGGGACGCCGCAAATCGTCTCCGTCGCACGCGGCTGTAGATCAGGGATTCTCATGTGAGCTTATCTCCCTTGAGAAAGTGCCGCGCCAAGGCTCTCTCGTATTTTTTCCCTTTCAGGATGAAGTGAGTAAAAAATAAATGTGTATATATATATATATTTTGATGAAATATTGAATAAAAAGAGGGTTTTGATAAGGTGAGATTGATCGGCATTGGGTGCGCTTGATATATTGATGGAGACGATCTTTTTTCTCGTAAGATTTCTTTATCAATGATTTTTGCAATTACCTAAAAAGAAAAAGAAAAAATAGAAAAAAGAGGGCTAACCCAAAAAAATCCATATATTAGATGAAGTAAAGAGTTCTGAGCATTTTTTCGCTTTATTTCGACGATGAAATTAACATAGATTATCCGAATTAGATCAAATATGCGCCGTTCTGTTCGATAACTTTTGTCCATTTTGAAGGCAATTTCATAATTCCGCGATTGAAGAAGTCCTCGTACCTATTGGTAAAAAACTTGACCAGCTCATTTTCACAAGCCTCTCTTGAGGACAGTTTTGTACCATCAAGAACATTTTGCAAATGCTTGAAAAGGTGATAATCGCTAGGTACCAGGCCTGGACTATACGGCGGGTGCGATGGAACCTCCCATCCAAGCTCTCGGAACTTCTGGCGCGTCGTTAAAGATGTGTGCGGCCTGGCGTTGTCTTAATGGAACACAACACCCTTCTTATTGGCCAATTCTGGCCGCTTCTGGTCGATTGCCTGCTTCAACCTGGTCAGTTGTTGATAGTAGAGGTCCGAATTGAGTGTTTGGCCCGATGGGAGCAGCTCATAGTGTATGATTCCCTTCCAATCCCGCCAAACACACAGCAAAACCTTCTTGGCCGTTAATCCGAGCTTGGCGATCGTTTGGGCCGTTCACCGCGATTGGACCACGATCTTTTTCGGCTGTTGTTCTCGTATGTGACCCATTTTTCATCGCCAGTCACCATCTGCTTCAAAAATGGGTCGGTTTCGTTACGTTTCAGCAAAGAATCGCAGGCATCAATTCGGTCCAAAAGGTTCTTTTGCGTCAATTCGTGTGGCACCCAATACATCGAGCTTCTTCTTGAGACCAACCTTATGCAAATGGTTCCAAACGGTTTTCTGGCTAATCTTCAGTTTCTGGGCAATGGAATAAGTGCTCACATGCCGGTCCGACTCGATGATTTCCATGATTTTACCGACATTTTCGACGATTGTTCTACCAGAGTGTGCCTCATCTTCGACGTCCATATTACCAGAACGGAATCGTTGGAACCACCGCTTTGCTGTTGCATTCGATACTGTATTGGGTCCATAAACAGCACAAATTTTTTTGGCCGCCTGCTTCGCCTTTTCACCTTGGTCGTAGTAGTACTGAAGAATGTATCGAATTTTCTCTTTTTTACCTCCATTTTGGAACGCTGTAACCCACAACTAGCTTCACCAAACACAAAACTGTCAAAGAACTTTTTTTGAAGCGTAATGTCACCTTTAAATCGCCGTTACTATGGCCCAACGCGATGTATACATCGTGAGATATGGCTCACTAAAGACCTCTAGTGGAAAACGCTCAGAACTTTTTACTTCGCCCAATATATATATATATATATATATATATATATATATCGTGGTAAAACATTGCATAAAAACAAGAATCAGCGAAGTATCTATCAAGATAATCTGCACTTAAAATATCCGTGAAGACGAGCATCTTTTTATTCTACTAAGATTTATTTATTAACAATTTTTGAAACTTTCTATAAAGACAGGAAAAAAAAACAGAAAAAAGTTGGCAAACTCAAACAAATGTATACATATTAATGTGAGTTTGTTTGGGTTTAAAAATATATATTAAAAATGTTTTCTTCTTTTTAGAGAATTACAAAAATCATTGATAAATAAAGCTTAATAGAAAAAGTCGTCTTTCTCTCTTTTTCTCCATATATATATATATATAAATATATATATGCGGTGGTAAGATATTGCATAAAAAACGACAATTTTGAAAAGACCGATAGACCTGAAATGCGTCAAAAATATTTATAAAAACCGACGATTTTTCTCCTTTCTACAAAGATTTATCAACGATTTTTACGATTTACTAAAACGAAAGAAGAAAAAATAAAAGCCTTCTCCATAAGGAAGCAAAAAAAACAAAGAGAATTTCGAACTTTTTTGCTCCAAAATGGACGTGAGTTCGGTGTGAGTGAATAATGCGATAATGATTAGGTCGTCTCGTCCGTGTCATCAGCTTTGTTTCCACAAAAGGACAAAAAAAAAGAACAAAAAATCTTTCTCCTGAGATATCTATGGCCGTGCGTGTGGATAGAGCCACTTAAGTAGAAAAAGTTGGGTTGCGTAGGTCAGATATATCGCTCGAGGCGATAATCGTTCGATCCTCTCCTCGGCACGTGAGAATTCTGCCTTCGAGTGTCCCGCCTTGACCTTACACGTCTATTCTTTTCTATCGTAATAGGTCCCTAATGTGCGCGTAACTCGCGTGCTCCTTTTTAAAATTTTTTTCCTTTTCTCCCGCCTCTCCGCCTCGCTGTTTTGAAATTTCACTATTCCTCGCGTTTGCGTGAAATCGACGTAATTTGATACCATTGTACGAATCTGAAAGTGCTGTGTGACGTCTTGCGTTTTTTTCTCTCGTTTTTGCACGCCTCTATCTCTTTGACAGCGGAAAATGAAACTCGACGAAATTGCGCTGATGTGTTCTCTTAGTCATTGCAAAACGAGGAAAGGAGGAAATGCAAAAAAAAAGAAAAATAGACGCTTCGGAGTTTCAACTATTCCGGAATGGCACTTGTAGGGATATTGGGTACGGTTCAGCCCAATAATAATTATACTCATTTGGTTTGTTAATTTTAATAACTATAGTGACACAATCGTGCGCTCATCGAGCAAGGCTTTCGGTCAAATTTCTCGTGAATTGTGTCGCGAGTGGACCAATGACGAATACTTTGGGTGATTATGTACATTGTTGCTATTTTTATTTACACATTTTTATTTATTTACACTACCGCTTAAAAGTTTGGATACATCAGTCGATATTTCTTGGCCGCACTTACAAGTTAGATAGCTCCTTCAAAAAAGAAAGTTGCGGGGCCAGTCCACTTTGGAGCCACGAAAAAAAGGCTATTTTCGCGATTTTTTTTGAGTATTTTATAAAAGATATGAATATAAAAGTTGTTGGGCTTGATAAATAAAGTCTTGAAATACATTAAAAAAAAATGTATTCATTTTTATTCATTTTTAAGTACAAAAACTATAGTTTAACGTAACGCCTCAAAAATAGGTGGGCTAGGTAGCTCCATCACAACTCGGCAACGGCTTGTCTGAAACAAAAAAATCAAAGTCCATTAGATTCAGTATGACACCAGCTACAAAATGACCCTCGTATATAAAGTTTTATCAAAAAATAAAAAAATGGCAGATGAAAAATGAAAAAAGTAAAAAAAAACGCGTTTTTTCGCAGTTTTTCGCAAATAAAAAGAGTAAAAATAAATTTTTTACAATCATCGAGGGTCATCTTGTTGCGAATCATGTTTACAATATGTGGTTCAAATTTCAAGAGAATCGGTTTATTAGTTTTAGAGATACGATGGAGCTAGATTTTGAAAACGTTGTTTCGAGAAAAACGCGTTTGAAGTTTATACTATGAAAAACTCTTACCTAAACTCAATCGGCAATTCCTGCACCGTACAAAATCCCTTCTGATTGCTCATCATCGTCGATTTCTTCAAGTCTTGCTTGCTTTCGTTTGGTTCTGGTCTCTTTTGAGCACTCAGAACTGCGGCGGTTTGCAGAGCGAACACGCTCGTCATCGCGATTGTCGGCGAATCCGATGGCGATCGGGCCGAGTTTGACGCCCATTATTTCCATTATTTTAAGCACTGGACGAAATCCTTCATTAAAGACACACGCGGAAACTTTGCAGGCAATGTCTACGATTTTTTTGCCGTTGAACATGTGTTTAGGTGCCATATTCCATACGCAGTTGTTAAAACTTTCATTATTGTTTTGCATATGGCCACCTAAACACCTTTCGAGCAGTTCTGTTTTGGTGAGATCCTCGTAAATAGGTTTTAAAACTTCCTGTACTTCCTCAGAAAGAGCAGGAGGATGTTTGTAATGTTGCTGAAGTGCCTTAGCGCGCTATACGCCCAGGTAGACGAAATGAGGTCCTGACGTTCAGGTAAAAAAAAAAATACTCAGAGAGCTCGGATTTTCATAAAATTTTGACACTATTTCTGAATGTATGTACTTTCCAAAACAGTAAAAAAAATCGATTTTTTGAAATTTTCAAAGTGGACTGGCCCCTTAAACAAAACTTACGAACGGCGTTTGAAGGGAACAAATTCAGCTTTGTTTTGCCTTTTTGAAATATTTTTTATGTTTTTTTTTTCGACGCGGTACGTACCTCTGTACCTATTTATCGACCATCGACAATTGGGCGCATAATTTATAGAACATTTTTTTGTCATTTTATAGATGATAAACTTGAAAAGGGGTAGCAGGAGCTCAATTTTCGTTTTGTTTAAGTTTCGTAACATACGATTTTTTTTCGCAAAGTTATATCTTTTTTGGTTAAAAAAGACAAATTTTGGAAAATACAACGTAACTCAAAAACTGTAGGGTTTAAGAGGGAATGTCAAAGATGTAAAAAGTTTCATAAGTTTATGCTGGATTGCCGGGAATTTTTTCAGAATTTTCGTTTGAGATTTTTTTTAGACTATTTTCGCTCGAAACTCTGATGAGTAGGATGGCTTAACTCAAAAAGTATGGCGTTTAGGACAAAATATCAGGAGGAGAAGCTTTTTAAATTTGAGATTTTAAATTCGCTACAATTTTTTCAGAATTTTTTAAAAAGTTTTTTTTTGGCCGAAACTCGGAGAATCAATCGTTTGGACGATTTTCCGAGTTTCAGCCAAAAAAGTGTCGAAAAAAATGTCTGAAAAAATTCAAGCGAATGTAAAATCGAAAATTAAAAATGTTTCTCTTTTTGATATTTGTCCTAAACGGCATACTGTTCGAGTTAAGCCATCCTACTCATCAGAGTTTCGAGCGAAAATAGTCAAAAAAAATCTCAAAGGAAAATTCTGAAAAAATTCCAGATGATCTAGCATAAACCTACGCAACTTTTTACATCTTTAATATTTCGTCTAAAACCCTATAGTTTTTGAGTTACGATATATTTTCAAAAATTTGTTTTTTTTTTTAGCCAACAAAGAAATACCTTTGTGAAGAAAAATCAGACGAAACTTGAAAAAAAACAAAAATAGAGCTTCTGCTACCCCTTTCAAGTTTATCATGGATAGAAATGACAAAAAAATGTTCGATAAGTTATGCGTCCAATTTCCGATGGTCGAAAAATAGGCCAAAAACGGTCACGTACAAAAGTACGTACCGGGTCGAAAAAGAATCATAAAAAATATTTCAAAAAAGCAAAACAAAGCTGAATTTGTTCCCTTCAAAACGCTATTCGTTAAATTTGGTTATCTTTTTTTTTTGACTGAGCTATCTAACTTTTAGGGCGGCAAGAAATATCGGATGGTATATCTAAACTTTTGAGCGGTAGTATATATATAAATCAAATAAATATTAAACATATATATATATATTATCTTACAAATGATTATACAATCGTGGCATTCGTCTGTACATTTGTTTTTTTATTTTCAGGTTCGAATTGATCTGGATTAAATACGATGCTGAAAGCATATATATAATTTTTGGAATTTTAGTCCGTCCGTCTGTTTGTTTGAGCGAAGTTGGCGTGAAAACGGCTAAAGCGTTTTTTTCCCGAACTGCTTTCGGTACATGCAAAATATACGCTTCGAGAATTTTCCTGCACTTCGTTTCGTTTGGATTCGCGCGTCAAGTGAAAACCGAGGAAATGCATGTTTTTCTTTTTTAAAAGGGACAGTGGCACGCGCGATCACGCTTTAGCATTTATGCGGAAACTCTTCATTCGAAACTCAATGTAGAGTACTTTCGTTAGCGTCGGTCATGACTGAATTTTTTCTCTTTTTTTTTTCTCGTCAATATTATTACGTATTGAACTATAATAGAAAATATATTTTTTATAATAACTTTGGTATTACGATATGACCCTAAAATCCATTCTTGACGTATACGTGAAACATCACTTTATTTCGACGTGCGCATGGGCGAAGCCGCGAGCAGAAGCTCGCAATTAATGTAATTAAAACAGTATAATGTATATGTATATACAGGGTGGGTTTGAAAAGTGAGCCCCAAATGAAAAATCTAGATGCCTCGTATCAATACTTATCCGAATTACCCCCATCTATGGTCTACGACCTTTTTTTACTTTTCGACAAAAAAGTATGCAAATTTTTTTTTCTTTTGCTCATGCACTTTCCCCACGATTTTTTTTACTCCTGTTATCGTTACGAAGTGCACTGTTAAGGAATAAATAAATGGACACTAACATTGATGCCTTAAATTTTAATAAAAAGTTAAAAAAATAGGTTTGAGAGGAACAGATGATAACAAAAAATACTATTTTTTACTATTCTATTGTAATTACTATTCTAAATGACTTCCAATTGCTTCAAAAAACTTCTAAGAGGAAAGTAACATACACAAAGAAGAGAAAAAATCTATGCTACAGGAAATTTCGAAAAAAAAATGTTCTGTTTCTCGAAAAGTAAAAAATATCGTAGAGTACAGATGGGCGTGATTCGGATAGGTATACGAGGCATCCAGAATTGCTGTTTCAACGTGACTTTTTACGCCACCCTGTATATATGAAAAGACGTACGATACATATATATGATTCAAAGAGCGGAGAGTGAGCGTTACACGATGCTCGTCTCTTATCGGCCCATCTTATACACTCGTGTATGCCTTAATGCGATAGGACCAGATGGGAGGAAGGGAGAGAAAGAATGGGACGAGTACAGAATTAAAGAATAGTGAGGCTAGATCTGTCGAGAGAGAACGTGAGTTTGTACCGGTAGGACAATGAGAGGGAGAGATAGTTTAGAAGTTTAGAGTGACTGCATACTCGAAGACGCGATCGGCAAGAGTTGGAAAGAGAGACCGAGAAAGTGCGAGGGGGGGGGGGGGGGGGGAGAGAGAGAGAGAGAGAGAGAGAGAGAGAGAGAGAGAGAGAGAGAGGAGAGAGAGAGAGAGAGAGAGAGAGAGAGAGAGAGAGAGAGAGAGAGAGAGAGGAGAGAGAGAGAGAGAGAGAGAGAGAGAGAGAGAGAGAGAGAGAGAGAGAGAGAGAGAGAGAGGAGAGAGAGAGAGAGAGAGAGAGAGAGAGCGAGAGCGAGAGCGAGAGCGAGAGCGAGAGCGAGAGCGAGAGCGAGAGCGAGAGCGAGAGCGAGAGCGAGAGCGAGAGCGAGAGCGAGAGCGAGAGCGAGAGCGAGAGCGAGAGCGAGAGCGAGAGCAGAGAGCGAGAGCGAGAGCGAGAGCGAGAGCGAGAGCGAGAGCGAGAGCGAGAGCGAGAGCGAGAGGAGAGAGAGAGAGAGAGAGAGAGAGAGAGAGAGAGAGAGGATTGCCGAGCTCTTCAGCGGTGGACCGGCGCGTTATAGCGCACCGCGCGAGGTTCGGTGCACATCTCTCACCAGGCGCCGGGACACCCGTCGAGTGAGAGGGTTGGAAAGAGTTGCTCCTGGGTGGGAGCGAGCGAGAGACGGAAACTTGCGAGTGAAAGAGCAAGAGAGAGAAAGAGTCCGAGAGAGGCAGAGAGAGAGAGAGAGAGAGAGTGATAGGGTCGAAGCGAGAGAAAGGGGATAAACGTAGTGGTGGCAATACGGCCGAGCTGGTGAACGCGGCATGAGGTTTCCACGCCGTAGCGACGACTCGTCAGTATCGTGCCGCGTCTCCTCCGCAACGTGTCCTCCTCGAGGATTTCGTTCCTCGTACTTGACGTCTCGTCGGCGAGAAATATCTATATAAATAATTAAAAAATACCAAATTGAAGAATTTTCAAACCTCATTTTTTTTTGTTTTCGCATCTTTATTGTTTTTTTATTCTTCGTTTTTGAGCTGCCCGATTTTGAACGTGTGTGTTTCGAGCGCGCTCTGATAGGAACGAAAAAAAAAGGAAAAAAATCGTTGCGGTGCGCACGTGCCAATTGATATATCGAGGGAGAGGAGACAAAACGAAAGGATTCCTTGATTCTTCAGAGAGTCCTGCGAGCAGCTTCGTTCACGCGGTAAGTCCACGATAATATATATTTTTTTATTTATTGAATATTTTTGTGCTCCTCTCTCTCTTTCTTTTGAACATCATGAAAGATTTTACGATCACATAAATTTATGGAACTTTTCCTTCGGTCCAGTAAAAATGTTTGCGTCAATTTGATCGACGAAGGTCGGCGGTACATTTCTTCTCTACGATCATATAGCTATCAAGTATATATATATTCTTTTATCAGACGAACCTGTGAGCACGTCCAGAGGAAAACTTGATCAAGCTCATTGAGCACGTTCTCGACTTTTCTAACTCGCAATTTTTCTCGTTAACTCGGTGCACATGTTACAGTCGACGTGAATCGACGTTTATTTTTCGATTCACGGTGACGTGACGCTCGTAAAACAAAACAAAAACAAAATACAAAAAAAAGAATTAGTTTCAACGTTACGAGAGAAGAGATAAAAAATTCTGTAGCTCCAAACTCCATTAAAGCATAAACTATATATATATTTATATTACATATCGAATTTTTATTATTTGGTCTGTCGTAGTGTAGAAAATAATTTTTTTTTCTATATATTAGGTGTAGTAAAAAGAAATCCATTATTTTTGCATGAAATTGAAGGCAAAAATAATGGATTTCTTTTTACGACACCTAATATATATATATATATATATATATATAAATGTACTAGGGTTAAACAAGAGTCGAAGGTGCGTTGCACGTGACAGATTGGATGTAATCGACACTATTATCTGCCCCACCCCCCGCCCGCAACCGTTCGATAACCAAACAATGCCCGTAAACGAGAAAGAGTGCGTTTCGCGTTACCGAAATGAAAGAAAAAAAATTCTCGTCTTCTCAATTTTTCGCTATTCGATAGTTGTTTGAGATTAATTATACGTACGAATAGGTTTTGTTTTTTCGTCAGTAGATTTTTGAGCCTCACGGTGTGTTTGTTTATTTGTACACTATTCTGGGTTTTTTTTTTCGACGGATCGACAGGCGGTTTCGTTTTGATTGAGGTGAAAAATGCTCTCGTTTTGGTGCAGGGCGTTTTTTTTTCTTCGTTTTTTGGGACACGGTGGATACTGTTGAAAAAGAGAGACGCGAGCGCGGCTGACCATACGCGCGGCTAGACTACTCCGGAAACCGAGCTCGCCGGTAGATGTGCAAGTCGATGGCAGAGGTCGTGATTTGTTTTCTTTTAATGGACTTTAGAAATTGGGCTGAATGGGTGAGAGATTAGAATACAGCAATTAGGTTTATGTTTGTGAAAGTTTATGGATTTTTTTTTAAATTGCAAAGTCGTTGGGAAAATTGTTGAATTTGGGGGGTGAGAATGTATACTTTTTTTTTCAATGTTCGATGATTTTTTCGGCATTCAAGAGGCTTTTTTCTAAGTGTACAGAAATGTTCGCGAATTCACTTGCAGTAATTGTCGTCCAAGATTTGCCACGTCAGAAATGGTTTCAGGAATTGTCTTTCAAAAATATTATTTTTGTAATTGTTATAAGGGAATTAACGCGAAGGAATTGTTTTTTAGGAATTGTCGTCTAGAAATATTCTTCCAGGAATTGTCGTACTCGAATTTTCATGCAGGAATTGTCGTCTAGGAATTGCCCTACTGGAAGTATTTCAAGAACTGTCGTCTAGGAATTTACATGCAGAAACGATTTTTGGAGTTGTTCTTCAGCAACTATGGTCCTAGAATTGACACGCTGGGACGATCTTAGAAATTGCCTTTTAGGAATTGCCCTCTAGAAATTGATTTACTGGAACTATTCCAAGAACTGTCGTCTAGGAATTGACATGCATGCAGGAACGATTTTGGAAATTGCCCTTCAGTCTCTTGGGCATCATTCTGCCAGAGTTATTCTCCAGGAATTTTCCTGCCAGTATTATCCTCCAGGAACTCTCCTGCCAGAATTTTCTTCCCGGAATTTGCCTGAATTGCCATTCGTGAATCTTATTTAGGGCTTGGAGAAAAATGTCCGCTCTTTGTTTCCGGTGCGTTTACACTCGTCCTTGTAACGACTTCGTGGGTAGAAAATACGCATTGCGCATCGCGCGTGTATTCCTGCATAAATGAGGCTTCCCGAACATCCTGTGTTTCAAGTTGTTCCACAGAGATTATATGGTCAACCGAGGACACAAGGAGGATACCAAACGGAGAGCGCAATTTTCGGTGTTGTCCCTGCTCTGTGGCATGAAGTGGTGAGGGGAGGGGGGGGGGGGGGGGCGGGGTTGTTGAGCAGCGAGTGATAGTATTCCATGGTATTGGGGGTTAGAGCTACCTATTCGTGGTTTCAGAACGACCCTCGTGTCCGACTGGAACTCCGCACAAATTCCTTTCTCCGTTTATCTCTGTTCCCAGTCGCTCGTTAACAAAATCTATAAAAATTCTCGAGCGCAGTGGCAAACATTCTAGACGATCATGTCAATGAGTCAAAGCTCATGATTGCATCAATACTCACGTGGGTGTGGTAACGAGCACTCGTCCAATGAAACGCCATGAAATGAATTCCCAAAATGATATGAAAACCCAAAAAAACTCAAAGCATCCCAAAAAAATGAAGAAAGATTAAGCGAAACGATCAAGCCTCAAATAAAAAGCAAACATACGAGCAAAACGAACCCAAACCAGCCTAAGGTAATCCAAAGAAGCAAACCCAACTAGAAAAATATAAACCAAATGGATTAAACCCAGAATGATTCCAAGCGAACTCAAATAATTTCAAAAAAATCCATCCACCAAACTCAACTAAAAAAACCCAAACCAAATGAGTCATGCCCTTAGGGCGGGCAACCACTTTAGGAGACCGAAAATTAGATGATTTTTTGGATTTTTTTTATTGTGAAAAAAAACGGAAATTTCTGCAACTCTGACAATAATTTATTTATATTTTCATACATCTCTGGGAATTTTTTCAAGTTATTTCATCCATTAATTAAGGTGGAATCCGCTGTGTCCCTTGGCGTATTCTCATCATCGTTGTCGATTTGCGGGAATTGTCCAGCTTGCAATTCGCATCTGAAATAGGCCAACAAATTTTTATACATTTTTGAGATGTTTTTTAAGAACATGAACCTAAATTTTGAAAAATAAATCGAGAATTGGATGTTGGAACGAGTTTGAAAAAACATGATCGATTTTTAGCATTTTTTCCCCGGCATTTTGCAATAATAAATATGTTTTAAACAATCTAATCTTTCCAACTTTAGGTTCATGTTTTAATAAATTATATTATGTAAACGTGTTCCAAATTTGAAGATGATCCATCAATTAGTTTTTGAATTATGATTCCCGCAAATTGAAAAAATGTCGTTACGAGAAAAACACGTTTAAAGTTTCACAAATGAAAAAACTCAAAGCCAAATGTGTTTAATCAAATGATAAGTTGTCTTACCGATTAATCAGCGATTCCAGCACCATACAGCAGTCGTTCCTCTTCCTCATGCAACTCTTTTGAAGCTTGTATTTCCTCTTTACGAGATTTTCGAGCTTCTTTTGTCTCTAATAAACTTTTTCTATTTTGCCGAGCCACGCGCATCTGATCTATTTGCTCGGCATATCCGTAGCTCTGCCTGCCAAATACGATTTCTAGTTTATTCATAACCATGCGTAGGGCTGAATTTCCTTCATTGAATGAAATAGCAGCAAGAAATGTCGCTACCTCGATTATTTTGTACCCAGAATGGAGATGTTTTGGAGCTAATCGCCAAACGGTCGAGTTTGGGTTTGATTGGGTTATGAAAACCCAAATTTGGTTTATGAAAACCCAAACAAACCAAACAAACTACCTAACTGAGTGCGCGTGGATGCCTGAGCGCGTTTAGGAGTCGAGCGGAGAGTCTTTTTCATTTATATACATACCGTCAGAAGGAATCCAAATATCTTTTTGAAATTTTTAGGGTGTATTCTTGAGATATCTTGCTAACGATTTATGAAATTAAAAAAATTTATTTTTTAGAAGTATGTAAAGTGGTCGCCCGCCTTAAGTAGTCCAAACAAACCCAAAAAAAAGTTGATAAAAAATGAATAAATAATAACAATTGTATCCAAAAGCAATTCTGGATTTGGATTCGCCCAAGGGTTTTCATTCGTTTGCTTTTGATCGTAGTCATTTGTTTTGAGCTTTTATGAGTTTTGTATTATTATTTCGGCTTTGTGTTTGTTTCGGTCTCTTTCGGTTTTCTTTTAATTTATATTTGTCTTTTCCGCTACTTCGAATTTCTCAATTCGTGTTCAGTCGTTCGAATTTTTCCTTCGGGCTTTTTCTTCCACAATCGAACCCAAACGAATAAAAAAAAAATTCCATTCTCACACGAGTGAGCCATTGCGTCGTTTCGAGAGCGGAAAATAAAGTCGTATAAAATTGCGGACGTGAGATTTTGGAGGAAAAAGCCCGAGCCAATTTGTTGGCGCGTATGCCTTGGGAAAAGCCTTGAAGCGATCACCTCGTGATCGCGCTCCTGTCACTTTCCAACGAGGGAATCAGTCCATCGTTTGACTAATGTACAGTAATGTCGTATGTACACATATATCTGCACTGGAATAGCACCTTGTTATTGAACCATATACCCTCGTCTTGTAAACGGAAGGCCTCAACGTGCGCCCCTTTCCAACGAAGAATACGGAAATGTACGCCCTTATATCTAGCAGTATTGAGCAGTATTGGTGTACAGGTATGGCTTTGAGAATTCGTAGCCATACGAGCGGAATTCGTCTAGAAAACTACGCCGTTAATGGATTTCCCGTTTGATGTATTCGTGTGAGCTTTCCCTTACATAAATACATATATACATATAGCTTAGAATAATACACCCTTTTGCGGTCTCAAAGCCCTATCCAGCGGATCGTTCAAGAGAACGAGCAATGATCTCAATCCATCGAAATCCTCAGTGAGCCGCAGTCTTTTTCTTTCTCTTAGCTATATTAGCCAGGAGGAGGGAAGAATTGAGAAGTTGACCTATCGCGAAATTTAATTGTAGAAAATTCGCAGTCAAAGAATTCGGTCATAAAACTGGAATCTTCCGATAGGATGCTTACGAATGGGACAAAAAAAAGACAAAAAATGAAACGAGCCAGAGAGGCTTCTCGTATACGAGTATGTGTACACGTGGAGAGCGTAAACTGACGGGCCCGTTTTCATATCGCCGCGGGCGAGCAAAGTGTACTGGAGAAGTCACGTAAGTGCATTGGGATGAATACTTGCATACATATATATGAGTAATCGTGATTTTGAAGACATTCGACTTCAAAGAGTGTCCCAAGACCTCCAATGTCTTCAAAATCACCGCTGGATAAATGTAATCATATAAATGTCGTTTCAAGGACCGTCCTATGGCTCAAAATCAACGATTCTTTTGGAAATGATTTTAAGGACCGTCCTCAAAACAGCTGATAGCCAACATTGCATATATATATGCAGAGTTGCCCATAGAATTTCCCTTATTCGAGCTGTGATTTCTTTCTTACTCCAAACAATGGCAGAAAAATAGCTCTCAGGCTCGCGAGAGTGTCTGCTTTTTTCTTACTTATATATATATATATATATATATATATATATATATAAGTACACAAGTGTAATTATTACGAAGCCCGAGCGCGTAACTGTCTCGATGTCATCCACGCGACGAGCACTGAGCGCTCTCGAATTTTTCTTCTCGTATTAAACATTTCTCTCATTATAAATACAATAATTTCATTATTCTCTGCATTCGCGCAGGCTTCGAAATTGTATACGGTGCAGAAAAAGAAGAAGAAAAAAAAGCAAATCCGTCCTCTCGAGTTGTTCGACGAAAAAAAAACGGAAACAAAAAAAAAACTTCACGCACACAAATTTCCGTATTATTTTCCATCGTGACTTTGTATTTCCCTCTAATTGCAATTAGGGAAATAAATCTCATTCTTAAAAAATAATCGTTCTCGAGGCGGTCGTCTCTGCCGAGAAACTCTCTAATTGCAATTATTCCGGTAACGAAAATGCTTGTTTTGCGATTTGAAAAAAAAAAGAAGTTCATTCCGATTGACAAGATTAATTTTCACAATCATTTTTGCGTCGATTATACATTGGACTGTCGAGAGAGTCGTGAAAAAAATTCACAGAAGGACAAGGAATAAAAAAGTGAACAAATGTACAAAAATTCATTAAAAATCGTAAAGAGAGAACTAAGAGTCAGTTCGAGGCGAAACGTCCTGTGGACATCGATGAGGTGACTTTTATCGGAGAAAGAACGAAAGTTTGAAATAACGGCCGAATAGTTGACTATATATAAAAGGACTTGTAAGCCTCCGTCGTGTCCGCTCGCGGAATTCTCAATATCGGGAAGCTTTAACGAAAGTAACGAGGAGAAAGATCGCGAAGGAAGCTTCGGTACGCTTTGACGGATAAAGTTTTCACTCCCCCTTGCCCCGACCTTCCCCTCAGCTCGCCCTTCTCATCGCTCTCTTCACCCTTATTTTTTTCTCCCTCGAGACTCTTTAGTGTTGACAAACTATTTACGAATATAATTTAGTTCATCTATATATATACAGGATGATTCACAACTATAGGGGTTCATTTGGTGAAGATACAGGGTGTGACATTGGGAGCAAAATGCTTTTTTTGTAAAATTTCGTGTGACAGAAATTAAACGAGATATTCGCTTTCAAACTACGACGCTGACAAGCAACATCCCTTTGGTGGACACCTTCGACTTTGTTAAAACTCATGTATATAGTAGAGCATGAGAAAATTATTACACACGTACTTTTGTTTATCGGCGGAAAAACAGTTTTGAGGGGTGCAACCACCCCTTAGAGTGAAAAGTATGTGAAGGGTTGATTTTGCAGTTTCACCCGCAAGCAGTTCATTTAGTAGTATTTCAGTGAAACAGAAACGAAAATTCTTCTCATGCAAAACGATAAAAAATCCACTAGGGTGCATTGAAAAAAAAATAAGGGATGAAAGACCGCTTTATTTTTCTTTTTCTTATGCCACATTTAGAAGGGCTGCATTAAATTAAGTTAAACGGGTAACCCTCTGAAGGGGGATTAAATTAAAGTTGACGTATTCCGCCCCTTACTTCAAGCTGCTTATCGTCGTTGTTTTCTTTCTGTATTTAAAATATGTATGCTCATAAAAAATATTTTTTTCTGACTCCAAATTGATGTTTATCTTACAAAAAAATTCACGAAAATTGCGATGCGAAAGAAATTTAAATTTTTAATATTTTTTAAAAGTCTCTATCGATGTATTTTTACATCCTGAAAACAAATTCACTATCAATTTTCCCAAACCCTAAATTTCTATTAAAAATCGTCGAATGTGTATGGAAACACGTTTTTCGTAATTTTGAGTTTTTGAAAATAAACTCCGTAATATTTGTAATAGAAGGAAAAATTTAAAAAAAAATTCTTTACCTTTTTGGCCAACTCTCCGAAATCACCTTTGAAATTCTGCCAAAAATCGAAAAATCATCGAAGCTCGATAAACGAAATGGCATTTTAAAGAGCAAACGATAAAGAAAACTATGCGCATAGAATGTAGTTCCAAATCGAAGCAGAAAAAAACGACTTTAAGTATTATTTTTACAAGTCCAAGATCATGTATTTTTACTCCCCGATGATGAATTCATCATTTATTTCCATCCAAATTCTCAATTTTGATTAGAAATTGTCGAAAATATATGGAATGTAGTTTACTTCCTTAAGGCTGTCATCCGGCAAAAATGCAAAAGTACGTGAACTTTAAGTTTGCCCCCCCCCCTTCAAAGTGTTACCCATTGGATTTAATTTAATGCACCCCTTTAAAATATGGACTGAGAGAAAAAAATAATGGATCGGTTCATCCCTTATGTTTTGTCACTTTTTTCAATGCACCCATAGTGGATTTCTACTCGTTTTGCATTAGAAGAATTTTCGTTTCGGATTCACTGAAATCGGTGGACACACACACACACACACACACACACACACACACACACACACACACACACGCGCACACACACACACACACACACACACACACACACACACACACACACACACACACACACACACACACACACACACACACACACACACACACACACACACACACACACACACACACACACACACACACACACACACACACACACACACACACACACACACACACACACACACACACACACACACACACACACACACACACACACACACACACACACACACACACACACACACACACACACACACACACACACACACACACACACACACACACACACACACACACACACACACACACACACACACACACACACACACACACACACACACACACACACACACACACACACACACACACACACACACACACACACACACACACACACACACACACACACACACACACACACACACACACACACACACACACACACACACACACACACACACACACACACACACACACACACACACACACACACACACACACACACACACACACACACACACACACACACACACACACACACACACACACACACACACACACACACACACACACACACACACACACACACACACACACACACACACACACACACACACACACACACACACACACACACACACACACACACACACACACACACACACACACACACACACACACACACACACACACACACACACACACACACACACACACACACACACACACACACACACACACACACACACACACACACACACACACACACACATACAGTACTGGACAAAAAAAGTACGGACTAGTCGAAATTTCTTACCTCACTAAAATTTACATAGCGGACTCAAAAATAAAGGTAATTGAGTTTCCCAAGTGGCGTTTTAAAGAGGACACGTTTACCTTTATTTTTCTTTTTTTTTAGAACATTCTCTACGATTTTTTTTCGCCCCGGTACGCACTTTTGAACGTGGCCATTTTTCGGCTATTTTTTGGCCGTCGAAAATTAATTGCAAAGTTTGGGTTGCAACTCATGCAACTTTTTACCCTCATGACATTTCCTCTGAAACCCTATAGTTCTTCGATGACGCCGTTTTTTCTGAAAAATGTATTTTTTAGCTAAAAATGCAAGAAGGCGAAAAAAAATCGTACGCGACTTTCTAAAAAATAAAAATGTAGGTTTTGAAATCCTTATTAAGTTTACCATGGAAAAAACCGAGGAAAAAATGTTCTAAAAACTTTGTATTTAATTTTCGACTGCCAAAAAATAGCTGGAAATGGCCACGTTTAAAAGTGCGCACCGGGGCCGAAAAAAAATCGTAGAGAATTTTCTAAAAAAGAAAAATAAAGGTAAACTTGTCCTCTTTAAAACGCCAGTTGGGAAATTCAATTACCTTTATTTTTGAGTCCGCTATGTGAATTTTAGTGCGGTAAAAAATTTCGACTAGTGCGTACTTTTTTTTGTCCAGTACTGTATATATACATTTCCATATATTTTTTCATCATAGATTTCATAGATTTTTCATCTCGTACGATAACATTTATTTAAAATATTCATTACCATTGGTGTATAAATTTATTAAAATTTTAGTTAAATCCTGCCCGACGAAATTACGCACGTTAGAAGTAATTTCATCGTTGGGGCACGTCTGACCAAACACGGACTAATCCTACTGACTCATTCGCGTGTTCGCTGCTGGAGCACGCGCGTTACGTTAATCCCTTCAAATACGGCAGGAATTTCTCAACTTTGCAAGAGTGGCGTTGGATTTGTTCGGGACTTAATGTATATGAGTCCATTATTGACGAAATATATATATATATATATATATATATATATATATATAAAGTAATAGAAAATGACACGAGCACGGGGATCTTGGAATAGCGCTGCGCTGGCTACTGCCAAGATTCACCGAGCGAATTACCAGTCCTTTCGGACCGAGAGCTTTTCCCCCGGATTCTCCCGTTTCTCTTAGCGGAATAGCGTGCACGTGTAGTAAGCTCGAACGAGCACTGGGGAAATGTCGTTGCAATGAAAATTTATGGAACGAGTGTGTGAGAGTGCCCTCTCCCTCTCCCTCTTTCTCTATGGAACACTTGGCTGCGCCAGAGAGAGGGAGAGAGAGAGAGAATGAGGGACACTTTGTTCTCGTAAGTCGAGCAACCGTTCAAAAAATGGCAGGAATTTCTGCAGACCATCGTCTAGAAAGATGGGCACAATTTTCCTCGTGCAAGAACTTAGCAGAGAAAAAACGTTGCTCTTGTTCCTTATATTCAAAATATAATTTTATGTATATATATATATATATATATATATATATTATAGAGAAATAAATTTATTATTATAACGAGAATCTATTGAAAAAATATCGCAAGGCTTTTTGATGGGTTCGAATATAAATAGATTATATGTTACGAAAATTCATAAAAAATATCCCAAGACTTTTATTTATGATCTATTGAATTATTAATCATATTAAATTTTATTTAATAATATTAATAATATTTTAGTACATCATCAATAAGAGTATTAGAATATTTGTTATATTATTCAATTTATATTCAATATTATTCATTTTTTCAATTTATGGAATCATTTTAGAGCCGGCTTCGATTTTGAAAAGTCATGCATATGTTTAAGCATTAAAAACTATTATATACGCAGTTTTTTCATCGGCGGCAAAACTGTTTTGAAGGCTGCAACCACTCCTTAGAGTGATGCATGGCAAGGGCTAATTTTGCAGTTTCAACCCTAAGCAGTCCACCGATTTCAGTGAAACCGAAACGAAAATTCTTCTAATGCAAAACGAGTAGGAATCTGCTATGGGTGCCATTATTTGACCCCATTAAGTGACCCATTATTTTTTTTCTCTCAGCCCATATTTTAAAGAGGTGCATTAAATTAAATCCAATGGGTAACACTTTGAAGGGAGGACAAACTTAAAGTTCACGTACTTATGCATTTTTTCCGGATGACAGCCTTAAGGAAGTAAACCACATTCTATATATTTTCGACAATTTCTAATAAAAATTGAGAATTTGGGTGGAAATAAATGATGAATTCATCATCGGGGAGTAAAAATACATGATCTTGGACTTGTAAAAAAATACTTAAAGTCGTTTTTTTCTGCTTCGATTTGGAACTACATTCTATGCGCATAGTTTTCGTTATCGTTTGCTCTTTAAAATGCCATTCCGTTTATCGAGCTCCGATGATTTTTCGATTTTTGGCAGAATTTCAAATGCGATTTCGGAGAGGTGGCCAAAAGGGTAAACATTTTTTTTCCAATTCTTCCTTCTATTACAAATATTACGGAGTTTATTTTTAAAAACTCAAAATTACGAAAAACGTGTTTCCATATTTTTTCAATTTTTCCTGGGTTTTTACGCAGCACCCTTCCCAATTGAACCCTTTTCTATTACTTCCTACCCGCACTTCGCTGATCTAACCTAACTCCCGTTGCGTCCACAGCCGGCTTAAGCTACACTATACCGCATTTGCCGAGGGTATGGGAAAACTGTGGAAATCCCGTCTCGGTATAGACGGCCCTATATTCTTCTGATTCTTTGGTGCACATACGTTTTACTCAAGAATCCACACCAAATAATCAGAAGTATTGGCTTTTCGCTCACTGGTTGATGCGCCAGCCGGTGCACGGCTAAGCGGTCACCACTCTGAGAGGCCACGCAGAACGCTGCTTAACTCGAAGCACCGCCGTAGCCGAACCTCGACCGCACATCTACCAGTGTCGGTGTTTTATTGAATAATATTAATTTGATATTTAATTTAAGGAACAAGATATATATACTTTGTTCCTTGAATTCAATATGAAATGAAAAATGTTCAATGAAAATAAAAAATATAGTAGTAGTAGTTCCTTTATTTCCATGTATGCCCTCGCGGGCTTCTTACATTTCCTCCTGTCTTTTCTTCACAACAGTTTTCCTTACTCCTACGCTTTAACAATCCTTTTGCTTATTTGTCTATTTAGTTACATATTTACATATTTACAGAACTTACATGCTAATATCCTTATGCTCTATCCCCCTGTCATTCTATCCTCTTTCTTCTTTGCTATCTTTTCAAATTGTCTAACTACCTCGCACATCTCTTCAACTATCTCCCTTCCCTCTAGGGCCTTCCTCCAACCTCCATTTGGTTTTTCTCTTTGTTCTCTCTCCCACTCCTCAAATTGTCTTACTGTCCGTTCCTCCATTTGATCTTTGGCCTCCTCACATTCCCATATGAATAAAAAATATATATAAAATTAATAATATTCAAGGAAAATAAAAAAATTATATAAAATAAATGATATTCAATAAAATAAAAAAAAATCATATAAAATAAATAATATTCAATAAAATAAAAAGTATTTCAATACTCTTATCGGTAAAAGAGACGATGGATCCAAACGCGATTCAACACTGCGATAAGATTATGCATAACCCATATAATATAAGAGCTTAGTTTTTTCTTTTTGCTTATAAAAAAGGCCGAAGGCGGAACACTATCGAATGTACGCGTTATTGGACTAACACGGATTCTGTAGAAAGAGCATAAATGCTGTACACTGTATTGAATAAATAAATACTCTTATTTGTAATGTATTCGAATATTATTAATTCTATTAAATAAAATACCATAAAATTAAATCAAATTAATCATATTTAAATACATAAAATTCTTGGAATATTTCCAATGAATTTATACTACACATGAACTTTTCTTCTTAACACGAAGATCCAAAGACTGGTACGACGTCTCTTAAACATCCTCGTCAGGCCATTCGCGAAACTTTTATTTCTCGTCATCCTGAATTAACTGGGAGAGCACTTTATGAGAGCGCCAATCGAGTTCCCTGTGTGTAATGGCAAGTATATGCCGCCCCTCCCCCAACCCAACTCTCTTTCTCTCTCTCTCTCTCTCTCTCTCTCTCTCTCTCTCTCTCTCTCTCTCTCTCTCTCTCTCTCTCTCTCGTGAGTGGATACGTTAAAAGTGAGTTTTGCTGCAGAGTAGAATTCGCGACCCTGCACTTTCGCACATATACCACGGCCGTACATACCCGCACGAGGCGCTCGATGACGAGAAACAAGCCCACGTCATCATTCCTTTACATCATTTTTTTCGTCACTGTTGTACCGCTAATTTTTCCCCTTTTTTTTGTCGATATTTTTGCGTCCAAAATGATAAAAAAGGGCCCGAAAATATCGTCTTTGTTTTCAAACTCTAACGGGATTTTTAAATCGGGAAGCGGATTTATGATCGAGCTTCGAATTACTCCTAAAAATAATTAGTGGCTTTCCACCCCGGTGTCTCGGGAATATTCCAAAAGTTCCCGAGTAGAAATCTTGCTCCGGCTACAACAAAGACCTGATCAGGCATCTTCATTTCTTTTTCCGGCCTTGATCAGGATTCTCGATCAAGCCCTGATCATTTTTGAAACGCAATCCCTGACTTCGGCCTGATCAGGGTAAAACATCAAGGCCTGATCAGGGTAAAAAATCAAAGCCTGATCAGGATAAAACATCAAGGCCTGATCAGGGTAAAAAATCAAGGCCTGATCGGGGTACAGAATTAAGGCCTGATCAGAGCCTGATTTTGCAAGGCTTGATCAAAGTGAAAAATCATGGCCTAGTCAGTATGATGTAATGAAGCCCTGCTTAGGATGTCCTAATTATTCGTGAAATAAAAAATACCACGCATATTTAAAAGATAAAAAAAGCAAGAAAATATAATTAACGCCAATAGTTTATTTTTTAAACTAAATAAAACATTTTATTTATCAAATATATTTTTCACATAGATGCATGTGAAAAATAAATAACACTTTCTCTTAGAGATTTGATTGAACCTGCACCGATGGCATCACATTCACCGAACTAAACTACGCAGTCAACTTACCATTGTTCTGTCAGTCTACGCTGCCCAGGCTAACCTACACCGATGGCATCACATTCATCGCTGCAGGTTAACCCGGACAGCGTAGACCAAACCAATAATGGCAAGTTGACAAAGTAGTTCCGTATAGTGAATGTAATGCCATCGGTGCAGATTAGCCTCGATAGCGCAGGCCAACCTAATAGTGGTAAGTTGACAGCGTAGTACAGTTCAGTGAATGTAATGTCCATTCCAAGTGCATTTGGAATGTATAAGTCCTGTATAAGTCCGGCTGCTTGACCATCGCTTTAAGCTAGCCGGATCAGGCAAATTGAAGTAAGCGGTAAGTCCGGTTGCTTGACCAGCGCCTGAAGCTAGCCGTATCAGGCAACTGGAGAAGAACGTACATCCAGTTGCCTGACTATCGCCTGACACCAGCCGGATCAGGTAAATTAAGGCATGCCTTAAATAAGGCCTCCGTATTACAACTTGATCAGGCCCGGATCAAATATCAGGCCAGCCTGACAAAATTTCTACTCGGGTTTCACTGTCCCTCTGTACATCCCTTTTTTCGAATAAAATTAAATTCACAGAACGCCGCGTATTTCGCACAGGGGCGCGTAAATAAAAAAAAAACTAAAAGTGAAAGCAAAAAAAAGAGTTCGTGAAAAATGCGGAGTCGTTTATCTCCCTCACTCTCTCTCTTGTTCGAGGCATGAGCCGATGCAATAAATAGCCACGAGGTTTTCGATGATTCAGCACGTTCTCGCGTACAACCGCAACGGGAGTGCGGAATTTTCTGTAAAATATTCGCCGATAGTTCGTGTGCAGTTTCATCCTCTCCCTTTTTATCTCTCTCTCTCTCCGTCTCTCTGGTTATTCGTAGACACGCGAGAGTGAATTTGCGATCATCTCGACTGTATCGCGTTTGTTATTTTCCCGCCTATAGAACGCAGTACTTTTATAAATCTATATATATATATACAGGGTGCGGCATTTATAGTGATCCAGACAATTTTCTCCCAAACGAAGCGAGATACGAAAAAATGTTCAATTCATTAATTTCATGGTTTCGAGGGGGACACAAGATGGTGTCTTTGAATTTTTTCCAAAGTCGACGCATCAAGGTCATTTGAGGGCCAACATTGGTTTTTCAAGTGGTATGGTGTATTTGTTGTTCCGGAAATTGAAAGAGCATTCAATTCCAAGTCTAAAAGAACTGGGTATGTTATGGTCTCAAAACTGAAAGATCATGGGATATTTATTGAAAAAGAAAAAATTAATCGGTTTCCTTTTTAATGGCGTAGACATTGCGGGGGCAAAGTTCTTTCGATGAAATTTCACAACAATTGTTCGAAATGTTGTACATTCACTTCGATGCATTTTTTATAACGTCCAATGTAAGAACATTGCACTGCCAGTAGAGTATCATCCTTGATACTGGCACAGGCATCAATGATGTGCTGGCGCATGTTGTCGAGTGTCGTCGGTACTTCCTTGTAAACTTTTTCTTTTATGTATACCCACAAAAAAAATCTGGCGACGTCAGGTCCGGAGAACGGGCAGGCCAATGAACAGGTTCTCGACGTCCAATCCAGCGATTAGCATAATTTCGATCCAATACTTCACGAACCTGAAGCAATACTTTATTATTGAATTGAATACAGCAGCTATACTTTATTATTGCACTTGAGTTGATAACGTCCAATGTAAGAGTGTTGCTTCATTATTGAACTTGTTGCAATCATTGTCATTGGCAACCAGGAACTATTGATGAAGAAAAAATGACTTCTGATACAAACCAGGAATCGTTGGTTGCCAATGACAACGATTGTTAGCAGGAGTCATTGTTTTTTTTTTATATTGCGATTTGTCCTCGCGATGTCTACGCCATTAAAAAGTGAACCGATTTATTTTTCTTTTTCAATAAATATCCCATGATCCTTCAGTTTTGAGACCATAGGATAAAAGTACTTTTATACCTGGAATTGAATGCTCTTTCGATTTCCGTAACAACAAATACACCATCCCATTTGAAAAACCAAACTTGACCCTCAAATGACGTTCATACTTTGACTTTGAAAAAAATTCAAAGACACCATCTTGTGTCCCCCTCGAAACCATGAAACTAATGTATTGAACATTTTTTCGTATCTCGCTTCGTTTTGGAGAAAATTATCAGGTGGCCCTGTGTCTTTTAAGGTACTTGCACAGAGATTTTGCGACTGAGAAAAATATGATTGTCGATGGTTTTATAAGTCCTCTTAAAAAAAATATAGTGTATTTTTAGTATTTGCCGGAAACAATTTCCAGCATTCTGGAAAAAAATATGATTCTATTATGAGTGCAGAAGAAGGGAGATAATTAAATTTCGAATACGAAACACTCCTGAGATTTTTTTTGGATATCCCGTCAACGAGAAAAAAAATTATCAAAGATGCATTTCAAAGTGGATAAATGGAATTTACTTCCATTTGAAAAGAGTTCTAAAGGAGTGCTTCGTTTTCGAAATTTAATTTACTTCATTGTGTACACAAAATGGAATTTGAATTTGTTCACAGAATGCTTATTTTTTTCTGGCAAATATTACTCAGTACAAAAATACGCTATATTTTTTTTCGCACGGGACTTTAGAAACCATTGAATATTATATTTTCTTGGTCGCAAAATCTCCACGCCAGACCCTTAAAAACACATGGCCACCTTATAATAGTCACCCTGTATATATATATATATATATATTGTTACACCGCTCGCGGCGAACACTATAATTTTAAAAACTCCGACGAAACTAAGACTCTGAAGATTATTTATTTATTTAATGATTAATTACAATCTTGAGACTTTGTTAGAATGTTGTCGATTATTTGATAGACCGAAGACTTTGACGACTGTTTCGAGAAATGTCGATCGTTGGAAAATGGAATATCGAGCAACAGAATGACGGCGTCTGATTGATTGCTGATGAGTGACTGACTGCGATTGGCTAAGCACGGCTTTTTATATTATTGTGATTGCGTCTTCAGAAATGTTCGAGATCTCGATTGCGCATTTTGGAATAGTCGGTCGCTTCGCTTGGGTTTCGAGAAAGAGCAAGTTGTTTGTGAGGAGTTCTTATCTCAAGTCTAGAGGTGTCAAATTTCACCGTTACAATGTATTGCATGTATTTATGTATAGGTGTGTAGCACGAGATCCCTTTGTGAATGTGATTCAGTGAATTTTGTGAAGTCTTGCACATTTTTATAGATGACTCTCGCACGTGTAGATACATGTAAAAAAATACTTTAAAAATAAATAAACAAATAAATATATATGAGCTTCGTTTGACGTTGGTTTACAGTTTCGAATGAAAACGGCCATAGTTCGAGTCCATCAACCATCCCCATCGCCCCCTTACTTTTTCCACTTTCCAGTTTTTGGCCATTCGATCGCTCGGTGATCGTAAATAAACGAGTTGCATTTATATATATAATTATATATATATATATACAAATGTGTGTGGATATGTGTCTATGCGAGTGCAAACAACCCGGCTGCAATCAGGCTCGAGCGGGCTGTTTGCGCAAGTGGCTCGTTCTCACGAACGAAATGCGCTGGTCGCGCTCATCGCCCGACGATATTACAACGGCACAAGTGATCGTCGCAATTTTCGATATTTACAAGAACCATCTCTCGCGTTCGAAAACATTTTTTCCAAATTTCGTTTTCTGAAAGAAAACGGCGAGAGAGTATAATGCAAAGGTAATTTGTGAAAAAAAAATAATAAAAACAATAATAGGTATGGTGTGATCTTTAATTGGACGAAAGGAAGGAATAACCCGTGGAAAAATATTTGAGAAAAATACATAGTCCGTGAATGAGAATGAGAAAATATATGAAGTGGATGATAAGGAGTGAAAAAATATATGATCCACGGAGAACCGTGGAAAACACAATCGGTATAAGAGAAAAAAAAATCACCGAAAAACGTAAATTTGCATAAAGAGACGGTGTAAAATTTGGAATATTTTTGCTCTTTGAATATTTGTCTCGTGATCGTTGAACGATGAGAATGGAAGAGCGAAGGGAGGAAACAAGTCGAGCTCAGTAACGGAAATTCACGGGGATTCTATGGTGAATCCTTTTATATGGGTTTTTTTTATGACAGAGTGAGAGAGAGAGAGAGAGAGAGAGAGAGAGAGAGAGGGACAGCCAAATGACCATAAAGACAGAGAAAGCGAGAGGGAGAAGAATGGATTGAGAGAGAGAAAGAGCATCGAGTACAAATGTGCTTTGATGTTTTTCCTCATTTCCTCGTGTACAAGCCGCGCGTGAAATTCCTATCTGCTCGAAATACGAGAGCCTCGTTTACAAGGACTCTGCTCTTCTTCCTCTCTCTCTCTCTCCCTCTCGCTCGCTCTCTCTCTCTCTCTCTCTCTCTCTCTCTTCTCTCTCTCTCTCTCTCTCTCTCTCTCTCTCTCTCTGTCTCTCTCTTTCCTCCCTCGCTCTTCTCCATTTCGCTGGTCGGTGATAGCCTTTTTTTATTCCTGCATCAGCAAATTTTCTCGTTTTTTTCTTTTTCATTTCCAGCCCTTTCTGCAGCGATATATGTAAATATATATGGCAGAAGCAATGCGCGTCGTCCAACGGACGTTCGAAGTGTTAGGGAGTGCGAGTCTTGTTCCAGGGCCGTTGGTCGCGTCGCGGTGGATATTCTACTGCACTCCCGTTGAATAATTGCCGAATTAGCATTACAAAGGAGCCACAAGCTTCTCGTACTTATAAGAGCGAGAGAGAGAGAGAGAGAGAGAGAGAGAGAGAGAAAGAGAGAGAGAGAGAGAGAGAGACAGGCCATCGCGGTACATAAAACGTCAGAGTAAATACATATCTCGTTGTCTATATGCTCGCTACGTACGACTCGGGTAGCCATTTTCAATTTTGGAAGAGGAAAGATAAGTTGCAGGGGCAAAATATCTATATATCTGCATATATATTATATATACATTTATATGTGACTTTATATATATATCTATTCTATATGCATAATAAATATATATATATATAAGAAGAAGACGGAGACCGGAAACGTGAAACTCCGCGGACAGTTCGCACCGGCGTCGCAACGGCGCCTTTACTTCTCTAATTAAGCTATAGCGCGATGTCTACGCGACGAGAGAGCGAGAGAGACCGTAACGGACAGAGAGGAAGCGAGAGGGGGGGGGGGGGGAGGGCCAGAAATGAAACGTAAACGTCCCGGATACGGAGGTAAGAGACATCTCTCACTCTCGCTCCGGGTCTCCCTAGTTCTCTGTGTCCTCATGTGTCTGTGTGCATGAGAGAATCACCGGTAGCGTCGAGATGCTCTCGTCTCGCGGAGAGTCCAACGCTCTGCCGACAGAGAGAATCTTCCTTTCACCGCTATGATTCGCACACGCATATATATATATATATATATATATATGGGGAAAGAATATTTAGAAGCCGTTATATCTATGTAATGTTTACTATTAGTCCGCCCGGCTATTTTTGAAGACGGTCCTCGAAATTGTTTTCAAACGTATCGTTGATTTTGGGTCATAGGACGGTCCTTGAAATTGCCTTTATATAAATATGCTTACATTTATCGAACGGTGATTTTAAAGACATTGGGGCTCACGTGAAGTTGAGTATGAGGGCCATTGGCAATTGGGAAGACGCCGGATGTCTTCAATATTACCTTTACCGATCCATATATATATATATATATATATATATATATATATATATATGTAACTGTAAGAAATAAGTAGGGGATAGTGGGGCACAATGTGTCACGGGGCACTGTGAGCCATATGCGATTTCTCGGAGGTTTGTAGCTCGTAAATTCCGAAATTATATGTGTTGGACCACAATTTATATTTGGTCTTATCAGGCCTAAAAGAAAGTCGGTAGCAGCTCACAAAGAATTATTCAAAATTGATTTGAGGCTTGGAAAAAAAATATTTCGCTCGCCGGGAAAACGTAAAATATAACGACACATACTGTAGTGGCTCGGGTTTCGGTTCTAATCGAAAGTTTTATTATTTAAGATGCACTCAGTGACTTGTGTTTTTTCATTCGTAGTTTAATTAATAGTTATTTGTATCAATAATCAAATATTTTACTAGTGGGGTACAATGTGTCACCGAGTTGTGGTGCACAATGAGTCGACTCCCAATGAGGAAAAAAAAAGAAGTGACGACGCTCCGAAGAAACGCAATGTGTCACGGGCAACTGTCAACCACATGCGATTTGTCGGAGTTTTGTAGCTCGTAAACCCGAATTTTTTTGTGTTGGATCGTGATTTATTTCCAGTTCCGGCTGGCGTAGAAGAGAGTCAATAGCAGCTCACAAAAAATTATTAAAAATATAAAATTAACTTGAGCCTCGAAAAAAAAAATCACATGCCGGGAAAACGTCAAATATTGTGGGGCACAATGTGTCATCGAGTTGTTGAGCATAATGAGTCGCCTCCCAATGTTATTGGCAAATAATACCCGTTGTAAAATTATCGGTATGTATGAAAATCTGTTATAAATCTGCTAAAAATATTATTAGGAAAATATAAGAGAATATGTTAGGAAAATATATTAAGAAATATGTTAGGAAAATATAATAAGAAAATATAATATAAATATTCCAACCGGCTCGTTGACCCTACGTTTCGCAGCAATTGACACACTGTACCCACCTATCTGACACATCGTACCCCACCCGTGGGGCACAATGGGCCAATCCGCAAATTTTTCGATCCCATTATTTTAGGATTTTAAATTTTTTTTGCAAAAAATATAGTAGCTTTATTGTACGCCCAAAGGTTTGTGACCTTTTTTTTTCTAATCAGACTACTTTAGTAAGATTCAAATTTCGTTAAAAAAAGTGACACACTGTGCCCCATCTTCCCCTATTCTTTTGCATCCTGGAGCTGTTTCTGGCTTGCTTCTGTCACTGATCGCCAGACTATGCCGAGCATTGACACAGCCAAGGGGGGGAGGCTGGGGTGGGTACCCCCCTCCAGAAAGCCTAGTGCCCCCTACCCCCCAGAAAAAAGTCGATAAAAAATAAATTACGTCAAATAATCGATTAATTTTACTTAACTTTCACCCAAGCAGGCACAAATAAATAATTTAATAAAACTTAAACTATTGCCTTTGTCGTGATTTCGTAATTTGTATAAAAGGTAACTATTTCATAACGTAAGTTAAATAGATATTAAATTTTCACAATTAAGTCAACTGTAGGCGAAAGCAATACGTTAGATTTGCCGGCCAATACACAATTATAAAAATACTGAAAGTTCAATATTGACTACCAAGTAGTGGATAAATCTAGAACGTCGATTTGAGAATCTACCGTTAGCTCATGCAATTGGTGCATTTTTTTAATTAGACATGAAGAACGGAGAGGTTTTCATCAATAATTATAGGCAAATCTTAATAATTTATACGTCAGCCTTAGAAGCTATTAGAAAATCTGAGAGAGCATATTAAAAAGGAGTACTGCACTAACTTATATAAACTTTTCCAAGCACCTTACTTCCTGTGAGAGGAGTTTTTCTGCCATGAGGCGGATAAAAATGTGGCTTAGAAGCGCAACGCTTCAGGAACGATTCTCTCATATGTCGCTACTGGACATGGAGAATGACACTGACATTCCAGCGGAATGACAAAAACATTCCAGCTGAAGAAGTGTTGTTTTGATTTGCAGAAAAAAATAGAAAAATAAGTCTTATTTAACTGAGTGAACTTTAATGAACTAAAAGTGAACTTTAATGACTGATATATGAATTAAAGAACGGTGCAAAAATTGTTGATTTTTTTAAGGTATTGCAAGATTTTGATATTAACGTTAACATGAACGTGTGTTTAAATCAAGTTTCATATTTCATGTGTGTTGCGTGAGTATCGACTATTATGAAAGTTTTATTTAAAAAAAAGATGATTGTGATCAAAACCAATTTTTGTCAGCACCCCCCCCCCCCCCCCCCGCCGAAAAATAAATGCTGGCTACGCCAATGATGCTGAGTCTGTTCGAGTTTCCATCTCGGAATTGTACCAAGAGAAGTGTAACGTGTTTACACACACTTGCATATATATAGTGCAGAAAGTATATGTGCAGCAATACTAATTTGAGACAGTTTCGTGCGCATTTTGTTACTCTCTAATTGGTGGTTTCCTAACGTTCAGCCAAGAGGCAAAATATGCTTAGTTATGTACGAGGTATGTATATATGTATGTAATTTTTCCGAACCGTTAATTTTTCCGAAAACCTTAAATTTTCATTTTAAATCTTCGAGAGTACAAGAAGCCGGTTTTTTTTTACGTTTGCTCAGCATAATTTAAAGCCCCTGAGGAAAATCACTTGACATTCGTAATTGGCGGAAAACTTCTTATTGCATATAGGCAATAAACAGACCGAAAGAAAAGGTTGGAATTTTTGGCCACACTTCCGAAATGGTAAAAATGGTAGGTACAAGGTTGCGCGAAAATTGCGACAGTCCGACTGTGAAAATCAGTGAAAAATCGATAAATTGTTTCACAATTTTTCGCTAGCTCGACGAATCGAGCGGCATTTTAAGGAGCGGGACATTGAGAAGAGACCGAGCACGGAGAAGAGTTTCTAATCGAAACGAGAAAGACGTTACTCCGAAGGCATTCATTTTTTTATCGAAATGCGAAGATTGGATTTTTAATATTGCTTTTTTTTAAGTCCATCGGTATGTATTTTTTCCTATGGTATTCATTGTTCATAGTCGGAAAAACCTTTGGTTGCAATTATTTCCCTCGAGTACTCGTTTTTGCGTGATAGGAAAGTCTCGGCATTGAGCACGAGCGCGAGCTTTATTCGGGTATGAAGAGAGAGAGGGAGAGAGAGAGAGAGAGAGAGAGAGAGAGAGAGAGAGAGAGAGAGAGAGAGAGAGAGAGAGCGAGCGAAGTACTCTCAATTCATGTGTATATATATATATATATATATATATATATATATATATATATATATACACATATATATATATATATATCTATGGAAAAAAAATTGTATATTTATATGATATTTTTGCATGCATAGAGTGTTTATCACGTATTCAAAAAGCATTCGATACTTCCAGGGTCTGCACATACCCGCGGGCTTACCTTGTAAAGCGCTTTCAAACGTACGTCATGGAGTAAGAGTCGGGCAAATTCGAGATACGCTCTTTTTTTTATATTTTTCCAACTCTCTTTTTCTCTTTTTCAATATCTCTCTCTTCCTCCTCTCCCTCTCTTTATCGCTGTCTCTCTTTTTCTCGTATTGCTCGTAGCTGTGTTCAGAAGATTTTAATTAATTCATTTCGACGAAGGATGTTGCGTATAGCCCGGTGGCGAGAATTTTCCTCCGTTTCGAGCTCCAAAGGACTTTTTTTTCCAGTGCGCCCCGCGTATTTCGAGCTCGGTCTTTTTTTCGTGAGCATTTTTTTCTTCTCGTTGAATAATTTTCAACGACTGGAAATATAAGGTTTTTGTGGCAATTTGTACGGATTTCTGATGCACTACGAGATGACGAGTATATTCGCGTTTTCTTATTATTTTTCGTTGCGAATTTCGTCGGGAAGGCTGGATATTGTTTGTAAAATACCCAGTTATTATTATTATCACTATCATTATTATTATTTATACTATTCCGCAACATTTTTCCGATTTTTAATGTATTTATTACTATTATTAAATCGCTCATAATTATTTTCTTCTTATTATCATCATTATTATTATTTTTTTTTCTTATTATAATCTTATCATGATTAATAATATTCCATGTCATTTTTCTGTTTGCTGCCTTACTTATAATTTTTAATCGCTTACTATTCTTTACTTATCTAATTATTTACTTAATTTTATAAATTTGTCTCATCATATTTATTTTTAATGAGTAATCGACCGTACATAAATCCGGAGAAAAATCTTGTCCCAGCAAAATGAACACGTACTTGAATCAGCTTTATTTGTTCATTGATTTATTTATGTATATTTCGATTGGGGAAAAAGCCGAAAATGCGTGGTTCGATAACTACGATCGTAAATTGCGCCCCCGCTCCCCCTGTCCTGATAATTTCACGCGCTGCAATTAACGATTATTCGGTCGCTCGCGCATGTTAACGGTCGTGCATTATCAGCGATTTTTAATTTATCGAACAAACGCGTAGAATGGGACAACTCGTGAAAATGGAGCAGTGTATATATGCTTATAAATAGGTAATGACGGCGTCAACGAGGCAGCGGAAAATATGCCGGCGAGGTCCTGGGGCTTTTCAATCATTTTGCCAACCCGTTTGCAAAAGCAGGAAAACAGGCGGCAAAAGTGGCCGCATACGAGAGAATGGATGGTAGAGTGTGGTCATGATATTAATTAAAGGTTAATAACCTTCTTTAATATACGAACTAGCTTTCACGCGCAGCTTCGACCACGTGGAATTCGGCTCGTAGAAACGTTATTACCAGTTGCACCCCTTATTAGGGGTTGTTGAAAAAAATCTTAAATCATGCGTTTTATTATTTGTTTTGAAGAATATTTATATCAACTTTCAATTTGAAACACGCAAGGAATGCGATCTTCCATACAAACTATTACAGCCTATTTCATCCTTTTAGGGGTTGATTTTCGAAAAAAAACTCTTTCTTGGTGCACTTCTACGCCCTTTAAGGGTTTATATCTTCCGAATTTTATTGACATAAAAGCAGGAAATCTTATTTTCCCATATAAACTTCAACACCTCGTTGCAACCCCTAATTAGGGGTTTGTTTTGAAAAAATCCTAAAATATGCGTTTTATTAGTTGTTTAGAAGAATATTTATACCAAGTTCCAAGTTGATACACGCAAGGAAGGCAATTTTCGATACGAACTTTTACACCCCATTACAACCCCTTAGGAGTTGATTTTGTGCGTTGTCGATATGTTATCAGTCAGTCAGTCAGTCACGGAACTCTTTTATATGTATGGATGTTTCAACAGAAGTTTATAATTATTCAGAGCTTGAGCGTTTTTTGAAATTTTACCGATTGTATTTTCGAAAACAAAATCCAAGCCATCCTGAGTCCGATTTCAATTTTTTTGTATACTTTAATACAATTAAAAATAAATACAATTAAACAATGAAAAAAAAGTTCAATTTTCTTAAATTGTGCTTTCTCTTGTTTTCAAAAGCGCGTTGAAAACTGAACGAAAATCGTATCAATCATGTTTCGTGTGTTATCATTAGATTTCATGTTATTTAAAGCTTTGATACAGATCAAAGAAGAATTTAAAAAATTCAACTCGCTGTTGAAGCTCGATAATTGAGAGCGAATCGAACAGTGCAAGAATACCGGATGGCTTTTATTTTTTGCACGTAATAATCTATTAAAAATGTGTAATGATGAAGAATGCTCGGGCTTAGTGGCTATTATTGTAATTATAGTAATGATTGTAATTACTGTGATATATATATTGGTCATTCCACGCCAAATCGACCACTTTCCGGTCCGAACCCTGTCGATTTGGCTGAAACTTTCATATGTTATTGTTTTCATCTTAAAACGCTTGGGTGATGTTTTTCAATTTTTTTTTACATAATCACAAATACGTAGTGAATTTTTGGAAAAATCGCCCGTTTTTTTTTTTCAAAAGCTCACAACTCTCTGGACCGATTAAGATCTTTTTTTTGAAATTCTTCTTTTTGAAATGTTCTTTATGAAAAATATTTAAATTCATCTTCGACATGATTTTTTAGTTTTTTGGAAAAAAGTGATTTTTTCAAAGACTGCCATTATTTATTTTTTTTTGTAAAAAAAATATGATAAATTTTGCATTTTTTCCACTAGACTCATAGTGGTAAGATTCTTCTTTCTATTTTTTTTTAATTGAACATTTTTTATTTTTTTCTAAATGTAGCTGTTTTCTATGATGAAATAATTTGAAATGGTTAATTCTATCATACTCAGTACTTTGGATATGATATTAACTCACTTAAAAAGTTTTCCAATTGTGTTAAATTATTTTTAAAGGATTATTTAATGGGGAATGAAGTAAATAAGTATTCATATAATTGTTTAATAGCAATTAATTATGAATTTAATCGCGAAGACTGTTCACATCATTATTGTAGTCTTCCCACGATGAAAACAGTCAGTGCATATAAAAAAAAACGATCCAACTGGAACGTTTTTTTAACATTGATCGATGCTTGTCGTCTAATATTTTAGCGGCAAAACTAAATGAAATAGGACACTGCATTTTTTTGGAAAACCATAGAACTTATCAATGGACATTATTGCACCATAGGAAGCAGCTGTATGTGGAAAAAATTGAGAATTAAAATTTTTTAGTCTAGAAAAAAAATAGAAAGAAAATTCTTATCACGATGGGTCTGACGGTAAAAAATATAAAATTTATTATATTTTTTTTACAAAAAAATCAAAAATCAAAAGTAGCAGTCTTTTAAAAAATCACGTTTTTTTTTCAAAAAATTAAAGAATCATGTCGAAGATGAGTTTGAATAATTTCAAAACGAAGAATTAAAAAAAAAGATCTTAATCGGTCCATTTTTCAGAAAGTTATGAGCATTTGGAAAAAAAACGGGAGGTTTTTTCAAAAATTCACTACGTATTTGTGATTGTGTAATGAAATTTGAAAAAAAATCACACAAGCGTTTGAATATGAAAACAATAACATATTAAAGTTTCAGTCAAATCGAAAGGGGTCGGGCCGGAAAGTGGCCGATTTGGCGTGGAATGCCCCATAAATATATGAATAATATTTTCTATAAATTTCTATAAACAAAAAAAGCTAGATTGATCCTTCATGACCAATAATACGTTTTTTTTTAATATAAAGAATTTTTTAAATGCATATCGACACATACGGAATTATTTATGTCGTACCAACAACAAAAATAACGATTTTACCAT
The DNA here is from genome assembly GCA_963932345.1 of Ophion ventricosus. Taxonomy (NCBI): domain Eukaryota; kingdom Metazoa; phylum Arthropoda; class Insecta; order Hymenoptera; family Ichneumonidae; genus Ophion; species Ophion ventricosus. The sequence continues at coordinate 19,010,047 of OZ010711.1, forward strand.
GCCATTCTTATATAAATGTACAGAAATGTAAAGAAATAAACACAAAAGAAATTAAAAAATATATATTTCTATATAAAATGTTGGTGTTATCCTTCATCAACAATAATACTTTGTTATTTAACATATTAAAATGGTTACATATATATCGACACACATGGAAATTTTGATGCCGTACCTGCGAAAAAACAAATCCGGTCGTTCGAGAAGCCCGTCTTTAACGTTGAAATTTTGGGCTTCGACGCGCGGCACGAAAAACTTCATGGAAGTTTATTTTTTGTGCTGCCAGAGACAAAGTTTCCCGGCCACGAAGTTGATTCAACTTCAAGGAGAGGAGAGTAGCGAGAGAAAGGGTGGGTGGAGGAGGGGGGGGGGGGGGCAAAAGAGAAAAGTGCTCAGAGGTCTTTTACTTCTACGGCTCGTGACTCGTTTGCTTCTCTTTAAGGTCCTCGATGCTTTGCACTTCTGGCCGCGACGCGGTGACAAACTGCCACACACCGCGCGGTAGGAGAGCATTGCCGTGGGCGACTCCTTCGCGCTCGGGGACCAATTCTTGTTTGCTTTCATTGCGTCTTCGTACCTTCGCAGCGTTCTCGCAGTTTGTTTGTTACCGAGTTTTGCACGTATTGCCCGCAGCCGCGTTCTTTTGCTCGCCCTTTCGCTCCTTCCCGGTCTCTCTCTCTCTCTCTCTCTCTCTCTCTCTCTGTCTCTCTCTCTCTCCCTCTCTCTCTCACACGATCTCCAGGCTGATTCGTCGCTTTGAACTTTTCTCGGACTTTATCAAGTTTTTCGCAAACAAACTGTACCCGTTAGAGCAATATATGTATGTATATATATATATATATATATATATATATATATATATATATATATATATATATATATATATATATGTGTATGTCTATATATATGCAGACGTATATCTTGATATAAAAATTCTTGGCGAGTATTTTACACTCGTTTCCCAGATTATGAATTCTCGGACGAAATTTTCTCAATTAATTACAAAGTGCACACTACGATGCGTGAAACGGTGAAAGTGCTTTACGAAAAACAAAACAAAAGAGGATTAATAATGGTACTTGAAGATAAAACAACGCGATAAATACCATCGAATAAATGATAATAATAATCATAATAATAATAAGAATGAATCCGGTTAATAAATAATAAGAATAATCCCATCCCGGGCCGGATAATAATACTAATAATAAGAATGATTGCCGATAATAAAATAATAAGAACAATAGAAGGATGAAGCTAATCATGAACTACGCGATGGCAAGTAACTCTATAGACTCCCATCCACCATTTCGCATCCAAGAACTGACCACAGAAGAAAGAAAAAGACTGGATAACTCTCACTTGCCAAAACCTCTGAAAATACTCCTGGAAGCCGCGACAAGGGCTGTGAATATCCAGATCCCAAGAACAGAAAAAAGGAGACAATATCCGATCCCTCCATGGACGCCGTTTAATCCAAGAGTCAACCGCGAAGTCGCTGATGACAAAAAAGCAAACACACCAAGCGTAGTTTACCGAGCCAAATTCAATGAACTGGTACATATACAACAAGGACGTAATATCATGTATACAGATGGATCGAAAATAGAAGACAAAGCAGGATGTGCCATAGTCACCAAAAACTCTGAAAAAGCCTACCGACTCCCAGATCAATGCTCCGTATTCAGTTGTGAAGTTTTCGCGATCCTCAAAACCCTAACCAGCATCCAAAACTCGCAGAACAGAATTTCAATTCTATCTGACTCTATGTCAGTGCTTACAGCGATAAAAAACAGATTTTCGGAGATACCTATTATCCAAAAAATTCATGACAGAATATTCAGCCAAGATGCGACAGACAGGGTCGAACTCATATGGATACCTGCACACCAAGGAATCCCGGGTAATGAAAAGGCAGATCAAGCAGCTAAACTTGCGCCCTAAATACCGATCTTCCGATAACGACACCAATTTCACTTAAAGAGGCAAAAAAATACGTTCAGCAATGCACCGACAAACATTGGAACGAAATATGGCTAAATTCTGGCAACATTAAACTCACAAAAATCAGAGATAATATATTTGAAACAGCCCCAAGCCTAACAACTAACCGCAAGGATCAGACCACTATCACTATACTGAGAATAGGATACACAAACGTTACGCACGCTCATCCAAGACGCCGTCAGAAAAGTGTGAGACATGCGAAGTTCCCCTTACTGTCGAACATATTGTGATGTAGTGCGTAGCCACCAACAACATTAGACGGGACCTCAAACTGCCAGCCGACCTCAAACAATGCCTATCCAGCGTTGAAATGTGTAAAAAAATCATTGTAATATTAAAAAGAAGTGGAATATACAAAATGATATAAAATGTACACGCAATGTGGTCGTTCAAAACCACTGATGTTGTTGCGACAATAAATAGTCTTAAAAAAAAAAAGAATAATCCCATCCCGAGCCGGGTGGGATCAACATCTTCTGGTGGAAGAAATTCACATACACCCATACCCATCTGACCCGCATCTTCATGTCGGCCATCGATGCGACGGTGCCAAACCGTGCGTTGTTGACAGCGGGAAGGACGGTGTTTCTCCCCAAAAAAGAGATCTGTCTCGACCGGAGAACTACCGCCCGATAACGTGTCTGAATGCGTTCTGCAAGATCATTACCAAGATACACTATGAGCGTGTTCTGTGCGAGATCGAGCCGGCATGGTGAGAGATATACGAACAAAGGGGATCTGGGTGGTTGTATGGATAATCTGCTGGTGGATCGCTGCATCACGCAAGACGCAGTCCAGCACAAGCGTAACCTCTCAGTCGCTTGGATAGACTACCAGAAGGCATTTGACAGTGTCAGTCAAACTGATCATTCATACACTTGAACGCCTTTCGGTGAGTCATTTTATACTGGGATGGATTGAGCCAACGGTGCTTAAACTGTGTTCCGCGGTACCCAAGGGTTCCGTGGGAAAGTCATCAGGGTTCCGCGAATTAGTTACTTTTTGTCATTAAAGCATTGGATTATTTTAGGTATAAATAAATTCATTTTTGGCGTACGTGCGTTGAAAATAGCAATGTTCAATGTTTTCCACTTTTATTTCATTTTTTGAAAGAAAACGAGTTAGAATTACCAAATGAATTTCAAAATTATAATGGGACATTTAGTAAGCCTGCTGAAATCTTCATCAGATTACTTCCCGAATTATTCTAATAATGACGACAAGTGATCCCAAAATCCATTTGTCGATAAAAGTAAACCTGCCATGCTAACCGTACTGGACTATGAATTATTGATAGATGTTCAGAGCTCATCCGCACTAAAACACACGTTTGAGTCTGCGTCACTTAACGAGTTGTGGGTTAGTGTTAAAAGTGAATACCCTGAAGTTGCCAAACAGGCAATCCCAATCTTCCTCCCTTTTGTAACAAAGTATTAATGTGAAGTAGGCTTTTCCGCTTATGCCTATACGAAAAACAAATTTAGGCCTAGAATGGATGCTGCCTCAGATATACGAATACAATTATCACGCATAAGACCAAACTTTGAAATCATAATTGATAAAATAGTAAAGCAGCTCCATTCGTCTCATTATTCTTTATTTGAAATATCTTTTGCAATAAATGTTTTTACTCTCATTTTAAATTGTAGTACCTTTTATTTTTTATCATTTGGTTTGAGGTTCCGTAAAATCAAAATGACTTATTAAGTGTTCCGTGGCCTTAAAAGTTTACGAACCGCTGGATTAAGCAGTTCATGCCGCTCTGGAAGACATGCTTCACAATTAAAACTAGTGAAAGCAACGTGTTGACTTAAGGGTTCGGATATATGAGAGGGCTTATCCAGGGAGATTCTCTCAGCCCCCTCCTATTTTGCCTTTCACTATTACCCCAATCTATCGCCTTGCTGGCTGCATGCGGATACAAAGCAGGGGCCCTCGGGGAGCGTGGGCGCACGGTCACCCATCTTTTTTATATGGACGACCTCAGGCTATACGCTTCTCTTGAACATCGTAGCGACGGACACGCGGGCGGTTGGTATGGGCTTCGTGCTAGACAAGTGCACTGTTCTTCATCTTAGGAGAGGGAGAGTAGAGGGTATCGCGGCTGGTGTCTGGCTGGTGGACGAGAGCCTCTTCAAACACCTGGACGCTGGTTCAAAGACCCGAGGGTTCTACCGGTACTTTGGCATCGATCAGCGTTCTGTAGAAGATGCCGAGGGTCCAAAGGAGCCTTCTGCAGCAAGTATAGGCTGCACCTCAGGTGGATGTGGAAAACAAATCTGTCTGGGAGAAACAAGATAACCGCCACCAATATGCTCGCTGTCCCGGTTCTGCTCTACTCATTTGGCGTCGTCAAATGGCGCAGAGACGAGCAGAAACGGACATCGCTACACGCAAGATGATGAATATCCAGCGGAGCTTGCACCCTTGATTTTCTATCCCACGCTTGTATATGATGCGACAGAGAGGAGGGTTTGGGCTCTTGGGATTTGAGTGTCTTCATGACCGCATTGTCCTCGGTATAGCACGTGACGCAATAACGAGCTCGGACCCACTCCTCGAGATCGTGCATTAATACGAGCTTCATGGAGTTGGGGCATTTCTTTATAAGGCGGCACATCGTGCGGCAGAGACCCTTGGCTTGGAGTTTCGCCGGTGCCGGCGCGGAGCCTTGCCTCCATTGCTCGGTTGTCCAAGTCCCACAGTCGGCGGGCGAACTAGGTTACCGAGCCGACTGTCCTGACTCGGCAGAACGCGGGCAGACCCATGCACTGTGTGTTTTTTAGACACATCGAGGAGCACGGGCTCTTCGTTCAGCAGACCTGTTCCTTCTTGCGGTCAGCTGGACTGATATCCGAGACCGAAGGGTTCATCTGGCCCTTCCAAAGTGGAGTCATCAATAGCCTGGTCTATCGCAAGCCGCTTTATGAGTCAGCCACTGCCGACCACTTTGTGTCATGCATGCAAATAAGCGCCAGAGACACTAACGCATCTACTGTCGGCCTGCCCGGTATATGCGGTCTCCGGTTATATGCATCGCCATAACGCGCCCCTAAGTGTGTTGTATTACCATCTACGGCACTCTTATGGGATAGACCGAGAACCCGTGCCGCCTTATTTGCCAGGAGATATTGGGTCCTGTTGACGTGGGCGAGAGGTGCAAGATTTCTTGGAACTTCTCGTTCGCGACTATCAGGCCGTCTCAAGCGACTAAGCACGATGTTGTCCTCTTCGATTTCGACGCGAAGACGATTTACGTCATTGAGTTCTCAGCCCCGGCCGAGGTAACCATCTCGCGAAAAGAAGAGGAGAAACGGCTCAAGTATCAATCTTTCTTGGCCGCGCTATGTTGTCTGCACTGGGGTTTTAGGGTAACTCTCCTTGTCCTCATGATCGGCGCGCTAGGGGGGATGAATGAATCTTTTGTATCAAGCCTCGTCGGCATACCGGTCTGCAAACCCAGAGTTTGGTTGCTAGCAGGTCGGATGCAGAAAGCGATCATCTTTGGATCCCTTCGTTTACTCAGGTAACGCTATTGTGGACTGCGGTAAACTCTCACCCTCTGGCTTAAAGGAGCGGCTATCGCACAGCGATTTTAATATCTTTTTTCGCGTTTTTTGGACTGGACGGCAGCCGCGGTGGTGTCCGTACCCTCGAGTGTCGCCCAGTATTATTGTTCCGGTATAGATCAAGATCGAACCTAACTCACGGGGGTAAGTGAATGGGCATGTCCAAGTGCAAACGGAGGAAGGGTGTGTCCGGGCAATAAGCCTATTATCTTATTATTATAAAGAAAAAATAATAATAATATCTATATTAAATAATTGATAATTATTCGCAAGAACAATGAGAATAATGAAATTTAATTTGCGTCGCGGTGGTAGAGGAAAGCGCGAAACTGATAGAACGAGAGTGTCAGGGGGTGAGAGAGAGAGAGAGAGAGAGAGAGAGAGAGAGAGAGGGAGAGAGAGACTTCGCATCAGATTTATACAAGTGAAAACGGAAGTTGCGCAAGCATGCCGCGTATTTCGAGTCAAGTATTCCAATCTCAAAATCGTCCTTCTCGTTTTTGCCTTTCAATACTCTCTCTGTACTCTCCTCATCCTTCTCCCTCTGGGCTCGGGTCGCGGGGTCTTCCCTCTCAGCTTCAAAGCGAAGTACCAGATATATTTAGTGAAGGAAAACTCGTGGAATGTTGGCTCGTTCCTCCTTGTGATGTGGAAATCCAGAAAAGCAGTCGCGAATTCGAGTGAAGCCAAGGAGGAGGAGCAGGGAGAGGGAGAGGGAAAGAGAGAGAGAGAGAGAGAGAGAGAGAGAGAGAGAGAGAAAGTTTCACTTGCGTATCGATAGTGTCGTCGGCGTCTGTGAGACGAGACGTCGCCGCATGTGAAACCAGGACGCACGGCGCCGGAACTTCCGTGCTTGGAGTCCTGGTTCCTCTGCTCCAAGTAGTGTGCCCTTCTGACATATTAGACCTCTGGGAGACCCACTTTTTTTTGACTATGCTTGTAAAATAATTACACAATCTTACGTGAAAAGTGTCGCGTCGACGTTGTTGCTTCACGGCTTTTTTTTCGTCTCCTCTTGCAATTTTTTGTACCGAAAGATCCTTCCGGGCGCCTTTTCCCTTGCGGTCGATTCTTGACAGGACGAAAAATGGCCCTTTTTCCGTCAGCTCGTGTGGCAAGGCGCAATGCACCATTTTTTTTCCTCGGTTCCGGTACCCTCTTCCAGAAGTCTCTAGGACCGCCAATGAAATATTATATATTTTTTTTCACTAAAAAAAGTCGATTTTCTTTTTCATTTTTAAAAACCAAATATTTTTGTTTTTTATTATTAAATGTTTATTTTTACGTTCCTTCTACTTTTTATAATGAATTTTTTTGTAACTATAAAATACTTCTTTTTGTGTCTTTTTTCTCTTTATAATAATTTTTTTACAAGGCTTTGGCTTCAATAAGATTTTTTCTTTTTTCACATTATTTTTAGTTTTTGATGCTCGAGCCGGAGTTCGGTCGAAAATTTCGGTCTCGTCGAGATCTTCTCAACGTCCCTTCTAATTTCTCGCTTTGCCTTTGTGCTCGATCTTTTTTTCCACGTTAGACAATTCACGTTATTTTTTGTTTCACGGTGTCTTGCAGGACTGAGAAATCTCGCTCTCTCCAAGAATATCCGAGAGTAATTGCTCTTACCCTTCCCCTCTCTCTCTCTCTCTCTCTCTCTCTCTCTCTCTTTCTCTCTCTCTCTCGTTGTGTCGATGTAACACTATTGTTTGTATTTGCGAGTGTCGAGTCACAGGGGCCCACATACATCGGTATGTGAGAAGATTCTCTTCAAGCGGAAGAACATCCGAATACGTAATCGACTCGGCTGTTTCGACCATAATCATTACGTTACTCTTTATAAAATTTTATAAATCGTTCATAAAAAAAAATTAGGCTGATGAAAAGAAACATTAATATTTTTTTCCTCTTTGCCATAACAATTAATGTTGGTGCGCGGTGTTTGGGTTTGTTTGATTATCAATATTGAGAGTTATTGCCTCGAAAAAGAATATATCCTTTTTTTTGCATTATGCTACTTTATTTATTAAATATTTATATTTATGTATATATATTAGGGTGTCCCTTATTTTTCGAAGTCAATATTTGCTAACGCATATATCCTAATTTTATTCATTTTACTCTAAAATGTTCGCAAAATAAATTTTGGTGCATTCTAGGTACTGTAAGCCAGGCCGACTTATATCGAAACATGTTCATCAAGAGACGCGGCAGCGTCTCGACGCCAAGTAATAAAAAAAGAAACGACTGTCACGACACGACACGCCGCGCACTCTTTATACGCCAAGATGGGCTTTAGCAGACGACTTTTTAACTTATAATCGACATTACGCGAAAACGCGGAGACGAATCGAAAATCTAATGACATTTTACCAATCAAATGTTATTTTTTCCTATCGATTTTGTTTGGGTCATTTTTCGATCCGCCTACTCAAACTTGAGATCTCGTAATATTAGCCGAATTTCCGAGCGACTTTTTTACCACAAAAATTCTTCAACACTTTAGAACTTGGAGGGATAAAGTTATTCGGTCGCATCGTAAGCTATACTACATACGTCCTTTTGGGGAAAGCGTTAACATGATGGGAACGCTTAGGTTTCAGCGTGAAGTGCACTGTTTGCTCACTTCAGAGAGGTGCTACTATAAGCAAACAATGGCGCGCTAGAAACGTAAAAAGTCGGGTTCTTCGAACGTATAGCCTCTGTCGGCTTTAAGAGGGAACGATACCCGCAGCAAGACTTCGACGCAGCCCCGGCTCCAGTCGGTAGGGCAGAACTCGTACGAACCCCTGCTACCTACCGGGAGATTGTAAATGCCTTCCTGCGTCTCGCAACGCGTATGTGCGTGTATGTTGGTGTGCTGTCGTAGCGCACCAACATACATCCTTCGTAGCGCGTACACACCGCGTGAGCGCATATACACCGCGTGAGCGTATATACATGCACAAACATACATAACACAGTCAGCGTCGAGAAAGAACTTTATTTTCTTTTCTCAACGCCGACTTCGCAAGAAATTCAAAAACACGAATTTCGCAGAAAGAGTCCTTGCTGAGGGTAGCGATTGGCTCAGTAAACATTTACGGTATAAATAATACAAACATAATTGTTTAAACAATTATGAATGCATTTATTCTCGACCACGATTGTGATCGGTAGATACGGTACTTTCAGTACCTCTCAGCAAATAGATTGCTGTTTGCGAGCCGCAAAACGGTACGCTAAGAATAATGCAAAAATAATTGTTTAAAAAATTATCTTTGCATTTTTCCTCGATCACGATTGTGATCGGGAGATACGGTACTTTCAAATCTCTTAACAATTATGATTGCTGCTTGCGCTATGTAAAATCCAACGTTAAAAATAATGCAGCCATAATTGTTTAAACAATTATGAATGCGTTTATCTCGACCACGATTGTGGTCGGTAGATACGGTACTTTCAGTACCTCTCGGCAAAGAAATTGCTGCTTGCGAGCCGCAAAACATAACAATAAAAATAATGCAAACATAATTGTTTAAACAATTATGGATGCGTTTATCTCGACCACGGTTGTGATCGGTAGATATGGTACTTTCAGTACCTCTCGGCAAATACATTGCTGCTTGCGAGCCGAAAAACCTAACAATAAAAATAATGCAATCATAATTGTTTAAACAATTATGAATGCGATTATCCCGACCACGATTGTGATCGGTAGATACGGTACTTTCAGTACCTCTCGGCAAATAAATTGCTGCTTGCGAGCCGCAAAACATAACAATAAAAATAATGCAATCATAATTGTTTAAACAATTATGAATGCGTTTATCTCGACCACGATTGTGATCGGTAGATACGGTACCTACTTCCAGTACCTCTCAGCAAATAGATTACTGATTGCGAGCCGCAAAACCTAACAATAAAATAATGCAAACATAATTGTTTAAACAATTATGAATGCGTTTATCTCGACCATGATTGTAATCGGTAGGTACGGTACTATCAGTACCTCTCAACAAATAAATTGCTGATCGCGAGCCGCAAAACATAACACTAAAAATAATGCAATCATAATTGTTTAAACAATTATGAATGCGTTTATCTCGACCACGATTGTGATTGGTAGATACGGTACTTACTTCCAGTACCTCTTAGCAAATAGATTGCTGATTGCGAGCCGCAGAACCTAACAATAAAATAATGCAAACATAATTGTTTAAACAATTATGAATGCGTTTATCTCGACCATGATTGTATTCGGTAGATACGGTACTTTCAGTACCTCTCAGCAAATAAATTGCTGATTGCGAGCCGCAAAACCTAACAATAAAAATAATGCAATCATAATTGTTTAAACAATTATCAATGCGTTTATCTCGACCACGATTATGATCGGTAGATACGGTACTTTCAGTGACTCTTGGCAAATAAATTGCTGCTTGTGAGCCGCAAAACATAACAATAAAAATAATGCAATCATAATAACAATTATGAATGCGTTTATCTCGACCAGGATTGTGATCGGTAGATACGGTACTTTCAGTACCTCTCGGCAAATAAATTGCTGCTTGCGAACCGCAAAACCTAACAATAAAAATAAGGCAAACATAATTGTTTAAAAAATTATGAATGCGTTCATTCTCGATCACGATTGTGATCGGTAGATACGGTAATTTGAGCATATATGATTGCCTCTCAGTATATATGATTGCTGTTTGCACGCTGCAAAGCATAACGGTAAAAAATAATTCAAAAATAATTGTTTCAACAATTATCAATTTGTTTTTTCTCGACCACGTTTGTGATCGGTAGATACAGTACTTCCTATACCTTTCAGTAAATATGATTGCTCTTTACGTGTTGCAAAACATAACGGCAAAAACAATGCGTAAAAAATTGTTTAAACCATTCAAGAATTTATTCTCGACCACGATTGTGATCGGTAAGCGCGGTACTTTCTGTACCCCTCAGCAAATATGATTGTTGCGTACGCGCTGCAAAAATCAACGGTAAAAGTAATGCAAAAATATTTGTTTAAACAAGTATTTTTGCTTTTTTTCTCGACCACGATTATGATCGGTAGGTGCCGTACTTTCTATAGTATACAACTTGATGACGTTGAAGTTTGTATTGTAAGATGCGTCGAAAACTTTTTCATTTTAATAGCCCAAATTTTTTTTATTTTCATACTGAACAAATCGTTACGACATTTTCATACAGTCTTAGACAAGTTAAATTTTCACAAAGATTACTCTCTATAATAATAAAAATAAAGAAATGGAAAAAATATGTTGGGGTGGTTTGAAAAATAAAGTTTATAAAGTTACTTTTCAGGGCTTACGATTGATGAAAATTGTAAAACACATGAATATTTATTTTCCCTTATTTATAATTTATTCAAAACAATACATTATTTAATTTTACGGTATTACTGGATGGACCGTCAGACAATAAATTAGTCCAAAATGGGCGAATCGTAAATTTAAAAGTCTAGATCATATCGTACAAGTTTAGCCTTACAAGCGGCTAATTTAATAATAAATTAACACTGAGAAATGTTAATTTTCCACTTTCAATACCAACTGAAGTCAAATTCGACGATATTGGCGTGTGCTTGACTGAGGTTTTGTCAGTGACTGTACATCAGTTTCAACTGGACAACAAAAACATTCCTCAATTTGTAAATTCAATTAATAAGTTAAGATAATCTTATTATTATCAATAATCGCCCAAAAACTCGTTAAGTTTATAACTACGGTAAGTTTATAACTATAAAAAATGAAGTATTTCCCTTTCAAAAAGATATGAAATCCCCCTAAAAAACTTTAACAAGTAAAAAAAAACGCCAAGTAATAAAAAATGCCCTCGAAAAAATTATCGGTTGTTTCACTATCTACAAGATTCTAATTAACCTCGAAATATTTGTGATTTTTTTCAAACAATAGTTTTATTTAAATTCTAATTTTTCAACTCAAACGTACAAAAGAAGTGAAATAACTTATTATGAAAAAGCCAAGCAAATTTACCAGAAACGTACAGAAAATTACCAAACTCTAGTAATACCATTTTTCTCAATATTTTGTTTTCAAAAACCATTTTACTCTTATAATAAAAATACGAATCACGATTATATAAAAGTACAACGTATGCATCACACAAGTACTGTATGTATGTATCACTAGAAAAGCTGGGCAACGACTTGGCGTGCATGGTTAAGCAAAAAAGCTCGGCGAAGGATGACGTTTTCTGAACAACCTGACCATTAGTTTAAGAAAAACATAAATTGACGCAATTTATTATGTAACTGCAAACCAAGTTTCTGATTCCGCAAAGTATAACTTAGAAAATCAGTGATGTACCCTTAGACCACACGGCTCTTGAAATCTCACTTTATTTGCATACCTTGAAAAGTTGTGTGGAAGTATTCACTTTCTACTCTATTGCAGAACCACCATACATCTCATGAAATCTATTGCGTCCTATAAATTTTGGTGTAATGAACATAGTTTTGGCAGGCTGAAGGTTTGAACTACGGTCCGCACCACTTGCTGGTGGAAAAGGAATATCGATATTACTCTCGACACCTATCGCTCCATTTCCGATAATCTGTCTCAGTACAGTGGAACATCTCATTTCTAATAATCCTGTATGCCTGATGTGATGTTACAATTTGAAATAATCTATGTAGATAAATTGTTGCAAAAGTTACTTTTGCAAGCGGTAGGGACGTTTCTGTAAGAAAATCGTGTATCTTCCCGAGCTTTTTTTCTTAACCATGCACGCCAAGTCGTTGCCCAGCTTTTCTAGTGATACATACATACAGTACTTGTGTGATGCATACGTTGTACTTTTATATAATCGTGATTCGTATTTTTATTATAAGAGTAAAATGGTTTTTGAAAACAAAATATTGAGAAAAATGGTATTACTAGAGTTTGGTAATTTTCTGTACGTTTCTGGTAAATTTGCTTGGCTTTTTCATAAAAAGTTATTTCACTTCTTTTGTACGTTTGAGTTGAAAAATTAGAATTTAAATAAAACTATTGTTTGAAAAAAATCACAAATATTTCGAGGTTAATTAGAATCTTGTAGATAGTGAAACAACCGATAATTTTTTCGAGGGCATTTTTTATTACTTGGCGTTTTTTTTTACTTGTTAAAGTTTTTTAGGGGGTATGAGTTACTCGGGAGTAAGGGAGACCGAGGACAGTTGCAACAATTTTTACGTTATCTAGCATATCTCAGCCAACAAAGTCCTATCCTTCTGAACCCTATAACTCAAATTAGCCAGTTCTACACTGACAAAAAAATTCTTTTCATATTAACGAGATGCGTCTATTTGATTTTTTTAGTTTGGATTAACTAGATTTTTCGTGAAATCGTATTTTTCTTATTGCATTATTAAAATTATTTATATTAAATATATTTATTTATTCAAATCAAGATCTATTTAGTATCGTCTAATAACTAAATATTTCATTTATTTCTAATAAATCTGTGATTTGGTTTAATCTGGTAGTACAAGACAAAAGAGAATATTGTAATATTTTTCAATTTAAGGAAATGGTTAGTTTTTTTTATACATAAATAGGCGCGCATGTTAATAAAAGGCACGACGATACCTTTCTTTTTCCCAAATAACAGCCTTCTTAGTGAAAAAAAGAAAAATAATTTAACTATTTTTCATCGCACTTTTATGTCATGAACCTATATTCCTCTCTCGTATTCGTGCGATATATCGTGTTTTATCTTTATTTATTTTATTTGAATCTAATCTTTATTTATTTATTTTGAATATATTTAATGTTTAAGAAGATAGGTTGAACAAATAAAAAAAGTATATTTGAAACAAATAGAGTCGTAGTAGGCCACGAGACGAGAAAAAAACCTATTTGATTTAAATAGATCCTATTTAAATTAAATTTTTTTTTTGCAGTTTTTTGGCAGTGTATAGACAATGTAGACCAAAAAATAAAATAAGTAAAATTAATCAAGGTCCATGAGGAAATCGACGAAAACTGAAACAACTTCCTTCATTACAATTCTCTTAGTACCAACCGAAGTAAGTTCAAACAGAGGTCGAGATGAGTTGTAACAGATGTTTCTTGGAGGTTGATGATGCTGTTGTAATAATAGTTGTCACTTTGTAATACTAATAATAGTTGTAACGCTGTGTACAAGAATATAGGAAACTGTATCCGCACTGTAAAAAGACGACTATAAAAAGGAATTATCCCAAAAATTAACCTAGTTGAGTCAGATGTTACAATTTCGATAAATATACATGTAGATTTCGTAATTTTTTTAATTTACTAAACTCATTATTTCGTGTTTAATAAACCATCCGCAAATCAAAGATGATAGTAAAAATGTATTCTATGTAAAACTTCAAGGCCTAGTCGACACGGGTTAATGCCATCATAGAAAAACGACATTAAATATTTAAGTAAGCCTCAGTGTTTCGGACACAATTAGAGCGTATGCCTTTCAATTTTCGAAAAAAAGACAAAAACATTTTTGCTCCATATAAGGGACACCCTAGTATATATATATGAGTGCATCAAACTCCACGTACATTAAAGGGGGCTTAATGTTTCCTCGGTGCAACATTTTTATACTTTATTGGTGCAATAAAGTATCCGTGGTTCTCTCGAAACAGCGTATTGCAGCCCGCATTTTATCCCTCTTTCTCTCTTTCTCTCTCTCTCTCTCCCGCCCTCTCTCACTCTTTGCCAATTTTCCTCTCTCACTTTCTCTCTCTCTCTCTCGCTCTCTGCCTCTCTCTTTTTTCACTCGTGTGATTCCCATTCCGATATAGGGACACAGGCGTGTACTTGCCATGTACTGTCTACACTAAAGTACTGGAAAAGAGCATCGCAACGACGAGCGCAATTCCGTTATTCATTTCTCCTTCTCTCTCTCTCTCTCTCTCTCTCTCTCTCTCTCTCTCTCTCTCTCCCTCTCTCTCTCTCGCATACTCAATTTTCTCCGAGAGAAAGAGAAAAATGGTGCGACGAGGGAAACCCGAGAGTACCTCAACACCTCTTCAGAGCGTTTACGCTTTTCGCGCGTGGGCGAAGGTCATTTCGCGTGCGTGTGTCTGTGTGCGTATATGCTACACGTCCCTTGAGAGACCTCTGTAAAAGAGAGAACCATATGCAGGAAGAGAGCGAGAGCAAGAGAAAGAGAGAGAGAGAGAGAGAGCGAGAGAGAGAGAGAAAGAGAGAAAGAGAGAGAGAAACAGAGAAAGAGAGAGAGAGAGAAAGAGTAAATAAAAACAAATAATATAAGAAGAAATGCAATTATTGGTAATGGTGCGCGGTATATATACATCCCTTAGTGCGAAACCTTCCGTAGACTCTTTTATCCTCCTTTCTCCCTTCCCTTCGTCCCTATCGTCCTGAAAAACAAAAACCATCGTGGAGCAATTCCGCGACCAAGGAAAAAACGAATTTTTTTCCGCGGACCCATAACCAAAAAATGTTAGTGTATAGTAACAAAAAAAAAATTAATTGATTTATAGGCAAATAATGAGTACTATCGGTCAGCTTAAAAGAGTAGCGCAGGTAATTTTTTAAATGTATTTTCCTAATTTCGCCTCAAAAACGTGACTCTTCACGTCTCGAATAAAAATAATACTCAAAATAAGCGTTGAAAAGTCAATAAATATGTCATAAGAACTTTCTGTCATAAGAAAATTTTTCTTTGTGGGCTTGCTAATGAGATCGATCACGTGGTCATATTTCTTCACCACATTTATCAAGAATTCTTCTTATTTGACACGTGAATCATGGTTATGAGCGAAAATTAGGAAAGTACATTAAAATTGCTTGCGCCACCTTTCAAAGTTGGCCTATGGGGCTTACTTTGCGTGAACATTTTTTTACTGTATACCAAATTTTTTTATTATGGCAGCCATGAAAAAAATGGATATTTTTGCATCATCTTAATATATATATATATATATATATATATATATATACATATATATACATTTGTCATCGAGTACGAAAGTAAAACCGTGACACTCGAAAGTCTCGTGGCCTCCTCATCTCCTCCTCGCTACTGCTGGGAATTTATTCAAGCAAACTCCGTAATAGCACGTACCTATGCGCGCACCCGAGACGCAACCGACGATTCTCCGTTGCTCGGATAGAAAGTGAACGAACATCTTCGCGGATGTTTCTTTCTCTTCTTTTTTTTTGTTGGCTTTTTTTATTTCATTTTTTTGCACCGCAGTACGCGACGTTGCGGCGTTTTACACAGGCGAGAGACTCGTTTGCACAAATCACATCGAACGCGCTAGCGCGCTGATCTCTAGATGGCCCGAAGGAAAGTGCGATTCAAGATGAGAGGGCAACGACTCATCTCATCCGGAAGTAATGATGAAAAAATGCGTAATCAATCCGCGCTCCCGACGATTAATCTTTCGACATTTCGATCGCGCGACCAAACTCATGCTAAAATGTCAGAAATGATGTAATTGTTTCTTGTCGAGTTGATTGGCAAGGTAAAGATTTATTTCAAATTTTAATTCCAAATTTAGTTCATAATTCAATTCATTATTTAATTCAACATTTAATTTAAAAAGAAATCCATTACAAAATTTCTAATATCTTTAGATATTAACTTTTAAAGATATACTGCCCAGCAAACGCAAACGAACCCAAACAAATGTTTGGGTTCTTATTGATTGGCAAGTTAGAGAACTCTTTGAAAATCGAAAATCGAAAAGTCGACAATGTTTCTTTTGATATGTTCATTCATATATGCATATGTATTTCTAAATATAAACCTTGAAGTATATATTTAAGTCTTGGGTCATCCCATAAATTATGCGGTTTTTTTAATACTTTTATTTAAAAAAAATTGAGATAAAGAATATTGTTTTTTAATCTAAAATATGCCTTCCTTCATTTACTACAATACTCTTCCATCCTTCCGGATTTTTAAGACCGCGCTTCCAAAATTCACTTGCCCACGACGAAAAATGCAATTGAAAAAATCGCATTATTTAAGAGATAACCCGATATTTATAACTAAAAAAATATTACTATGTATACACTTTTATATTATTACAAATCTATCCAGATGTATGTATTTATGGTAGTGTTTTGTTTTCGAATACTTCGCCGAAACGTACACATACAAATTTATAAAAAATATAATGCTAACAATAAAAACGCCGCCATATGTAAATATATTCGATATACAAGTAGACAACAGCATTTTTAAATATATATATCTATGTTTATTAACCGATACTGGTGGATATGCGGATGTGCTTCGGCGGTACTCCGAGTTAAGCAGCATTGCGCGTGGCCAATACTCGGAGCGGTGATCGCTTAGCCGTGCACCGGCTGGTGCATCAACCAGTGAGCGGAAGGCCAGTCCTTCTGATACTTTGGTGTAGATACTTGAGTAAAACGTATTGTGCACCAGAAAATCAGAAGAATATGGGGGCCTCTATACCGGTACGGGTTTTTCACAGTTTCCCCGTATCCTCGGCAAATGCGGTAAAGTGTAGCTTGAGACGGCTGTGGACGCAATGGAAGTTAGGTTAGATTAGCAAAGTGCGGGTAGGGAGTGATAGGAAGAAGGGCTCAATTGGGAAAGGTAATACGTAAAAACCCGCAAGGGTATACGTTTCTTGCATGCCCACCTTGTTCCATTACATATATATATATAGTAAAAAGTTCTGAGCGTTTTCCGCTAGATGTCTTTAGTCAGCCATATCTTACGATGTATACATCGCATCGGGTCATACTATACGGCGATTTAAAGGTGACATTATGCTTCAAAAAAAGTCCTTTGACAGTTTTGTGTTTGGTGAAGCCAGTTGTGTGTTACAGCGTCTAAAATGGAGGTAAAAAAAGCGTAAATTCGATACATTCTTCAGTACCACTATGGCCAAGGTAAAAAGGCGGAGCAGGCGGCCAAAAAAATTTGTGCTGTTTATGGACCCAATATAGTATCGAATGCAACAGCAAAGCGGTGGTTCCAACGATTCCGTTCTGGTAATATGGACGTCAAAGATGAGGTACGCTCTGGTAGGCCAATCGTCGAAAATGTCGATAAAATCATGGAAATCGTCGAGTCGGACCGGCATGTGAGCATTTATTCCATTGCCCAGGAACTGAAGATTAGCCAGAAAACCGTTTGGAGCCATTTGCATAAGGCTGGTCTCAAGAAGAATCTCGATGTATGGGTGCCACACGAATTGACGCAAAAGAACCTTTTGGACCGAATTGATGCCTGTTATTCTTTGCTGAAACGTAACGAAGTCGACTCATTTTTGAAG
The DNA here is from genome assembly GCA_963932345.1 of Ophion ventricosus. NCBI lineage: Eukaryota > Metazoa > Arthropoda > Insecta > Hymenoptera > Ichneumonidae > Ophion > Ophion ventricosus. The sequence goes on from OZ010711.1 coordinate 19,027,900, forward strand.
CGGATGGTGACTGGCGATGAAAAATGGGTCACATACTAGAACAACAGCCGAAAAAGATCGTGGTCCAATCGCGGTGAGCCGGCCCAAACGATCACCAAGCCCGGATTAACGGCCAAGAAGGTTTTGCTGTGTGTTTGGTGGGATTGGAAGGGAATCATCCACTATGAGCTGCTCCCATCGGGCCCAACACTCAATTCGGACCTCTACTGTCAACAACTAACCAGATTGAAGCAGGCGATCGACCAGAAGCGGCCTGAATTGGCCAATAGGAAGGGTGTTGTGTTTCATCAAGACAACGCCAGGCCGCACACATCTTTAACGACGCGCCAGAAGCTCCGCGAGCTTGGATGGGAGGTTCTATCGCACCCGCCGTATAGTCCAGACTTAGTACCAAGCGATTATCACCTTTTCAAGTATTCGCAAAATTTTCTTGATGGTACAAAACTGGCCTCAAGAGAGGCTTGCGAAAATGAGCTGGTCAAGTTTTTTACCAACAGGGACGAGGACTTCTTCAATCACGGAATTATGAAACTGCTTTCAAAATGGACAAAAGTTATCGAACCAAATGGCGCATATTTGATCTAAATCGGATAATCCTATATTATATGTGTAAATAATCAAACAAACTCAAACAACCCGAAAAACATTTCTTCATCGCACTGTGGTAAAATCCCGTGTCTCATTATTGGTGCGAGCAGCCGACTCCCCTTTTTTCTTTTTTTCAATGCCCTCGTGCGAAAAACGCTTTCGGCTGGTCTCTCATTAAGAAAGCCCGGTCGTGAAGTGCCCCACAGTGCTTAGCGAGATGCAAGCGAGAGGAGCGTTAACGACGAACGTTCCTCATTTTACTCTTAAGTCTTGTAATCACCGTCATATTACTTTTAAGTTCACTCTCCATTTCTCATTCTCCATTTGCATTCCACGGGCGTAAAATGCACACGCGAAATGTGGCTCAAGGGGCACGATCTTTATATATATGTGTGTGTGTGTGTGTGAATAATACGGCACACGGTTAATGGGTATGTGTGGCTCGATTCCGAACTGTAATCTATCGCTCGAACGCTCCGGAACAACCCAGCAATTATTGTTTCCGCGTTCCAATTTTTTTTTCTTTTTTTTGCCTCTTTTTTTTTCATCGTCCTCGCCGGATAATCCTAAATTCACGACAATCAATTGCGTTACGAGAAAATTAAGGTAGTACGAGCGCGTACTTAATTGTTGGAGGGTTGCGAGATTTTTTTTGCAGATATTGCACACGGGGTGTGTGTGTTTGTGTGGGGGGTTGAGAAATCGAGCGTTTTTACCGTCTGTCTGACTGCGTAAATAAATCCGCGAGGAGGATATTCAGCATGGGTTTTTTTTTCATGGGAAAAATACGTCGTGGTTGCTCTCTCTCTCTCTCTCTCTCTCTCTCTCTCTCTCTCTCGGTCAGTTCAATTCGGAGTGGGCGATTAGACAAATATGGAACTGTCAAAAAGGGGGGAATGTGATAAATATGTAAAAAATGGGAAGTTCAAAAAGATGTAAAATTATGAGAATGTCAATGTCAAAAATATATTTAAAAAATACAAAAACATCAAAAATATGTTAAAAATACCAAAATGTCAAGAATACATAAAAAAATATGGTAATGTCAAAACTTTGTCGAGAGATTACGGCGACAAAAATTCTCGGCTTCAAAATCAAATATTTTTTCCCAATTTATCGACATATGTTTGGGTTCGTTTGGGTTGATCAAAGTTTGTAAAAAATGCGATCGTCTCTCAATACATGACAGATTGCAGTGCCCGAAATCGAGTAATTCGATACCATCCATAAAATTATAATCAATAAAAATAAATTCAATTGAAATTATAACGAATAAAAATGATAATCAATAAAAATTGTAATCAATTAAACTGATGATTAATTAAAATTATAAACAATTCAAATTATAACCAATAAAAATTATTATCAATAAAAATTATAATCAATTAAAATGACCGAAATTGGTAGACCTGCGGTCGGGGTTCGACTCCGGCGGTACTTCGAGTTAAGCAGCGTTGGGCATGGCCAATACTCGGAGCGGTGCCCGCTCAGCCGTGCTCCGACTGGCGCATCAACCGGTGAGCGGAAGGCCAATACTTCTGATCCATCAGTGTAGATACTTGAGTAAAAGTCTGTGCACCAGAGAATGAGACGAATAAGGGTCCGTCTATACCGGTACGGTAAATGCAGTATAGTGTAGCTTAAGACGGTTGTGGATGCAACGGAAGTTAGATTAGATAAGTGAAGTGCGGGTAGGAAGTGATAGGTAAGGGTTCAATTGGGAAAGGCAATACGTAAAAACCCGCAAGGTTATACGTTCGGAACCAAGAAATACGAAATGGGAATTAATATAATCAATCAACATTATAATGGATTAGAAGCAATGATTTTTTTTCGATATTAAAATAGGCCGCAATTTGATCGTATTCACAGTGAAACTCGCTCTCTCTCCCTCCCTCCTTATCTTTCTCTCTCGTCGATCCGTTTGCCAAATTAATTGCGATGTACGAGGAGAGTACAGTCGTCGTCCCGCCAGCAAATTATGCAAATCCCTGCGATGGCACTCACCGTCATTATTGACGAATGGTCGCGTGCGCAAGAGGGTCGCGACCATCGCGAATTAAAGGGCTCGGCGCGCGAATCGGGTGACCTGTTTATGCGAGGTTGGTATCGCATTTTCGAAAATTGATTGAAACGCGAACACGAACTTGGTACTGGTATGCGCAATTCGTGTAATGACGGCAACCGGTGAACGATTGAACTTCGGTGCCGGTCCTCTCTTCGTATCTCCATGTGCGTGTGTACTTAAATATACGTGTACGAATCATGATGCAACTGCATTGATGCAGCAGCGGAGCGCTGCGTATAGTGACAGTGAAGATAAAGGGCGACGAAAATGCTAATCTCATTCGACGTATACGTCCGGGCTCGGCAAAGCCACCAACTGACAGTAGACGTCCCATCGTTCCTGTTAACACATCGCGAGAGAGAAAGAGAGAGAGAGAGCGAGAGAGAGAGAGAGAGAGAGCGAGAGCGAGAGCGAGAGAGAGAGAGAGAGAGAGAGAGAGAGAGAGAGAGAGAGAGAGAGAGAGAGAGAGAGAGAGAGAGAGAGAGAGAGAGAGAGAGAGAGAGAGAGAGAGAGAGAGAGAGAGAGAGAGAGAGAGAGAGAGAGAGAGAGAGAGAGAGAGAGAGAGAGAGAGAGAGAGAGAGAGAGAGAGAGAGAGAGAGAGAGAGAGAGAGAGAGAGAGAGAGAGACAGAGAGAGAGACAGACAGACAGAGACAGAGAGACAGAGACAGAGAGACAGAGGGAGGAAGAGATGACGACGATGATAAATTTATCATACCCTAGTACCAATCATGGATCGGAGTATAAATCAACTCGGGCATCGTATGATGAAACGTCATATACAAACTTAACAAAGGGACAACGAAATATGATAAAAAAAAAGAAGAAAAAAACGGACGGAGTAACAGCGTACGAACAAAAAAATAATAATCATAATAAAATAATCATATAATAATAATAGCGTTCCCACAACGATAATAAGAATTATATTAATGCCGTTAACAACAATGATAACGATGTCTGAGACCGAAGGGTTCATCTGCGCCTGCCAAGACGGAATCATCAACACCCTGATCTATCGCAGCCGCGTTATGGGTCAGCCTCTACCGACCACTTTGTGTCGTGCATGCAAACAATTGCCGGAGACATTAATGCATCTACTGTCGGCCTGCCCGGTATATGCAGTCTCCGGCTATATCCATCGTCATAACGCGGCCCTAGGGGTGTTATATTACCATCTACGACACTCTTATGGGATAGACCGGGAGCCCGTGCCGCCTTATTTGCCAGGAGATATTGAGTCCGTTGTCGTGGGCGAGAGGTGCAAGATTTATTGGAACTTCTCGTTCGCGACCATCGGGCCGCTTCAAGTGAATAAGCCTGATGTTGTCCTCTTCGATTTCGACGAGAAGACGATCTACGTCATTGAGTTCTCGGCCCCGGCCGAGGTTAACATCCCGCGGAAGGAAGAGGAGAAGCGGCTCAAATATCAACCTCTCCTGGCCGAGCTGCGTCGTCTGCACCAGGGATTGAGGGTAACTCTCGTGGTTCTCATCATCGGCGCGCTCGGAGGGATGAAGGAGTCTTTCGTGTCAAGCCTCGCCGGCATATCGGTTTGTAGACCCAGGGTCCGGTTGCTGACAGGTCAGATGCAGAAGGCGGTCATCCTTGGATCCCTCCGTTTACTCAGACAACACGATTGTCGACTGCGGTAGTCGCTCACCCTCTGGCTTGAGGGAGCGGCTATCGCAGAACGAGATATAAACGCGTATTTTCTTTGGACTGGGCGGCAGCCGACGTGATGTCGGAACCCTCGAGTGCCGTCCAGTATTATTGTCCCGGTCTAGATTAAGATCGAGCCTAACCCCCGGGGGTAGGTGAATGTTTCCCAGTGAAAACTGGGAAAGTGTGTGCCCGGGCAATAAGTCTATTATAAAAAAAATAAAAAAATAAAAATAAAGGGTACCTAAATATGAAAACAATAATAATACAAATATATATATTCTTTTAAAGTTTTACTTGCATAGCCTTTTCGGCTTTTTACAAGGCTCCACTGTTATATATCCTTCCACTGTTGTTTTCCACACTGTATCTATTTATTCCCCAATTTTCCGCCCCTTGCGGCCGCAGCCGACTTCTCCCTCTATATCGTAATCACCATGACATGTCTGTCATGGGCATAGGGAAACTGCGGAAAACCTATACCGATACAGCCGATACCAAGTTCGCCTCCCAGTCACGGAACTAGTCGCCTTTTGTCGAGAAAATGTCGAAGAAAAACATTTCTTCGTCGAAAGTAACGCGACTGGGATTCGAAACCCGCGACCTCCTGATCCACTGGCCAGTACGCTAACCACTAGACCAACGCGCTGGGTCTACTAATAATATAAATATTAATAACAATAACAACAACGACAATAATAATCATAATAATTTTAATGAAAATAACAATAACGGCGATAATGACAATAACAATAACGAGAATAATAATAATGATAACGTTAATAATAATATGCATTAGTTTATGATAATACGAAGGCAAATGTGCAGTCGTAAAGCTATGAAAATAATTGTGAAGTTTTACGATAATCGGGCGAGAGATCCGATTGACTTGTCCAGTAAAATCGGTTCACCCGATTTCTTCGTTTCTTTATCTCTCTGTTTTTCTGTTCTTTCTCACTCTGTCTCTCTTGTACATGTTCCGGTCGAACCGATTGACTTGTCCGGTAAAATCGGTTCGACCGATTTTTTGCATTCTTTCTCTCTCTCTCTCTCTCTCTCTCTCTCTGTCTCTTTCTCGTGGTTATTGCCCCGCTTTTGGGTTCGGTTCGGCAAAACTCTCTTTTGGCTCGGATTTGCTTGTCGGAAAACGTGCGGGGTTGCACGTCACGTCTGTTTCGCACGCCACGACAACCCTCGCCACGTTCACGTTTCCGGCGCTCGTTTCGTTCGTTCGTTTGAACGAGTCGTGCACACACAAACACACAAACACACACGCGCACCCGTTTCGCCTTTCTTGTATCCTCTCCCGTGGCCCGTGTCGTGGAGGAGTAACGGCTCAGTGAGACCGCGTAATTCTCCGTCTCCCACATAGACGCATCCTGAGAAATTGGACCACGCGCGATCTCGTGGAAAACCTTTTTCGCCACTCGCACAACGAGCGAGAAAATATTACTGCACATACACTGCCGGCCAAAAGTTTGGATACACTAGTCGAAATTTCTTACCGCACTAAAAGTTAGCGGACTCAAAAATAAAGATAATTAAATTATCCAAGTGGCGTTTTAAAGAGGACAAATTTACCTTTATTTTTCTTTGAAAAAAAATTCTTTACGATTTTTTTTCACCCCGATACGCACTTTTAAACGTGGTAATTTTTCGGTTCTTTTTTGGCCGTCGAAAATTGACTGCAAAGTTTGTGGAAAATTTTTTTCTCGATTTTTCCCATGGTTAACTTAAAAAGGATATTAAGACCTATATTTTTATTTTTTAGAAAGACTCGCACGATTTTTTTTCGCCCCAGTATTGCATTTTTAGCTAAAAAATACATGTTTTAGAAAAAAAGGCGTCAGCGAAGAACTATAGGTTTTCAGAGGAAATGTCAAGAAGGTAAAAAGTTGCATGGATTGACACTAGAGTGGCTAAAATTTTTTCAGAATTTTTTGTTTTATCATGTTTTTTTACGATTCTTGGTTGGAACTTTGATGAGTGGAGAGGCTCCACTTGGGAATTATGGGGTCTAGGACAATATATTAAGGAAGGGAATTTGTTTATATTTTTATTTTTAATTAACTACAATTTTTCAAATTATTTAAAAACAAATTCCTTTTTCATTTTTCCATTTTAATTTTCAAAAATATATATGTGTGTGTGTCTATATATACATACGTAAATTTGATTTTACCAGTTAAGGTAGTATTATTGTCTAGAAATTTGAAAAAAATCGTTTTTTTTTAAATTTTAATTTGATTATTCCGTAGACCTTTCTGAGTACATAGGTGGAAACCGTTTAAGGCAGAACACCACTGTGACCCCCTGTTTTTTTGCCATTTTTCAAGAATTTTTTTTTGTGGGAAAATAAAGAGATATTCGAAAATTTTTTTTTTGTTTTGTTCGTTGTTTATTGAAGATACATAAAAAAAAAATTTCAAATTTTTCACGCCCCATGGTGACGCTGGGGAAGCTCCCGCGTCAGGTACTGTTGCTTCTGCAGTGGTTCGCGGCACGCAGCAGAACTCTCTTCAAAGTCGATCTGAAAAAAAATACCGAGTGTTTTCGTTAATAATATGATATTTTGAAGAGAAGTACATAGGGATTTGAAAAAATATTGATTTTTAAAAAATAGGCACGCTTTTGAAATTAAAGGACGATTTTCGAGCAAAATTTCTCGTCGAAAATAGGCTATAACTTTTTTTATTATTGAGATATCGAAAAAATCCTATGTACTTCTTTAGATAATCTAGTTTTATTGATGCAGTCCAAATTTGAAGTCGATCGGATAAAAATTGCTCGAGTTCTGCTGCGTGCCGCACTCAAAAAAGTGGTTTTGAGAAAAACGCGTTCAAAGTTTTAGGTTTGTTAATTTATGCGATAAATTGGAAAAAAAATTTTTTACCTTTAATCAGCGATGCCGGCACCATATAGCTGGCCTTCAAGAAGCAAATGATTGTCCCTAGCATCTTTTCTCGAACTTGTAGAGGCTTTTCTTGCCTCTTTTGCAGCGTCTGTGAGCGAGCGCTCCGCCAGCTCGATCCGCGCTGCGTCGGTTTCAACGCAAAAATTGAAACAATTTGGGCCGATAGTTATCCCCAACGTCTCCAAAACTTTCATGAGGCTTCTCAGGCCATCATTGAATAATACTACCGCGATATCAGCTGCAATATCGACGATTTTTTTGCTCCCGGACTGACACTTGGGGGCTATTGCCCAAACTGATTTGTTGTAGCTTTCGTTGTTGTTTTGCGTGAAGCCGCCCAAACAACGCTGCAGCAAATCGTCTCTGCTCAAATTTTCGAAGACTGGCGTAATTGCCTCCAATACTTCCTCAGGAAGAGGCGGCTTATGGCGATATTCAGAAATATTACCGCTTGCGACCGTTCGCTGCCACGAACACCACGACTCGGCTCCCTCTGGGCAATCGTCACGTTGTGGCTGAGCGTTCGATATTTATAAACGAAACGATTCGGAGCGTTTAGGCACGAGTAGCGTCGCTTCTATTCGCAAACTGACGCTATGACGCTATCCCTATACCTGCCTTGAAAATTTTTCAATTATCGCCACCTATGGCTTTTTTTTGAAACTATATTTATAACAATAGCCGGTTTTGTGAAGGGAGACAAAAGAATACCTGGGAAAGACCCCCAGGACCTGGGAAAGGCCCGGTATACCTGCCGACCCTGAGGCGCGCAGCTGCGCGGGACCCCGAGCGTCACGGAGCGCTGCACCGCTCCACAAAATATTCAATATCTCCGAAAATAATTATTTTTTCGACCTGGGTCCAACGGCATCTTAATCTTAAATGTATTTTAGATTTTTCTAGATGGTTTTCAAAAAATCGATTTTTTTAAGCCGTCACAGTGGTGTTGTCCCTTAACGATACTCATAAAATGTGCCGACTTATAGAAATTATAAAGAGTATGCTCGGGGAGCGCAGTGGTGACACAGCAAACTTTAAACCCGTTTTTCTCGTAACTATGTTTTTTTTTTTAATTGGCAACCACGATATCTCGATAACCAATTGGCCGATTGAGCTCAGATTTGGCATACACCTTCAGTAAACTGTTTTCAACGTTGGTGATAGAATTGGATCGAAATAACTTTTTAATTCCACTCGGTACAATAATGGACGTTTTACGCCTGCGTCGCGTGCGTAAAACCATCATTTTCACACCTCGTAAAACAAAATTTCATTATAACACTCGCCGTAAAAACTTTTTCTAATCTCGTGTGATTGCAACACTCGCCTTCGACTCGTGCTGCAAACTCACACTTGTTAGGAAAAGTTTTTTCGTCCTCGTGTCATAGTGTACTATTAAAATATATTACGTAGAATGGTCGGAAACATAGGAAAAATTGATAATCAAAGTTTAGCATGCCTTCATTTCGTAAACATTTTTTTGTTGCTGAACCCGGTACATTCATACAACACCCACAACAATGATCGCCAATTGGGGGCATTTTTCGCGCATCGTTGTAAAAAAAACGTATAAACACCTCGTAAATAACGAGAATAAAAATTCTCATTATTTTTTTATTTGTACATATTCTTAAAGACTTAATGAAAAAGTGTAAAAACGGTCAGAAAGTAAACGGGAACTGTTCTGAAAGTTTTCCCATCCTAAAAATCATCTCCAAAACAGCGTTCTAAACAACAATACTGCCTTAATTGTTAACCGGAGTCCATTAATTCGGACAAAAGTTTGGCAATGGTGCACGAGGACGCTACGGGATGTTTGAAAATTTCATTAAAACATTTGCCTCGTGTCCGTAACCTACACACACACACACATATATATATATACATATATATAGCAAATTTGTACACTCTGTATTTCCCATTGCCCGTGTGTATACGTATCGAGAAAGCGATATTCGGTATGTATTTCGAGGCAACGAGAGCGTTCCCAATTATTGGAGAACCCGTTGCAGTTCGGAACAAATGAAAGAGCGAGAAAAGGAAGTGGGAAAGTGTTCTCCCAATGGATATATTTTCCAATTATATTGGAGGCAATCGTCGATGGTACCCGAGGAAACAATAGGCATTTATAACTCTGCTAGCGATCCACGAAAAATACAGTGAATCATGTGGGTGCATGAGAGGAAGCGAGAGGGTGAGAGAGAGAGGGAGAGAAAGAAAGAGAGATAGAGAGAGAGAGAGAGAGAGAGAGAGAGAGAGAGAGAGAGAGAGAGAGAGAGAGAGAGAGAGAGAGAGAGAGAGAGAGAGAGAGAGAGAGAGAGAGAGAGAAGAGGATGAACAGATAGCCGAGGTAGTCCAAAGTTAATTAATTAGTTCGTTTTCCTATGGCACACGTTCTGTTTCTCTTCAACTTCCGATTAAGGAGACTTCCGCTTGCGACTCAATTGCACAATAATTAGTAGCGTATTGACGTCCTTACCCCCCCCCCCCCTTCTTCAATTAATTTCATGGACCATTACGTATAGGAATTTAAAATTTTTAAATAAAATTTAGAAAACCCCTCCCCCTCAAATTAAGGAGTTTCGGAAAAATCGACGCAATGCTACCATTTGATCAAAATTTATACAGTACATTCTTTGTCATATCCTCAATGAATCCTACAAATTTTTAATCGATCGTCTACACCGGTTCCCTAAAATTTACAATTGAAGAAAAAAAAATACTTTTTAACATAGGTAGATGCCTATACTCAGCGGCTATGAGTTCTCAATGAAACACATTTTTAAAGAGCAGCGATATATTTTATTTTTGACGTTATGCGCGCGCGCGATCGAATTCAATCACCATTTGCAATGAGATAATTGCTCCAACGATTTTGTATCATATTGAATGTAATGCCTAGAAGTATTAGGAATGCTCACGAACTTGAATTACGCAAAAATGTTGATTAAAACAATAATAAATCGAAGAGACGCATAAATAATGATACCTCCGTTTGTAAAGAAGATATTGAGATTTTTTAAAATAGAAATTACGTGTCTTGCAAAGATGTATAAGTATCTCGAAGAATATTTCATGTAGCCCCAAAATTCAAGTAGTTATTTTGTATTTGTTTATAGCCTAACATTTTATTTCCTCGAAATATGCGCGTGTTTTTATTCTAATCGCTTTTTTGTAGTTAAATCATGAATGTACGCGCTGAAAACTACTACCACGATTTTTTTGCACTTTGTGAGCCTTGTGGATTACATGCTATAGCCAACACCGGATTTACGTAAATCGATTATTATTGCTAAACTATATGATCTGGCTGGATAAAATTGAAAGACACCCATTGGAGATAAATTTTTCTAGGTGACGTATGAGTTTCAGAACAGTACGTTCATTAGTAACCGAACTGCATACAATAAAATAAAACAAAAATGTCGTTTTTCATAGGTGACTTACCGTTAAAGTAACAACGTGATTTTTATATAGGACTTATCTGGTATATGACATTATGGCGCACAGCATTTATAAGAAGCATTTTTTGATGAAACTCATTTAAAAAAAGATAACATTAAAATACTATTGGGAGTAGAAATAAGTCTCCGCCGTTTGACAAAAGATGGCCCCACCAGGAGGTTATGGTTGAAATTGTCACATGTAAAACGTCATATCGTAAGGTTGGACATCTGGCAAGACCATAGTCTTGAAATATTGGTGATTTTGTATCAGAATCATATAATTTTTTTCGTGCGAAAATGTCGAGTTTTGAGCCGAATAAGCGTCATTTGCGGGAACTTTTGATTTAGTTCTTTAATTTGAAGAAATCTGCAGCTGAGGCATATCGATTGCTTGTAGAAGCATATGGTGAGGCTGCTTTAAGTGAGAGAAGTTGTCGTGAGTGGTTTCAAAAGTTTAAGAACGGTGAGTTTGACGTCGAAGACAAAGAACGTAGCGGAAGGCCGAAAGTGTACGAAGACGCGAAATTGGAAGCATTATTGGAGGGAGATTCGTACCAAACGCAAGAAGAACTTGCACTTACATTAGGAGTGACTCAAAAAGCAATTTCACATAGTTTAAAATCGTTGGGAATAATTCAAAAGCAAGAAAATTGGGTTTCATATGAACTGAAGCCGAGAAACGTTGAACGCCGATTTTGCACATGCGAAATGCTGCTTGCCAGGCATAAGCGAAAGGGTTTTTTGCATCGTATAGTCACTGGTGATGAAAAATGGATACATTACGATAACCCAAAGAAGAGGAAATCATAGGGACCACCTGGCCATGCTTCAACATCGACAGCCAAGCTGAATATTCATGGAAAAAAACTCATGTTGCGTATTTGGTGATATCAGCTTGGTGTCGTGTATTATGAGTTGCTCAAACCGAACGAAACAATACTGGGGCTCTCTACCGAACACGATTGATGAGATTGAGCCGAGCACTCAAGGAAAAACGCGCTCACTACTCCAGTACTCCAGACACGACGAAATTATTCTCCTGCATGATAATGCGCGTCCACATGCTGCAGCGCCGGTCAAAACCTATTTGGAAACACGCAATTGGGAAGTTTTACCCCACTCGCCGTATGCACCAGACATTGCTCCCTCTAACTATCATTTATTTCGATCGATGACACACGGCCTGTCTGAGCAGCACTTCACATCATATGGAGATACCAAAAATTGGGTCAATTTGTGAATAGCCTCAAAAGATAAAGCGTTCTTCCGACGCGGTATCCATATGCTGCCAGAAAGATGGCAAAAAGTAGTGGCTAGCGATGGACAATACTTTGAATAAAACATAAAGTACCGTTCTTTCACAATAAACGCCCAATTTTTTATAAAAAAAACGGCGGAGACTTATTTGTACTCCCAAAAGTTTTTCTTTACCATCTTTGGCAGCCGCAAAACAACTTAGAATCGGAAGCACTTTTGAGGGTAAATTCCTGGTGGTCCAAAGAACCTACGAAAAAATTGGCAACTGAGTGTGATCGTTGAATAAGATTCGTCCAAATTTATGTACATTCCGACTGGATTGCTAGTTATTAATACGCTTGTATGAGAATAATAATCATCTTAAATGCATCACTCGAAATTTATTACAGTAATCTTGTCGTTTTCGAGAGAAATATTGGTGTGTAGAAGTTGGCATCCTGCTCTGAAAAAAATAGAAACCCAAACAAACTCCTAAAGATAAGCTGCCCCGAAACTTCTCAAATGACCAGGGATCAACAATGAAAAAAAAATCGATCAAGATTCAAGCCTCGTCTGCAAAGTATAATTTAACGAATGGAAAAGCAAACATACAACAAAAAAACACTATCCACACCAGTGCGAGACTTTTTTGCGAAATGAGCTCGCCCCCCGGATAGATAGCTCTTAAGAAATTCAAAAGTAATTTCATTAGTCAGTTTCTTCCTCGTGTAGCCGCATTATCAGCGGTCGATAGACGAGAGACACGTGGGCGAAAAGGAAAAAGAGTAAAAAAAAGAGATAAGGTTTTCCTTCCGCTAAACGGTGGCCGCTGCGACCGAGGTATCTCTAGCCCATCTCGTTGCGGAAAAGGGTCGCCTCGGGTATAAAAATTTGCATCATTCAATTAAGCGGCGATGAGAGGGAAGAAATTTCCTTGCCATGTTATTTTTATCTTAGATACGTATATCTATATATATATAAATGAATACATCAATAAATAACTAAAAAAATATTTGGCTATTGTGAGGAAGGTCCTCGAAGTCGAATGTCTTCAAAATTACCATTCTCCACACATATATATATATATATATATATATTAAAAAAAATTCCGGAACTCATTGAATATCCATGCCATTCCTCTCCTGGCTTTCTCGTTGTCGCTCGGGGGTGGCAAGCTGTTCTCCTCCGTGCACTCTCCGGACCAATTGTGCCCACTCGAACGGCAAGTAAAATTCTACGAGCGATTATTCACGCGCTCGGGAGCCTCGTTAAAAAGCATCCTCCTCCTCTTCATCCACGGGCTTCTTTTTGCTTAATACTGCGAGTCTGGATAAAATTAAAGGGGAGAATCCCGAAAGGGGTTGCTTCCTCTTTAAAACGTCTTGCTGTAAAAAACGATAAAAATTAATGTATAAAAAAATTAAGTAGATGATAACGAAGGAAAGTCGTGAGGCTCGAGCCAAAATTTGTATGTACGAGGGAGAAATGCATTATATTTGTTTTTTTCTTCTTCTTATGAATTTTAATGTATTCTCCATTATTTATATATCTATATGAGCCGGGTGACTATTACTTTTTAAGACTCTTGCGCGGAGATTTTGCGACCAAGGAAAATATGATTTTCAATGGTTTTTCAATTCCTGCTTCGAAAAAAAAATATAGCGTATTTTTGTGATGAGTAGTAGATGCCAAAGAAAATCGAGCATTCTGGAAAAAAATAAAAATTCTATTTTAAGATCAGCAAAATGGAAGTAATTAAATTTCGAATACGAAAGACTCCAGAAAAACGTTTTACGCGTAACCGGTAATCGAGAAAAAAAAAAATGATCAAAGATGCATTCTAAAGTGGATGAATGGAATTTAATTCCAGTTAAAAGGAAGTTTTTTTTAGGATCGTTTCGTATTCGGAATTGAATTATCTTCATTTTGCTGGACTCAAAATGCAATTTCATTTTTTACCAAAGTGCTTAATTTTTTTTCCTGACGAATACTGCTCGTCACGAAAATACGCTATAATTTTTTCGAACAGGATTTGAATAACCATTTAATATCATACTTTTCTCCGTCGCAAAATCTCCGCGTCAGAGTCTTTGAAAAACACATGGCCATTTAATTGTCACCCTGTATATGTCATTTGTCTCCAAACTCATCTTTCACACACAATTTGTCATATACAAATTTCTTTTTTTTCCCTATACACGCATACAAGCGGATACGGAAGTGCGAAGGGATGCAAAGGGTGTTGTTTTCGTGACGGAGTGACGGAGATCCGCACGCCGTGAGCAAAAACATTTGCGAGAACGAGTTGAGCGCGGACGTGATGAATTTCGCAGCGGGCACCGCGGGGCACGGTGTCCGGAGGGTAGGTCAACACACGTTCGTGTACGTATGTGCGGGTGTGTGTGTGTGTGTGTGTGTGTGTGTGTGTGTGTGTGTGTGTGTGTGTGTGTGTGTGCTTCCTGATGACGGAAGGGGTGACAACCGCGTAAACGTTGCCAGCACAATATTTGCATGGCAAAACGTCAGGTGGTATGTGAGAGAGCGAGATTTAAGCTCCTTTATTCTGCCCAGGGGGCGTCCTAGACCCGCACACCGCACACATTTTACTTTTCATTATTTTCCCGCCTCATATATTTATATATTCCTATATTTTTACCCCCCCCCTTTCCGCGCCTCACGCTCTTCCTAGGGCTTTCCTGTTCGCCGAGTGGTTGCGCAATTTTCTCGTAACTCCGGCCTTGCCGCCGTCATGAATGAAATTCTCGAAGCAGCGAAAAGTGTAATAAGGCATGAAAAAGAGAAAAAAAAAACAATCAACAAAAAAGCTCGACGCTTTCGCGAACTTTAGTTCGTCGATGGAGGAAAATCTGTCGATTCGAGTTTATTATATATGGGGCATTTCACGCCAAATCGACCACTTTCCGGCCCAACCCCTTTCGATTTGGCTGAAACTTTGATATGTTATTGTTTTCATCTTAAAACGCTTGTATGATTTTTTACAATTTTTTTACGTAATAAAAAACACATAATGAATTTGAAAAAAATTGCCAGTTTTTTTTTCAAATGCTCATAACTTTCTGAAAAATGGACGGATTAAGATCTTTTTTTTAATTCTTCGTTTTGAAATGTTCTTTATGAAAAAAAATATTTGAAAAATATTCAAAGTCATCTTTGACATGATTTTTTTTAGTTTTTCGAAAAAAAAACGCGATTTTTTCAAGAACGCCACTGTTGATTTTTATTTTTCTTTGCAAAAAAATTATGATAAATTTAGCCATTTTTGCCTCCAGACCCATCGTGGTAAGATTGTTCTTTCTATTTTTTTTTTCTGAATTGAAAAAAATGTATTTAAATTTTTTCCCAATATAGCTGTTTTCTATGATGAAATAATTTTTAATGGTTAATTCTATCATACTCAGTACTTTGTATATAATATTAACTGACTTAAAAAGTTTTCCAATTATGTTAAATTATTTTGGAAGGATTATTTGACGGGGAATTAAGTAAATATGTATTCAATTAATTGTTTATTAGTAATTAATGATGAATTTATTCATCTATATGACGTTTGAATAATTTACATAATTTGTGATCTCTTGGATTAGAGAATTTTTAAATAATAAGACCACTTTTTGGGTCAGGTATCACACAGTGCTACTGCTGAGTTCCTGAAATGATTTTGTTTTTCGAAAATTAATCACGGAGACCTATCACAGCATTATTGTAGTGTTCCGACGATGAAAACAGTCAGTGCATATCAAACAAAAATTATTCAACTGAAACGTTTCTTTAACATTGACAGATGCTTGTCGTTTAATATTTTAGCGGCAAAACTAAATGAAATAGCACACTCCATTTTTTTGGAAAACCATAGAACTGATTAATGGACATTATTGCACCATAGGAAACAGCTATAGGTGGAAAACATTAAGAATTTAATTATTTTAATTTGGAAAAAAAAGAAAGAAAAATCTTGCCACGATAGGTCTGGCGGCAAAAAATGCTAAATTTACCATATTTTTTCTACAAAAAAAAAATCAAACATCAAAAGTGGCGTTCTTGGAAAACAACGCGTTTTTTTTTAAACTAACAAATCATGTCAAAGATGAGTTTGAATGTTTTTTTTAATAAACTATTTTTTTTAATAAACAACATTTCAAAACGAAGAATAAAAGAAAGACCTTAATCGGTCTTTTTTTCAGAAAGTTATGACCATTTGAAAAAAAGGGCGATTTTTTCAAAAATTCACTACGTATTTGTGATTATGTAAAAAAGTTTGAAAAAACCTTCAGCCAAATCGAAAGGGGTCGGGCCGGAAAGTGGTCGATTTGACGTGGAATGCCCCATATATATATATATATATATATATATATATATATTTGTCGAAAGCACGAGGTGACGAATGAGCAACAAGGAATACGTGGACTCCGACCTGTGCGACCCGGACGCATCTCCGCAAGCGTGTTTTAGAAAGGCCATGAGGCGGTCGATGCTCGTGCAGCTGCTGCGAGTAATCTTTCCCTCTTCCCGTCTTTTTTTTCCTCTCTCTCTATCTCTCGTGAATCAATCGGTGACACACACACACACACACACGTACACACGTACACATTAGAATGATGCGAAAAAAGAGTTTTTTTTATTCATCGCTGACATACCAAAAAATGTTGTTATACGGTAAAAAAATGCTCTCGCAAAGTGAGCCCTATAGGTGAACTTTAAACGGTGGCTCACGCGATTTCCACGTAGTTTCCTAATTTTCGTTCATGGATTTTCACGTGTCAAATAAGAAAAAATCGTTGTTATGTGTAGTGGAAAAGTATGACCACTTAATCGGTCTCATTATCAAGTCCAAAAAGAACATTTGTCTTGTAGCAGGGCGCGAAAAGGCGTACTCGCGAGCTCGAGTTGCTGAATTATCCTTGCGCCGCAGCTCTCTCGTCCTAAGCCCTCTCATCCAATTGAAACAATCAATTATTCGATTTTTCCAACGAAAATCATATTCATTGACTTTACAACGCTTTTTGCGGTCATTATTTTTATTTGAAACGTGGAGTGCCACGATTTTGAGGCAATATTAGGTAAATACGTGAAAATTGCTTGCGCTATCATTTCAAGCTGACCCAGAGGCCTCACTTTTCACGATTTTTTTTTTTTTTACTATACAGTAACAATTTTTTATATGGCACAAAAAAAATCGATCATTTATTTCCTTCACTCTAAGATACATATGTATATATATATACAACATAGACCCTGTCGTGACCGTAGGAAAACGTGGCGGGTTTTCCTATCGAATAAATTATGGGACATTCGTGTAAGTCGAACGAGCGCGCTTCTTATGAATTATAAATGAGTCGTGCGGGGAGCATCGCCAAAGGTCACTGTTCGACGCGATCACGAAATTGCGATTTTCCCTTTTTTTTCGACTTACCTATCTTCGTATCAGCGGATTAAGAAAATTTTGTTTTAATTATTGCCGATTTCGACGAAACTTCAGCAAATTAATTTTCCAATTCAACTGAACGCGAAATTTCATACTCGAACCTTAAGTTTTTCTCTTGAATTATTCGTATGAAAAAAAAAAAAAATTGTCAATGTGCAAAAAAATGTGAACACTAACAAGGTTGTTTGTCATCCTACAATCGAGAACGAGTCGAAAACACGAGTACATGCCCTGTGTACTTCGTACGTAACTGATATTTTTCTCTCTGCTTTATCGTTCGCGTATCTTCGTGTACGCGATATGCAGTTGAGGAAAATATGAAGATTTTATGAGCACGCGGATGCGAACCGAAATATCGATTTTCCCGGGGATTTTGTCGAGCACAATTGAATGTGATTCGATATATATGTGTGTGTGAGTGTGTGTGTGTGCGTGTGTGTGTGTATGGGTGGGTGTGGGTGTAATAAAAAGTTAGCCACTGCGCGCGGGTGCTCAATTCACCTTGGGAGAGTAGGACGAATGTGGGTGCGATACGGGGATTGGCAATAAATTCGCAAAGAGAGGCGAATATCAAGCAGTCAATCAGCTTATAGTGGCTCGTCGAATATTGCCCTCTCGCTTCGTGCCAACGAACCAGGGAGAGAGAGAGGGAGAGAGAGAGGGAGAGAGAGAGAGAGAGAGAGAGAGAGAGAGGCTCTCTCTCTCCCTCCTCGCGACTAAAGCCATCTCATGTGATAAAGCCGATACCCCGCGTCCAGTGTTCACGTGTTTTTTTCTTTTTTCATACCCCACCGCAGGCAATTAATTCCGATAAAATTTTCCGGAATTCAATAAAATCTGTCTCACTTCTTATTTCAATTGTCTCGACTTTTTATTTATTTTTTCTTAATTTTTAGTTATTACACAATACTTCTTTCATTCAACTATTATTTTTCTCTCCGCAATATTTTTTCAATGATTTTTCTTGCATTTTTATTGGGTACTCCGAAATGTCGATATATCATGATCGATAAAACTATCTCTCTCTCTCTCTCTCTCTCTCTCTCTCTCTCTATTTCTTTCGTTCTTTCGCTCTTAGCTTTTCGGGTTATTTCCATAATGGTATTGACGATAGGCGAAACCGCAGTAATATTTGAGAGCCGGAAGAATGTCTACAGTCACGAGGATTCTGATTACCGCATCACACTCCCGGCAGCCCCGGATTCACTGATAATCATAATTATCAGGATTATCGCTGTGACGTTTCTATTCACGCGTACATTCGAGACTCCTGAAACTTTCCTTGTCAACATATATATATATGTTTCGAGACACGACTTTAGGAGTCGTCGCTCTCGAGTCTCGGCTTTTTAACACTTTCACTGGATTTGCAACGTTACTCTCGCGATTAGCGCTAGTACACTCTCATTTTCTCTCATTCAATTCGAAACCTCAAATTATTGTCTACGTGCCACGAGCGTTTTTATTTTAATTTTTTTTTCCGAGTCGCGAAATATGTGACGAGTGAAGAGTAAAAAAATGTGACGTAAGCTGGGCTTCATGGTAAAAAAATCACATCATTCAATTTGACTAATACGTATTACGAATTTTCAATTATTTGCGAGTGTTTTTATCCTAATTTTTAATTATCTTTTGATTTCTATAAAGTTTGTTTCTTCAAATTAATCATTATAATTGAATAATTTATCAAAATTATTCAATTATTTTCACTGTCTTTATCCCATTTTTTGTTATCACATTTTTCGAACAAATTGTAAATTAACAATAAACAATTTACAATCGAATAATAATGAAATAACGATAAATCGAAGGTCTCGTGAATTATTGTGAATTTGTTTGGGTTTGACATTTGTTAGTCTTTCTAGCATTAAGGGTGGGATTATTTTCAACGTTATTTTGCCAAATTCGCAAAACGTTCCCTGCGACATCGAATTCTGTGGTATTTTGCCATTTTGTGCTTTCTCGAATCAAGTATATTTTGTTTTAATCGAAAAAAAAGTCATTTGCGTGGATGTACTTTTCCTGGGAATTGTCCAGGCTCGCTAGTCCCATGCGGCTGCGGATCAGCGAAAAAAAGGACCGATTGGTCGGGCGCGTGATTTATTTCGATACGTGATCCTCTTTTGTTTTTATTACCATCACGTATATGGGACTTATGGGATATAAAGTTATGCGCAATGAAAATAAAAAAAAAGGATTTTTTGTCCTTTTTGAGGCCAGCTTAAAGTATCGTTATTGATAGAACTTCTTTGTTAGCAAATCTCATCGATCTCTCTTTTAAACGTTTTACACAATGATACACAAGCATCTTCCCACTCCTTCCGGATAAATTACGGCGAGACTACGAGTATTGCGATTATGATTTCTGGGCGCCTTGAATTTTATAGTACTCGTTTTTTTTTTCTTTCCATTCTCATTATTTCATTTCTCCGAACATACTTTCTCAGGGAGTACGAAATAACGGCGAGAGAGAGAGAGAGAGAGAGAGGGGTAGAGAGGCAGAAATAATTCGAAAAAGTTTCCGACTCGAACAACAGGATATTGCGTTGCGAGGATAATCTTCATCGCGTAAGTGCAACGAAGAGAGAAACGTTCAAGCATCGTTAATGGACGTTTACTAGCGAGACGAGTGAGAGAATACGCTCGCTTCACACTTTTTTCTCCCTCGTTTCAAGACTCGTTTCAGAGCAAATGAGTGGTATTTTTTTATATTTAATATTCTCATTAAAAAACGATTTTGTAAATAAATAAACTTAGTCTTTTTTACTAAAAAAATCTAATAAAATTGAAAAACGCTCGTTTTACCAACGAGAGCACTCGAGTGGATTTTTAAATTTTATTCAATTTTTTTTTTATTAGAGCAAAGGTTTTGTAAAGAACAAATTATATTTTAAAAAGCTAGTTTTACCGACGAGAGCACACTTCATTTTGATGATTTTTCATTTTATTCAATTTTTTTGTTTCGGGAAATAGTTGTTTTTTTAACGAAAAATAAAATGAATTTGAACACGCTCGTTTGTCCGACGAGAACACACGACTGAGTTCTGTTAACTTTGTTTTTCATTGGAAAAATAATTTTTTTTTCATGAAAAAAATAAAGCCTGAAAGAGCTCTTTTTACCGAGAAGAGCACACGCGTGGTTAATTTTTTCAATATAATTACATTTTTTTAGTCTTTTTTTTTCGTTATCTCATTCCTTTTTCCCGAGTAGAAATTGTGCTAGCCTGTCTGAGTTACGTGCTGGTAATAACTGGCTCGCCCAATAAAGCTCATACGAACTGACTAACGGCTGCCTCGCTATGAGCTAGTAATATTCTATATATTTTTTCTTATCCAGCCTTTGTCTATTCATGACCCAATTGATTTTCACTATAGATGTCGCTGGGTTACAATAAAAATGCGATCTATAGTAATTACGCCGTACTGGACTAGCCAACCATGGTTACGAATAACAAAGTGAGGTTATGTGACTACCCGATTCTGGCGAATGACTCATGGCTGGCTAGTCAACTTGAGTTTTCGATGACGTTGCGAGGGAATCAAATTCTCAAGTGGGTATCTCGCCATGACCTAGCCAACACTAGCAAGCTGTATCCCTTGGCTAGTCACTCCTTAACCGATCTTGATTACAGATGTTGCTGCGTTACGATAAAAATACTACCCAATGAATAAGTCGTACCTGGCTAGTCAATTATGGCCACAAATAACAATATGCGGTTATATGACTACATGTAATTCCATCGAGCGATTGGCTCATGGCGGGCTAATCAATTTGAGATAGAGATGGCATTGCGAATGAAAAAAAATCTTCAAGTGGGTATCTTGCTAATAGGGGAGAAGGGGCAAGACAGGGGATTTAAGGTTTGAAGCTTAATAAAACTCATGTTTTTAAAGTCACATAATCGTTTTTATCTCCGAGTCAATCTACTATAATCAGTCTTACATGATTTGGTCAAATTAGAAACATTCAAGTGATAATTATAGTAAATAAAAATTAAAAACCTAAAAAGAGACATCTCCCCATCTTGCCCCATACTGCGGACAAAATGGGGTATCCCCAGGGGTATGATGCGGTACACCCAAATAAGTAGCTTTATTCAGGCTGGCAAAGCGCACGGATATGCGCTTTGTCTTTTCCTTTAATCCAGCTTTTTTATTTTTTGCTTGACGCATAGCTTTTTTGGACCGTGTTCCCCTCTCCGTCTTGCGTTTATAATTACGCACCATCAAGTTTTATCACAAGAAGATTATTTAAATGTCGATCGTCGATCGACTGGGTAGTGATCGACGTCGATCAGATCGAGTCTCGCCCGCAACCCCGCTTTGCCACCTTCTCCCCTACTAGCCAACTGCGGCTACGTTTTCTTCGATGAGTCACTACCCAGTCGATCGTGATTAGTTTATATAATGTTTATATCGTTATTAGTAGTTTATATAATGGACAGCATTCGTTGCAATAACATCGTGCTCATTAATTCGTCATTAGCCAGCATAAATGTTTGGACAAATACAATTTGAGGTTATGCCATTCTATTCTAATATAGTTTTCCAATGCAAAAAAAACGAATAAATCAATGGATTTGCAACGGAAGTATCATAATCAAAATTGGCAAACGAGGAAGAAAATCGTAAAATTCCGCAGTGATATAAATAATGTGCAAAAAAATGTTTGCACTTTATCTAGAGAAAAAACATTATAAAGCTGCGAGCTATTTTTTTAAATCTAGTCACCACCTAATATTCAGTACCCAGCCATTAGACGACGAAAACTTTGCGAGGCTGGATAGTACTACCTAAAACGACCAGCTAGTGGCGATATGAAGTATAATTTTATTAGCTCAGGGCTAGGCGATGATGAGTTGCATTT
>OZ010711.1:19050321-19389287 GCA_963932345.1 Ophion ventricosus
TTATAAAATTAATTAAAAAATCATTGGTTTTGGCTTCTAGCTAAACTATCATGAACTCGAAAGAAATTCTCTCGCCTCCCTATCTCTCTGCACGGAGAGAATTAAAAAGTAATTTTTGTCGTGAATTTCACGGTGAAAATTACCGTGATATATTTCAATGTGGTGACAAGTGAGAAAAGCGTAATAATTCGTATGCGACAAGTTTTTTTTAACTCACGTTACAGAAAATTTCAAATACGTAGCTAAAATTTTACTAGACAAGAAGGGTAGCGCGCACGATAATTTTTACCGAGAGCACAATACATTTTCCTATAACACTCATTAAATTTTATAATAAATCTTAAAATAACTGTCATAAAGACGATACTTTTTTATAGACATTTTTGAAAGGCATAAAATAATAAAATGCACAGTAAAATTTCGCTGATATTATATATTTTTTAAATTTAAGTTTTGCGTATTTTGTTACACATCAAAATTTACTAGAAAATCTGGTAAAATTTTCTATCTGAAGAAGAAATTTTATTTTATTTTCGTGAAAATCTGTGTTTTACTCAGTAATAATAAGCGAAGTTTCAGGGTTGTCATCTGGTTACCGTTACTGCACGGTAATTTTTAACATTTAATTCTCTCCGTGTGACGAATACACATAATTTTTTATTCAATTCAGTTAAACAGATTTTTTTATTTGTAATGATATTAATGACAATAATTAATGTTGACATAATAATCGTAATCTTAATGACCTTGATAATAATAATTTGTTCTTATTATTATTTTCAATAATAATAGACTTATTGACCGGGTACAGACTTCCTCAGTTCGCACTGGGAAATATTTACCTACTCCGGGGGTTAGGCTCGATCTTAATCCAGACTGGAACAATAGTGCTGGGCGACACTCGACGGTTCCGACACCACTCCGGCTGTCACCTAGTCCAAAAGACGCGAAAAAATGTCAAAATCGCACTGCGGTAGCTGCTCCATAAAGCCAGAGGGTGAGTGCCTACCGCAGCCCATAATCGTGTTGCCTGAGTAAACTGAGAGATCCAAGGATGGGCGCCTTGTGCAACCAACCTGCTAGCAACCGGACGCGGCGTTTGCAAATCGGTATGATAGCGAGGCTCGATATAAAAGACTTCTGGACTCGATGTCCAGCTGTTTAAGGCAGTAGTCTGCTTTAGGAGCCGAAAAAAAAGCGTTTTTTCAACAATTTTTTTGAAAGGGAAGGAAATGATTGCGGTAAACGAAATTTTGAGACGATAGTATATTATATTCAAGCTTTAAAAAACAATTTTTATTATTACAAATTATTGAAATTTGCCAAAGTTGTAACGATTTTTCTGGGGCGCCTGGAGTGTGTACTCGTAAATCGGTGCCGGTGATGGAGGTCGTGCGATGCATCTGAAACAGTGGAACCAAATTTTTTTTTAGTTTTTATAAGTTCCTTTTCTATATGAACTAAAAAAATACCGAAGAAATGACGAAATTCCAAATTTTTTCGAAGTTTGAAAAAAAAATTCACTTTTTTGAAAAAAAAAATTCACTTTAAGTTGCAAAACAAGTAATTTAAATAGTACTTTTGTCCAACTTTTTTAGTTCAAATAGAAGATAATTCAATACTGAAACTAGATCACTTTGGTTTTTTTCGATCGGACATATATTGTTTTTACTATCGCCGGCACCGTTTTCCAAAACTTGTGAAAATGAAAACTCGAGAAAACGGGCTGTAAAGTTCTGCCCGAGCATTCGCACCTGCTCGACGCTCGGCCACTAAAACTGATCTAGCTTCGAAAATATGTCGAATTGGCCTCTAAAATTTTGAACACATATTCTTGGATAGTTTTGGAATAGATTTAAGACAAAAACGAAAAATCGATTTTTTGAAGCCTGTAAAGCAGACTACTGCCTTAAGCTCGTCTCTACTCTATTTGACGACGCTGAATGAACACAGCAGAACCGGAACAGAGAGCATATTGGTGGCGGTGATCTTGTTTTTCCCAGACAGATCTGATTTCCAGATCCGTGCGAGACACCGCCTATACTCGCTGCAGAGGGCGTCGTTGACACCCTCAGCATCTTGTACAGAGCCCTGATCGATGCCAAGGTAACGGTAAGACCTTTTGGCGCCCAGGTGTTTAAAGAGGATCCCGTCCACTAGCCGAACAACACCCGGGATATCCTCTGCTCTCCCTCTCTTGAGATGAAGAACAGAAAGTTCATACCAACCGCCCACGTGCACGTCACTATGATGTTCAAGAGAAGTTTAAGCCATCCCTCTCCCTAAAGGAGTATAGCTTGATGTCGTCCATATAAAATAGATGGGTGGCCCCGTGTCCATGCTCCCCCGAGGCTCCTGCTCCGTACCCGTGTGCTGCCCGCAAGGCGACAGATCGGGGTAATAGTGAGACACAAAACAGGAGGGGCTGAGAAAATTTCCCTCGCTAATCTCTCTCCTATACCCGACCACTCCGGTCGACACGTTGCCTTTACTAGTTTTAACTGTGAAACGTATCTTTCAGAGCCGCATGAGCTGCTTAATGCATCCCACTGTGTAAGGATTTACCTAAAGGCGTTTGAGTGTGTGAATGATTAGTTTGTGACTGACAGTGTCAAATGCCTTCCGGTAGTCTATCCAAGGGACTGAGGGGTTACGCTTGTGCTGGAACGCGTTTTGCGTGATGCAGCGGTCCACCAGCGGG
Source organism: Ophion ventricosus (assembly GCA_963932345.1). Classification (NCBI taxonomy): domain Eukaryota; kingdom Metazoa; phylum Arthropoda; class Insecta; order Hymenoptera; family Ichneumonidae; genus Ophion; species Ophion ventricosus. Next base: position 19,053,023 of record OZ010711.1, read on the forward strand.
TTCTCCTTACAACCTCCCAGCCCCCTCTTGGATTCCCTTTATTTGTATGTCTTCCTCCATGCAGGCTCGATCTCGCGCAGAGCACGCTCATGGAGAATCTTCGTAAAGATCTTATAGAGCGGATTCAGACACTTTATAGAGCCGTAATTCTTCGGACGAGATAGATCCTCCTTTTTAGGGAGTAACACCATCCTTCCCTCTGGCAGCCACGAAGGGATTGGCACCGTCCCATCGATGAACGACGAGAAGATGCAGGCCAGATGGGTATGGGTGCATGTGAATTTCTTCCATCAGACGATGTTGATCCCTTCCGGCTCTGCAGCGGCGTAGTTCCTCATGCTATTCAGCGCCGTCTCCACGTCACGTCGCATGACTGGAAAATAGTCACCATGCCGACTCGACTATTGCCGGAAAAACGCGACGAACCACCCCAAAGCTGGAGTGCTCCATCCAAATGACCCTCCTCGCTGTACAGCTCTCCTCAAAAGCGCTCCACCTGAACAGCTGATAGCGCTTTCTCAGGAGCAGGCGCAGGTGGTCAGAACCAGCGGCCTGGGTCAGAGCGAAAGGGGATCGTCTAGCGTCCGACCAAGCCACTTTTTCCACGTAGCGTTCCTTCACAAGAAGAACCCGTGCGGAAATTGAGTTCAGGCTGTGATCGGGCCCATCTTAATTTTCCCTAACTTTATTAAGGCAAAATAACCAGGGCCTTTAAAATTGCCTCAACGGTGCCTCATAACAAATTATTGCAGCCATATACGTGAGTGCGTGTGTGTGCATTGTGAAAAAGAAATTGTGTTATTTCAATACATTTGAGGCTTAGAATTCTGTCGCATATTTTGACACGTTTGATCTCGCGTCGTTCCAATAAACGAACTGCACGCGTGCTGGTTCAAGGCATCTCAGCTCGTCTACTAAACGCATAGTTGAAGTCTTATATTTAATCGATCTCGATAATTATTATACCAAAAATTTTTTAGTCAAGCATTTTATACTGATTTGCTCCTATAATAGCAAAGTCTAGTAGTATTGGGGAAATCACTACTAGGGAATCTACAACTCCATCCCTTAAAGGCCCTTACGTGGTCTTCATACTTAGACCATAGTTTTAGTCAACCTACGTACCCTACCATTCCCTAATTGGGGCCCAGTCTGACTCTTCTATGGAAAACTATACTATGGAATCCACAAACAATCCTCTGAAGGCCCCGAATTGTATTAGAAACGCCCTGCCAAGTTCTCCGCACGGGAAGGATAGCGTTATTTAATGTATGGTGACGGCATTTCAGTTCAATGCTGATTTTCGTTTCTTCGGGGTAAACGAGGTCCAGTTACACAGTCCAGTTCAGTTATGAAGATCAGCAGGTTCTGGAATTGCTGTTACAAGGGACTCATTTGCCGCTTCTAGGCAACCAGACTGGAGAGAAAATTTCCTAGTGATTCTCTCTTTCCTTGTTCCCCAGGCTTCTGTCAAATGGACGCGCGGTGATAATAAAAGGAAATCGCTGCCTTGTCATCACAGGCGGGCAGCCTGGTATTGCAGACGTTGTTGCGAAAGGTGTGCGAACTCTGGGTGCAATTAGCTCTACAGGGCTTGCAACCTCGCCATATGGCTCCGCCGCGACGGCCTGCTATCCCTCCAGCAGCGGATGAGGTCCTCCTTGAGTACCTCCATCCACTTCCGCGGCGTGTTCGCCGTGGACCTTTTCCCGGTGCCCCTCCCACCTGATCCTTGGTCCCCATCCGAGAGGGACCGGTTGCAGGGGGGCCTGACTCGGCTCACTAGTAACCTAGTTTTCGGCGTGCTAGGTGGTTAGCCTGGCACACCGGTGGCCATTGTGAGGGAGCGTTGTTGCACTCTACCGGGCTACGGGCATGCCAGCTTCCCTACGCCTTTATATTTTATTATTATTATTATCAGTATTTATACACACACAAATATTATTGTTATAAAAGTCATAATAATAATAATAATAATTGCTGGGAGAAATAAGTCTATTATGGTAATAAAATAATAAAAAATTTCAACCCTTTCTCTGACATGGAAAGATTTATTGCATAAATTATCATCTTGTTTTTTATTGCCATTTTTATTTCCCTATATTATTATAATTTATATTATAAAGCGTAATACATAATACACTATATATACGATGATTCTAATAATGATAATAACTATTATATGTATATATAATCATTGTTAGAATAATAATTATAATTCTCTTTCTCTCGATCTCTCTCTCTCTCTCTCTCTCTCTCTCTCTCTCTCTCTCTCTCTCTCTCTCTCTTTCGGTTTTCCTCGTCGTATGATTACAAAACACTTTTCAGTGGAAAAGAAAAACAATTTTAAAAAAGTCATTTAAGCACTGTCGGGGCAATAGAATTTGATATTTAAAAAAATAAATTCAACAAAACTTCGATTATAACGGCCTACATGTGACAAAAAAGAGGAAAGCAAACTTCCTCATTTCTTTTTTATTTCGTTGTTCGTCGTCGTCGCGTGTTTATAGAACCGCCTCGCAAATACACCGAGATAATCTTCTCTGTCGACTACGCCGGATCCTCGTCTCTCCTACATTTTCTCTCGAGGCTGGAAAAACTCGGTTCGAAAAAGAAAAAAGAAAAAACCGGGTTGCCTCAATGTCGTAAATTCTCGGCGGGAGCTCGTCCCGCGTGTACGCGCGTATAAGAATCGCGAGAGTGCAACAAAAAGAATTTCCGGAGTACGAGGCAAAAGGATGTAATGCACTCCGCGACTTTTTTGGCGTCGTCGTCGCATACTTTCCGAAATGAGAAAAAAATTACACCGGGAATGCTTTACGTACGGGGAATTATGGTAAAAGTTTCAGATGCGAGAGCACAATATGGAGGAAATTTGCAAATGAGATTTCCCAATCTTTGTTCGTTTCTTTTTGTTTTTTTTTCACGAATGGATAAAGTGTTCCTATGGAATTGTAGAATAATTCTCGGTTGTGCCGTGGAACGGCCTGTTGAATCTTTTTTTGAAATAATTTTTCATTATTCTTGCGATGTTTTTTTTTCAATTATTTTTAGTTGCTGTCGTTATTGTTATTACTTCAATGGCTAGCTTCATTGTATTGTTGAATTGAATATCGTTAATTCGATTACATTTTTCTCTCAATTCATTTTGCAAGGAACTGTCGGGGAGTTATTTTAATATTGCTTGGCCAGTGAATGATAAAATAACGATTTCAATACTATTTAGTAAATTATATTGAAATTGTTTTATCTTATAGCGGATTAGCAATTTATTATTAAATTATATAATGATCATTCAATTATTCTCTGGACAATTATCAATAATATAATAAAGATAATATATTATTTATATTTATAAAAGATATTATAATTAATTCATTATTATCGTAGTACTCGTTGGCAATTTTTAAAATAATTCTTTATTTTATTTCACTTTAATTATATTTGTACTGCAGTGTATGAAATAATAAAATATTTTTTTTAATGGTTTACTAGTAACTCAATTGTATTATGATTCATTTCAATTAACAACAATTAAAATAACTCATTACATTTATACATATATATAGTAAGCTTCAAAGAGTAAATTGCGAACATACGAAATAAAATAATTCAAACTCCAAATTGCAATTTTGCCAAATTGTTTATCTTCGATTTTCTATAATCAACTATGCAGCAATCAGACTGCAAATTTAAAAAAATGATAAAATTAGCGAAAAATTATATCGATGCAAATTAATATGATTTTTGCATTGATATGTTTGATATGCAAAAATCATATCAATCATATCAATGCAAAAAATATCCTGATTAAATAATTCTAGAATGTTCAACAAAAAAAAAAACAAAAATTTGTCATAAAAGATAAAACCGAATAATGAAAAACAAGACCTCTCGTGCACTTTCTCGCGCACTGTCACACGAGGGACGAGTTAACGCGGAGCGTACGTATGCCCACGAATTTATGACCGGTAACCGCGCAGCCGTTTTCGCCGAGCAGTTAAAATTATTAGAGTGGAATCACCGACGATGTTTGCAGTTTTTCTGCAACGAGACCGAATAACCTAAACGAGACGGCGCCTCGATTCGTCTCCTCTCATAAATCGTCGCCGAATTAGCGAAAGATTTTATTTATCGAGATGTAGAAAACTCGTCAAAGATCGAGTAAGCCTCCATTAAATAATTTCATAATTGTCGTAAACGAACAAACCCAAACAAATACTCCGAAGAATAATTTCGATACACCGTCACTCAAAGAAAAAAGAATTCAGAAAAAAACAATTTTTTTTAAAGAAGCGAAGTATATCCTCAAAAAAATTCCCACTCTTTCTTTTTATACTATTCTTCGATCTTCTAACGATCGACGAAATTAGCATATCGCGATTATAATGCTGCCACAAAAAAAAACGTAAAAAATCTTTGAAAAAGATCTCAATTCTTTTTTTCGCCTTCTACTTTGTCCACGCCGCATGAGGACCAAGAAAAACTAAAGGAAATTGGATCGTTCGCGTGTCTTCGACGTGTGATGAGATCTGCAACAAGATTTCGCGATTGACGAGGAAAAGTAATCGAGAAATTGATTCGGCGCGTCCTCCTTCTCACGCTTTTACTCGTGCTGAAGAAAGGACACGAAAAATAATGCTTGGGAATTTATTATAAACAAAAAGCTTGTTTTCTCATAACGCTGCGGATGAGTCGCGATGAGCTCGGCACGAATAAATTATATACAACCGTAATCATGCGAAGGATGACGAAGGGAGAAAGGGGGAGGATTCTGGAGCGTTATGGCACAACCTACACTTTTACGTGTTCATATACAGGGTGACAATTATAAAGCGGTCGTGCGTTTAATGAGCGACTTGCACTGACATTTTGGAACTGAGAAAAATATGATTTTCGATGCTTTTTCTAATCCTCGTCGAAAATAAATATAGCGTATTTTTGTCATATGTAGTATTTGCCAGGAAAAAAGTGAGCATTTTGGACAAAAAATGAAAATTCCAATTTGAGTACAGTAGAATGAACATAATTGAATTTCGAATATGAAACACTACTGAAAAACTTTTTTGTCCATACTGTCATCGAGGAAAAAAATGATTAAAGATGCATTCTAAAGTGGATAAATAGAATTTAATTCCATAAAATAAAGGTTTTTCGGAAATGTTTCGTATTCGAAATTGAATTATCTTCGTTCTGCTGGAATATTATACGGGGCAGAAGTATGGGGATGAAGAAAGAGAAAAACGATGGTAATCTGGCGGGGTAAATGTGTAAAAATGGACATAGGAATCTGTCCAAGCACATTTGATTATGTTTGGCGAATGGAACGGGGGTGTAGAGGGCTGGAAATAGAGGACATGAAAAGATCGGCAAAATATCTGGTAGAAATAACAAAGATGGAAGAAGGAAGGTGGCGAAAGGTGTGCCTAAAAGATGAGATTAGAGGAATTATCAACGGAAACCCATTAAAGTGAGTTTCCGTTCACCCAGGACATCTTCAAAGCAATGCAAGAAGTAGGAGAAGGAGGAATATGGCAGGCAATGAGAAAAGAGAACATGGGAGGAATAGATCATAAAGTAGAAAGAAGATTGAAAATCAATACGGAGCAGGACATTCAGTATGACTGGTGGAGGATTGTTAAATCAACATACTGCAAAGAGTACAAGAACAGAAAAGGGAACGTAGAGATGGAAAATACTGGTAGGTAATGGAGGTCAGAGAGAAAACGAAGGAACTATGGGCAAGGATAAGGTGCAGGAATATAGGGAAAAGGGAATAAGGGATATAGGGACAACATCTGCCGAATTTGCAAGGGAGAGGATCAAAGTTTGTAACACATTTGTGGCTCTGAGGCAGTCAAGGCAGAAATTGGGGCGGAAGTAGAGAAAAAACCAGAAGAAGAACAAAGGCGGAGGGGGGGGGGGGGGGGGGTGGAATTACGGCTTGAAATAGAGTAACTGGTTAGAAATAATCTTGCCAAAGAGTTATGTGCGTACGTAAAAGAATTCGAGGCTTTGGTAAAGCATGTAGCGCAAAGAGAAGGAAATGTTAGTGTATAAATATTGTGAAAACGGAGCCGCGTATACATAATATGTAAAGGGGGAGGGGGGGACTATGCCCTGGATACTATAAATACCCTGGAAATAAAACTATTACTACTACCTTCATTCGATTGACCTAAAAAATGGAATGTTCACTTTTTTCCAGAATGCTCATTTTTTTTCTGGCAAATACTGCTCATCACGAGAATACGCTGTATCTTTTTTCGAAAAGGACTCGGATAACCATTAAATATTATATTTTTTTCGGTCGCAAAATTTCCACGCCAGACCCTTAAAAAATACATGGCCACCTTATATACGTCACCCTGTATGTATATATAAAGAAATCTTTTTAGACTCGTGTCTTCGCCTTTTTCAGGAAGTTCGAGGCTCTTGAAACGACAGTATCCATTATTCAGATCCTCGCTCCTTTCCCTCTGTCTCTCCATCTCTGTCCATTTTCTCTTCCGTTCTCTATCGTTCTCTCTCTCTCTCTCTCTCTCTCTCTCTCTCTCTCTCTCTCTCTCGTCCAATCTCCGTACACTTTTTTTCCTCTTCTTCGAATGGAGAATAGGACTGTACTAATTATCGTTTTTTTTTACTTGCAGGAGCCGCGAGCGCGGGCCGGCCAACGTCATGGGTCCGAAAGTTTTCCTTCTGTTGTGTGAGTATTCCGATAGATGAGATTTCTTTTTCCGGTCACGATACGAGAATCAAGGTGGCGTAGGATTTTTTTTCTGAGTTCTATATGCCATTTAAGGTGGCATAACATTTTTTTTCTGGCCAGGAGATACAATCAGGTGCGTCGTGGATTTTTATCTCTCACATGATTGACGTCCATCTTTGATTTTTTAATGAACCCTCTCTCCTTCTCTTTCTCTCTCTCTCTCTCTCTCTCTCTCTCTCTCTCTCTCTCTCTCTCTCATTTATCTCACCGCCATTGCGCGAAGATTCATCGTACGGGAAATTCCTCTCGCAAGGGCCGATCGAGTACGGTGCACGAGCGTGGGACGATCGTGGCATCTTCGCGGACGCTAAAAGTCAAGGATCTTCTCGTCGTGCGCGGACGTGCGCGACGACCCGACCGAGGTCATCGCCCGTTAAGACCTCGAGAGGCTTGTTCTTTTCTGTTCTCCCCACAAACCAAGGAAGCATCGCGATTGGACGAGAAAAAGAATCCTTCCCTTTCTCTAGGACGTTGGTCGCAAGAATAGCTTCCGATCCAACCAAAAACAAAAAGAAAAGAAATACTTAACTTCATTAAGTAATACCGACTTAAAATAAACAGCCTCTCATACGTAAATGAACAGAAAAAAAATCCTGGAGAATTCCTATAAAAAGTCTGATCCATGTCGGACGCCTTTTTCGTATAACTCATCTCAATAAGGATCCGTGCAATGTATCCGGTATCGCAGGTGGCTAGGAGGAAACGATCGTGTACGCGAGCCGTAACATGTGGAAGGTATAGACTCGTGAGGTAGCTGCTCTAATCGATAATAATGAAATCGTTAGAGTGCCCAGGCAACGTATTAGATAATGCAAAGATCGTAACGACTTAATGATCGGTTGATCTCGAAGGGCTCCAGGCTGCTATGAACCTTATAGTTATATATATATATATATATATATATATATATATATATATATATATATATATGAGGTATTCCAAGTGTTTTCGAACGACCTAAAAGCCTGACCTTCTTCAATCTTTCTCGAATTTGGTGATGTTTTTATATCATATATTTTGAGTACGTGGCATTTTTTTCAGATTTTTATCCGCTCACTAACTCGGCTAACTCGGAGATAAGATTTTACACGTGATAAAATTTCAAATGATCGTATCGTAGTGATCCTTTCGTCGTACGAAAAAATGTCCTCTACAAAAAAGATGCGTTTTTCTACGAACTATTTTGAAAAAAAAAACATTTCCAAGTACTAAAACACTAAAAAAAAAAGAAAAAATCTTTCACTTATTAATTTTTTAACCCCAATGATTAGGTTGATCCTGCTGAAATTTACACTGAATTTTCTTTTGTTAGTGTAAAACAACATGTGTAAGTTAAATTTATTACAGTTTTTTCTCTACCATCGATATTTTTCGAATTAAACCTGAAAAAAAAACGGCTATTGCATTATCTCGTTTATTTTTTACTTTAGGGCATAAACGAACATGAACAAACTTGTAGAGGATGAAATTTTGGACAATTTTTGTCTCTATCTTTTTTTTCTAGAATCAATATTTAAGGTCGTACGCCAACGGTAAAAGAAAAGAGCGAATGGTTCGCGAAATAATATTTTCACGCTTCTCGTTTTTTTACCGTCGGCGTACGACCTTAAATATTGATTCTAGGAAAAAAAAGGTAGAAACCAAAATTATCGAGAATTTCATTCTCTACAAGTTTGTTTATGTTCATTTATGCCCTAAAGTTAAAAATGAACGAGATAATTCTATAGTCGGTTTTTTCGGGTTTAATTCGAAAAATATTGATAGTAGAGAAAAAACTGTCATGACCAAAGTTGTAGAGCACTGGATTTTCTACAAATTTAGTAATTACCATTTTTACCTAAAAGTTTTAAATCGCCGAGTTATTCAACAAAAACAATTTCCCATTAAATTTAAGACGACGATTTTAACTGAGCGCAAGCCCAGCCCAGAATAAAACTTACACATGTTTTTTTACACTAATAAAAGAAAATTCAGTGTAAATTTCAGCAGGATCAAGCTAGTCATTGGGGTTAAAAAAATTAAAAAATGAAAGATTTTTCTTTTTTTTTAGTGTTGTAGTACTTGGAAAATTTAAAAAAAAAAATTCAAAATAGTTTATAGAAAAACGCATCTTTTTTTGTAGAGGACATTTTTTCGTATGACGAGAAGATCACTACGATACGATCATTTGAAATTTTATCACGTGTAAAATTTTATCTCCGAGTTAGCCGAGTTCAGCGAGCCGATAAAAATCTGAAAAAAATGCCACGTACTTAAAATATATGATACAAAAACACCACCAACTTTGGAAAAGATTGAAGAAGGTCAGGCTTTTAGGCCGTTCGAAAACACTTGGAATACCTCATATATTATATATGGGGAAAGGATATTTTAAAGCAGCTATATCTATGTGGTGCTGGCTATCAGCCCCTCCGGCTGTTTTGAGGACGTTCCTTAAAATTATTTTCAAACGAATCGTTGGGCCACAGGACGGTCTTCGAAATTACCTTTATATAAATATGCTTACATTTATCCAGAGGTGATTTTGAAGACATTGGGGCTTACGTGATGTTGAGTATGGGGACAATTGCTTACAGGGTGGCCGACACTTGAGGTCAAATGTCTTCAATATCACCTTTACACACACACACACACAAACACACACACATATATATATGTGTGTGTGTGTGTGTGTGTGTGTGTGTGTGTGTGTGTGTGTGTGTGTGTGTGTGTGTGTGTGTGGGTGTGTGTGCATGGAAATTGCTTTTTCCCCCTTGGACCCCACTCTCCTCCCGCCCCTTTCAACGCTTGCGGCCTTACCGCAACCATAACTTCTCGAGTATAGCGCATAACTGCACTTACACAGAGATTCACGGTCACACACACACAAACACGTACACTTTGTAACGTACTACACTCAAGGTGCGCAACAGGGGTGCGTTGACTTTACCCGTATCATCCCATTACCGATTACATGTCTGATACACCTGTCCGCACGTGCTACTCACTGAACTACTACGTTGTAATTGACATGTCTCGATAACATTGTATTATGCTTCATATATATATATAGATAGGGCTAAATTACCCTATTTCCTCATCGCGTGTTCAAGGCATTTATTTTTTATTTCTATTGTTCATTTTTCGGATATATATATATATATGCAGGAGCTTTAAGAAGCTTGGTTCGATGGATCATGCTGATTAGCTGTCACCCTTTGAGAAATCTCGTTTGCAATACGTGGGGCTAGATCATTTTTGTGGGACTTATTTTTGTATTGTAAACATTTTTTTTTCTCCGAATGGTTTGGGTTAGGGATGGGTTTTCTGTATTTTTTAAACTCATTTTCGTGGTGCTTACAATATGGATTGTGTGTATATATATGTATATATATATATATATGTGTGTGTGTGTGCAGAGGAGACTCGAGAATCCTGGTTCGATCGCTCTTTGGCGGTCGACTGTGAGGAATTTCGTGTGCGATACGTGCGACGAAATTATTTTGTTGGTATTTCATTTTGTACTTCAGCATTTTTTTTACGTTTTTATGAATGTTTCGTGTGAAGGATTTTTTTTTCTGTCGTTTTTCTTACCAATTTTGTGGCGCTCACAATCTTGACACTTTTCATATATATAATATATATGAAAATAGGGGACTTAAAAATCTTTGTTTAATCGATCATGCTGCTTGGCTGTGAGAAGTTTCGTCTGCACTACCCGCGACAGAAGCTTTCTTAAAAGTTTTTTTTGTATTACAAGAATATTTTTAGATTTTTTTTTGCGCTTTTTTCTTGCGAGAAATTTCCTTCGTTTTTGTTTTTTTTTTTACCAATTTTGTGGTGCTTACAATCTGGACACGTCTTGTATATGGAAGGGTTCAAGATTGAATCGCAGGGGGGGAAATACTTTTCCATTGTAGCGGAGAAATATTTTTCTATCGTTTGGTCTATCAAGGGCCAAGTCTCTTTCTCTCTCTCTCTCTCTCTCTCTCTCTCTCTCGCTCTCTCTCTCTATCGTGTACTCGGAGTGCAGCGAATTCTTTTCTAATCCGTCGAGGCGGATCTCGAGCGCGGTGTATACAAAAATAAAAAATAAAACTCGGCACGATATCGAAAAATCCTCTTTGTGTGCGCCGATCTCATTCTCTTTTTTCATTGCTCACTCAAGACCGAAACGCTGGCCCGCAATTGCCTGTTACTTCGTTTTCTCCTTCTCGCTTTTCCTCTCTCTCTCGCTCTTCGTGAATTTCATCGAGAAGATGAATCTCGCAACTGCGTGTGTATACAATTTCACTCAGGATAATTATAATAAATGAGCCTCGTGTGTAATCTGCGAAAAACGAGTTGTTGGAAACAGTTGGCTTGGCAGTGAAAGTTTGAATCGTCATTTTAAATGTACGTACAAATATATAATATTATTATTATTATTATTATTATACATTATTTTCCGGTTTTACTATCTTATAGGTATTTTTAAATCTCTATGATTAACTTTATTATTTGTATTTCATAATTATTTTTATTTATTACATTCTACTTTTATTATCAATCAAATCGAGTTTTATTTGCATAACTTGTTTTACAAGTTTTTTACAAAAAAATGTACAAGTTTTTTTCTTACAATTTTTTTCTTACAACTATCTTAAATCTATATTCTACCCCGCTTACTCCTTTCCTTTACGCCATCTCACCCTTTCTCTCTTTTTCTTATTTTACTCCTCACCTCCATCGCTTTCTCCTCCTTCTGCCTCCTTGCACATTTTTTTGCATACTTCCTCTATCTCTCTAAAATACTGATATATCCCTATATTTATCTCTCCACTCAACATGCTTATAATTTCTCCCTTTATCGCCACCTTATCCACTCCTTGCACCCACTCCTCAGCTTTCTTTCTTGCTTTCTCCGTTACGAGTTTCCATCCTTTTTCGTATATTAGCAGGTGCTCCGATATCTCGTTCTCGTCTTTACAAATTCTACATCTTCAGTCCTTTTCCCCCTTCTTTCTCGCCCTCCATATATTTCCGCATTTTAATCTCGCCCACATCTCTTTATTCCTACCCTTCACTCTCTCTTCCGACCAATACTTCCATGGCCTTTCTTCATTTTCCACAATATATTTGTATTTGTCATTATACGATGACATTCTACTTTTATTATTATTTATCCCTAAGACTACAATCTTTATGAAAACTATTTTTTTAAATGATTTTTCCTGTTATTGCATTGGTCCAAATTATTAACGTCTCGTATCTTCTTATAATACATTCTCGTATTATTGATAATTCTTGCTCCAAATTATTAGCAATGTTTTTCTCATTCTTTTTTTATTTCATCCTCTCCATGACAACTTTTCTCTCCTATTGTCTAATTCAACTGTCACGATCATTTTCATTTAATTCTTTATTATTTTTCTCATCACAATTCTCATTCTAGCAATTCTATCATTTTGAATTTTATTGTAAAATAAGACGTATAAGATCACAAAGGATATTTCCACAGTGTTCCATTCGTTTTGATCCGGAGAAGACCAATTTTCTTCCAGTTCGCTGCTGTTTTAGAGAAACACTTTTCTCCCCCCCCCCCCCCCCCCACCTATGCCTTTACCCTCGCAGTCCCGAAGGAAAAATGAACTCGTGCCAGGACGAGGTTCGGTCCTCGTCTGTGAGAGACTTCGTTGGACAACAAACGAACTCGATTTATCACACACGAATCTATCCTGGACTCTACCGAGACGGGATTGTGAAAGGATTGGCCGGTAATGCGAGCCCTGCATATATATATATATATATATATATGTGTGTGAATCCTTCTTCGTGAAATTGACCATCTTGGTACAATTCCAAGCTATGGGCTATCCTTCCTGTACGTCTTGTAGCAATTCCGTCAAGTCCTTCCTGTTCGGGACGAATTGTCATACACGATATATAGACACATGATATTTCGAAACAAGCAATCAAATAAAGTAGTTCGAAAAATATTCTTCTTTTTCGAATTATTCGATCACTTCCTTCGAAATATTAACAGCATATGTTGATGTTAATAAAAGTAATGTATGTTGATGGAAAGCCCAAAAAAATATACAGAAAAAATAGAATCTGCGTTTAACACATCATAATATACATATACATGTCTCAGGATATGTTGAAAACAAATCCACTTTACCGTGTCTATATATATATAAATATTGTAAACTGAAAAAAAGTTACTTGGTCTGACTAAATATGTCATTGAGAGATGCAAATGCATTATTTGTTTCAAAAATGGAATATTAGGTTATTTTAAGAATTATTTATTCCACCGAGCCAACGAATACTCGGAATAATAATTTTTTTTTACTATTTCATTTTAATTGTTTGTATCTATTAGGGAATCAACATTTCGTTGTTCCAGGTAATATTTTTTTCCTAAACACACCCAAAGTGATTAATGAAATATTGAGGTAAAACACTCAAATTTTTACACAATCCGAGTACTTGTTAGTTCAATGGAATAAATAATTTACTCAATAAGCAAATATATATAAATTATTATCATTATTTATCAAAGAAATGGAATATTTGGTTATTTTAAGAATTATTTATTCCATCGAACTAACGAAGACAATGGAATAAATCATTCTTGAAATAATCAAATATTTCATTTGTTTAATAAATAATAGTAATAATGCATATATACATGCGTATAAATTATTATTATTGTTTGCTATTTATTTATTATTTATTATTCATTCCAATTTATATGGTTATTTTATATAGATAGGTAGAGTTTCTTCCATATGCATACTCTTGCAACTTTTTACACCTCCCGTCTGTTTTCCCTTTTTAGGCAGAGTGGGGCAAAATGTGTTACAGGGCACAGTGAGCCACATGCGGTTTCTTGGAGATTTGTTGTTCGTAAATTCCGAAATTTTATGTGTTGGACCGCGATTTATATTAGGTTTCGTCAAGCCTAAAAGAAAGTCGATAGCAGCTCACAAAGGATTATTGAAAATTAAAAATTTATTTGAGGCATGAAAAAAAAATATTTCGCTCGTTGGGAAAACGTAAAATATAACGACACTTTCTGTAGCGGCTCCGGTTTTCGGTCCTAATCGATAGTTTTATTATTCATGATGAACTCAGTGGCTTGTGTTTTTCCATTCGTAGTTTAATTAATAGTTATTTTCATCAATAATCAACTATTTTACTAGTGGGGTACAATGTGTCACCGAGTGGTGGGGCAAAATGAGTCGACTCCCAATGAGGAAACAAAGAAGTGCCGACGCTCCGACGAAGCGCAATGTGTCACGGGCAACTGTCAACCACATGCTACTTCTTGGACTTTTGTAGCTTCTAAAATCCGAAATTTGTTGTGATGTTCCGTAATTTATATTAAGTTTCGACTGGTCTAGAAGAAAATCAATAGCAGCTCACGAAGAATTATTTAAGGTAGCAAATTAATTTGAGCCTCGAAAAAAAAATTTCGCTTGCCGGGAAAACGTTAAATATTGTGAAATAATTGTGTGGAGCACAATGTGTCATCGAGTTGTTGAGCACAATGAGTCGACTCTCAACATTGAAAGTCGACATAACATTATTGGCAAATAATATCCGTTGTGAAATTATCGGTATGAATGAAATCTGTTTAGGTTAGGAAAATATAAGAGTATCAACCGGCTCGTTGTACCCTACGTTTCACAGCACTCGACACACTGCACCCACCTATCTGACACATTGTGCTCCACCCGTGGGGCACAATGAGCCAATGAGCAAATTTTTTTCGAACACATTATCTTAGGATTGTTAATCTATTGGCAAAAAATATGGTAGCTTTATTTTACGCCCAAAGGTCTATAAAATCGGTTATGACCTTTTTTTTCTAATGAGACTACTTTGGTAAGAGTAAAAATGCGATAGAAACATGTGACTCACTGTGCCCTACCTTTCCCTACATCATAATATTTTTTTTTCACAACATCCATTGTGCTAATTTCATCTCTTCTTTTCCCCTGGTTCTATTTATTCCTATTCTTGTTTTCTCTTTCTTCTTGCTATACTTCTCGCCCTCTCTCCTCTACCCTCTTTCTTTCCCACTTCTCAAACTTTCTCACTATTTCACACATTTCTTCGACTCTTCTCTTCTAGAGCCCTGGTCCATCCCGTCGCTATTCCGGCCTCCTGTTGTTCCGCCTATCGTTGATATTCATTTATCGCTTCGTCGTCTATCTGTGACTTTGCCTCTTCACAATCCCATAGGTGGGCCAGTGTTTCCTCTGCTCTACTGCACACTTTGCATCCCTTATTCCTGAAGCCCTTCTCCTTTTCCTTCCTCACGTTCACATACCTCATCCTTGTCCAGGTTTCCCTGCATAATTACTCTCCTCTGGTACTCCTTCATTCCCACCGCTTTCTTCCTGTCATATTCTATGCAGTATCTTGATCTTTTCATTGTCTCCCAGTTCCTCTGTATTTCCTGATTTACCATGTTTTGCACTGCCCTTCCTGTCTTCATCAGCCATTCTCTTTTGTTACTTCTCCTTATTGTGTCTCTGATCTGTCCCTTCCCCGCCTTCTTCATAGGGTTATTTTATATATACAGTACTGGACAAAAAAACGTACGCATTAGTGGACATTTTTTACCGCACTAAAATTTACATAGCGGACTCAAAAATAAAGGTAACTGAATTTCCTAAGTAGCGTTTTAAAGAGGACAAGTTTACCTTTATTTAGCTTTTTTTTTAGAAAATTGTCTACGATTTTTTTTCACCTCGGTGCGCACTTTTGAACGTGCCCATTTTTCTGCCATTTTTTGGCCGTCGAATATTAACTGCAAAGTTTGTGGAAAATTTTTTCCTCGGTTTTTTCCATGGGAAACTTAAAAAGAATATCAAAACCGACACTTTTATTTTCTAGAAAGTCTCGTACGATTTCTTTTCGCCCTAATATTGCATTTTTAGCTAAAAAGGATATGTTTTAGAAGAAAAGGCGTCATCGAAGAACTATAGGGTTCGGGGGAAATGTCAAGAGGGTAAAAAGTTGCATGGGTTCACACTGGAGTGACTAGATTCTTTTCCGAATTTTTTTTGGATATTTTTTTTTACCATCTTTGGTTGGAACTTTGATGGGTGGAGAGGCTCCACTTGGGAATTATGGGGTCTAGGACAATTAAGAAAGGAAATTTGTTTACATTTTCATTTTTAATTAACTACAATTTTTCTAGATGTTATTTTTTATTTTTGAAAATTAAAATAAAAGAATGAAAATGAAAAAAATGAAAAACAATCTAAAAAAAATTGTTGTTAATTAAAAATGAATATGAAAACAAATTTCCTTTCTCAAAATATTGTCCTAGACCCCATAATTCCCAAGTAGAGCTTCTCCACTCATCAAAGTTCTAACCAAAAATGGTAAAAAAAATGTCAAAAAAATTTCTAAAAAAATTCTAGTCACTCCAGTATGACCCCATGCAACTTTTTACCTTCTTGACACTTCCTCTGAAACCTTATAGTTCTTCGATGACGCCTTTTTTTTCTGAAACATGTCTTTTTTAGCTAAAAATGCAATACTGGGGCGAAAAAAATCGTACGAGACTTTCTAAAAAATTAAAATATAGGTTTTGATATCCTTTTTGAGTTTACCATGGAAACAACCGAGGAAAAAAATTTCTACAAACTTTGCAGTTAATTTTTGACGGCCAAAAAATAGCCGAAAAATGGCCACGTTCAAAAGTGCGCACCGGGGCGAAAAAAAATCCTAGAGAATTTTCTAAAAAAGCAAAATAAAGGTAAACTTGCCCTCTTTAAAACACCACTTGGAAAATTCAATTACCTTTATTTTTAAGTCCGCTATGTAAATTTTAGTGCGGTGAGAAATTTCGACTAGTGCATACTTTTTTTTTTGTCCAGTATTGTATATAATATCCTTTTCCTGAGTTTCAACGTATACCCTTGCGGGTTTTTTACGTAGGGTAGGGAGGGGCATGTTGAGCAAGCTTGGAGTTATCGCTCTGTAATTCCTTAACAGTCTGCCGTATAAAAATGAAACCTACTTTGGTCAATAGGAAATTTATTTGGGGAAAAACGTCTGTAGACGAAATTCCTATTATCCTTATTATTTCACAGATAATCGCTGTCAAATGACTAAGGCCATATTTGCTCAACCTGCCCCGATAGTGGGGTAAGTTGAGCATAAGTATGAGGTAAGTTGGGCAAAGTAAGAATTGCATAAAAAAATCAGACGTATGCACCATGATTCGGTACAATGCAGTAATAAACCAACAGTTGCTTGTTAATTAGTTAGGTTTTGAAACATTAACATTAATTGCAATGAACTTTGAAATATTTTTTCTCATACAGTGGTAGAAGAAAATCATTTAATCGCGTTTTTTTTTCTTCTTTTGAGTGCAAAAATAATGAAACTTCCCGTGTTACCGTCTCGTTTGACGCATGGCAACGAGCGATGGCGTGATATGTTCCCCTCCCCTCATACCTCTCTTTTCACCATTTGATGCACCCGCGTGCGATGCTTATAGTTTTTCAGATATTTCGATTGCCCAACTTACCCGACTGCTCAACATGCCCCTCCCTAACCTATTGTCCTTCCCAATGGAACCTTTTCTTATCACTCCCTACCGGCATTACGCTAACCGAACGTAGCTTCCGTTGCATCCACAGCCGTCTTCAGCTACGCTATACCGCATTTGCCGAGGATATGGGAAAACTGTGAAAACCCCGTACCGGTATAGACGGCCCCATATTCTTCTGATTCACTGGTGCACACACTTTTACTCAACTATCTACATCAAGGTTTTAGACGTATTGGCCTTCCACTCACTGATTGATGCGCCAGCTGGTGCACGGTGCATGGCTAAGCGGTCATCGCTCCGAGTATTGGCCATGCACACGACTGCTTAACTTGAAGTACCACCGAAGCCGAACCCCGATCGCCCATCAACCACTGTCGGTTTTACATGGTTATTCATTAAAAACTTATTTATGAGAATAATTTATATATATATATAAATTGAGTTTTCTTCGGTCCGGCGAATCTCGTAATTCTACGGGGGAATAAAGTCCATTCAATCCAAGCTGATTATTCCGCGCGGAAGTGAAGTACACGAGTATTACGACGTGTGCAATGGTTCGTAGGATATTCGGACAAGCCGCTGGTTTGCACATAAGCGATTTTGCTTCGCGAGAATAACTCGGAGCCCCGAAATCCACTGTATTCTCCTACACAGATTATTAATGATAATTAATAATTGCGGTAATATTAATTAATATGTGGTTCCATTAATCGAAGGCGCAAATGGAGCGCGCTCATAAGTAATCTCTCTCTTGCGAAGGCGTGCAATTAGCGGGTGGTCGTTGACGCCGAAATTGCGCAAAGCGATCAGGTACTTTTCCACGGTGAATTTTCGAATTCAATTTTTTAAATTTTACTGGAAATATCTGGGGAGAAGGAAGATTCGAGAAATAATTTCGCTTTTTTTTCTGGAGGTTCGTTGACAACCCCAAACACGAAGAAAAATTATTACTGTCTATTATGGGGTTACTAACTCAAAGAAATCCGAAAACGAAGAAAAAAATTAGTAAATAGGGTACTAATTATTTTCCGATTTGGGTTTGCTTCAAACCCAAATTCAAAACGATGAAGTATATATAGGGTGAGGCACATAAAGTGTTACAGAGCAATAGCACTCAAACTATTGATCATATCCAAAAATGTTTCAGACAAAATTTCAGTGTTCGAGAAGGCCGTCATACTGGACCACCCTATTTTTTTATCGGTGGAGGCGCTGAAGCTACGTCAAGGTCAACTCCACTTTTTCAAATGGAACCATGTATTTTTTTTTCGATGACATTATTACCGATGTTAAGACGAATTCAACGACCTGCAACACAAGGTCATTCTAGTCACGCAAAGTATGAAAATAGTCGAAAAATCGAAAAATATCGGAATAATCCCTTTCAAAGGATCCACAAACCTTGGTTTGGGTCTACCTACAGAAGATGCTCGAAGTGATGACCCTCGACTTGTAAGCACTTGTTAATTCGCTGATGAAAAGACCGTCTAACTTCAGCCAACATTTGTGGTGTAATTTCAGTACATGCTTGGCGTATTCTTTCTTTCATGTCGTCAGGCGTGGTAGGTGCTACCGCCATTGCGCGTTCTTTGACAAAACCCCATAAAAAGCTCATTTCCGCGATCCGATGTACTCACATTAGAGGGTAATGCGTGACTAACTGATATGTCAACAGAAAATGCGTACTTGCTGCCGATAAGATATATTGGTATCGTAAGAAATGAAAACAGCGATCAAACAAGTGTTTACAAGTCGAGGGTCATCACTTCGAGCATCTTCTGTAGGTAGACCCAAACCAAGGTTAGTGGATCCTTTGAAAGTGATTATTCCGATATTTTTCGATTTTTCGACTATTTTCATACTTTGCGTGACGAGAATGACCTTGTGTTGTAGGTCGCTGAATTCGTCTTGAAATCGGTAATAATGTCATCGAAAAAAAATATATGGTTTCATTTAAAAAAAGTGGAGTTGACCTTGACGTAGATTCAGCGCCTCTACCGATAAAAAAATAGGGTGGTCCAGGGTGACGGGCTTCTCGAACACTGAAACTTTTGTCTGAAACATTTTTGGATATGATCAGTAGTTTGAGTGCTATTGCTCTGTAACACTTTATGTGCCTCGCCCTGTATAGGTTAAGGCAGGTATGGGTTAACGAACCCGCAGGTATCATTAACCCAAGCAAAAGGGAGCAAAGGGATCCAAAGAGCGAAAGTACCAAAGACTAAAAAAGCTCATATCAGTGTCCTTGTGCGAATAATAAAAAGCTGCTCTCGTGACGTAATTAAGGCTATTAAGAGATCGTCTCTTCAGTCCCGGATTATCCTTCTGCTATTTGTTTTTTTTTCTTCTTCTTTTCACATTTTTTCCCTTTTGTTCCCTCCTACTCATGTTCTGCCCTTTCTTTTTTCATTTTTCGGCTGATCAACTCGCGTTTGCGTTGAATGGCAATCCACCATAATTATTGTCTCTTTGCCCTGCGACTCAATCGTCCTTCTTTGACTCTCTCTCTCTCTCTCTCTCCCACTCTCTAGTTTTTCTGGGCCCTTTGACAGTCAAAGCCATTTCGCGGCTCTCTATGCGAATTTCCTTCTCACGCTGCTCGTTCCAAGCCTCATTTCCATTATATTAGAACCTTTCACAGTTTGTCCGTAAGCTCCTTTCCGCTTCCTCTATTCCTATTTTCGTATTCTTCATTCGTTTGCAGCTTTGGCAAGCGGTAAATACGCTCTAATGTAAAAACGCGGAGAGAGCGCGTTCTATATGCAAGCTAATTTCAGGTTTCCGCTTATGCAAGTTTTCACCTCCATTGGGGGACGGGGGGGGGGGGTTAGATCGTATTATCTATGGAACTAAAATGGAGGATTTTTGGTCCTATGTTGGGAATCACGAGTTGAAAAAATGCAGTGCGAAATAATAAAATAACTCGTGTTGCGTATTAATATTAAATATATTTATTAGGATACCGAATAAAAATTTTCATGAAATTACACAGAAAAAATTACAAATAAAAACATTCGGAAAGTATCGGTTAAAATAAATATGTAAGATATTAGTGTAATCAATGTTGTAAAATATAAATAGAAATAAATATACAAAGCTCCAACATAGAATAAATACACAAAAAGTAAAAAATTCACATACCCAAATATATATATATATATATACACCTATAAAATACGAATGTCAAAACAATAAGAAAATAGGTAAAAACAAACATACATTACTTTATAATATATAAATAATAGTCAAACACTCCTACTATACTTAATAAATTTTCTGTGGATCCAATAAAAAAATAAAACAGGGAGCCTGATTTAAAAAAAAAGGAAAATCTTGATTTTATCGTGTTTTTTTTGTTTCAGGTTTAACCGTTGCCCTGAGCCCGGCCAATTGCGAATTGAAGGTAAGCTGTCATGATATACGTCGTGCTAATTACACAGAGTCGAGAAATTATAGAACTTGTATCATTTTAACGAGAGAGATCGAAGCCCACCTCTGGGAATCGATTTACAGCTTGACCGATTGCAGAGACCGGTCGTTCCGTCTATTCGTCTGCCGATATCAAAGCACATAATTAATGATAGGTCATATTTCAAAAATCAGAGCTTTCTCAAATTGATGGATTATTCCAGATCGATAGAGAAATACGAGACGATTATTCTCGATCCTATTGGTCTGTTCGTAAAGTTTCGTGATGTGATGTGCACCCGTTAATGGCATATAACGAGCGATAAATCCGGAGAGACTCGCTTACTGACACACACATACACACACACACACACACGTCCGATATTTCCCAATTTCGGGACATCCTGATTCGATACCCCATTCGTTACGGGACGAGAAATGTCGGTCCCTATACCGGGTGTACACATGTGTGTGCATATATATATATATATATATATATATCCGTACACGAGACTATTTTACAACCGGCCGAGTGTGCACGAGTACGGTCGTAAAATACTCTTTCGAATTATACCACCGCGTTATATATCAGCCAGTAAATACACTTGGTTCGCTGCTGACGAGCAGGAGGGCGTATTCGCCATTCCCCGAGTTTCCGGTGAAGCGGATCAGATTGGCCGCGGGAACAATGGGGTGACTCGGTTGTGCAACGAAACCCAAACCACTCGTATCCGACTCTGTTTGTTTTTTTCCCATTTGCATCCGAGTCCCGGTGCTGTTTCTTTTTTGACGTAATTGAATCCAGACAAAGTGAAACTGAACTCGAATGGTGTGGGAGAACGTGGGAATACCTAAAAGTCGAAATTTTTGGAGCTTTTGATTGAAGTGATGCGTCGAGTGCTTGAGGAGCAGCATGAGAACAACTTGATATCACTTGATGTCTTGTGGCTTTTTTATGCCATTAGGCTGGATCACACGCCAGGAGTCTGGCAGGTCATCATCGAGTTAGTGCCCATAGTGCATTGCAATGATCTTTGACATAAATGGATATTGGGTGTCGTTTCGGTGGATCTAGAGGATCGTCTCCTCGTGTGAAATGATCGAATGATAGGGTAATCATCTTATCAGTGGTAGATCATTTTTCGGTTGGGCGTGATCGACCCATCAGTAAATAGTTTTCCATTGGAAGAACATTTTCCAATTGGGCCTTATTCGCACATGACTTTATCATCTCACCATAAAAAATGATCGATCCATAACGTAATCAGCTTCCCAATGGACGCTCGTCTTCCAGTTGGAAATAATTGACCCAAGAATTTATCATCTGTACACCCCAAATGTTGGATTCTAGGCAGTCTTTAGGTTTCCTAATGGAAATGATTGAACGTAATGGTTATTTTCCCTTTGGAAATGATTGATCCACAAGCTGATCTTCTCACCAATTTATATGATGGGTATGAGGTGCCTTCCAGGTGGTTTACAGGTTCCCCTTTGATGACCGTATACGATATGTCCTGTTTAGGTGCACCTTAGCTGCTTTCCAGGTCCGCCATGGAAGTGATGGACGTTGGGTGCTTTCCAAGACCCTATCGGGGAAAAAAGTACGTTGGGCACTTGTTAGTCATATCTCAGGTGCTTTCCACGTCCTCCATTGAAAAAGATGGACACTAGGTCCTCTTCGAGAGCTTTCCAGGTGCTTCCCGGGTTCTCTATTGAAAATCAAAGTGCACTTTAGGTGTTTTTCAGTTCCTGTCGCGAAAAAAATGCACGTTAGACATTTGTTAGGTGTATTTTAGGTGTTTTCCACGTCCTCCATTAAAAACGATGAACGCACTCTGAGTGCACTTTAGGTGCTTCCCAGGTCCCTCAACGGAGACAATGTACTTCAGTTGCTTGTCAGGTGGCTTTCTGGTGCTTTCCGGGTACCCGATTGGAAGCAAACGAGTCTAATCATCATCAGGGTATTTCTAGCTTGATGAAACCCCCAACTGGATAATTATTGATTCCCGTTACACCAATTTGCGTCGTCGTTCCAATCTGCATAAAGGAGAGAGAGAAGGATAGAGAGAGAGAGAGAGAGAGAGAGAGAGAGAGAGAGAGATAGACCTAGACAATAAATACACGAGGGAACACCGTAACGATAGCGGACTCGTGGCGAGTGGAGGAGCGTCGTGCGATGATATCGGCTTTGTGGCAGAGGAGCACACGCTCCTTGGTGTTACGTGCGCCGCGGTAAAACACGACCGGAATTTGTTACGGAACAATACGTGCGTGGGATCGGTGCGAGTTGTAAGAATCTTGCTAAGAGAAAGAGGTGCCGCAGGGCGAACGGGGGGCGAGTCAAAATGGACTCGCGGCTGTATTTATTCTCGCCAACTCAATCGTTCGAAGTAAATTTTTTTTTGCATTTTTAATAAGAATCGATACTCAGTGATTGGGATGATCAATACAAAGGGTTGAGGCAAGGAGTAGCAGCAAAATGAATTTTCAGTTTTGAACAAACACAAATAGAATCGTCCGATCAAAGTGCGATCTTTGGAATTGTTCCCGTGCGAGCACTGAACGCTTGATTTATACGGAGAGGGGGTTGCGCAGGTGGAATTTAGTGTCGAGGTTGAAAAATTACGAGCAGCGACGGACACGAGGAAATCTCTCGGTCCACTCTCGCGAACCGTAACGCGAAACGGATTCGGACTCCGTGAAATATGAGTTAATCGTTCGTTAAATCGATACGGTCACGGGTCCGCGAATATCTAAAATATATGTAACAATAAACGTATGTGTTTGCGAAACTGAACGAGGTTTATCCAGCACCATATAGGAGGGCACCGGGAAACTGCCGAAAACCCGTGGCAATATTTTCGCTGACTTTTCGGTTTCATTCGTCATACTTAAATTTGGTAATATAGTTCCACGCTAGGTAGCGTGCACTCCCGTGCGCGAGCGGTCACCTATTCGAGTAATGGCCTAGGGCAACGCTGCTTGACACGAATCGCGCAAACTCGTCGGATATTAAAAAAGCATAAAATTGCCGATGTAAGTTCGCTTGAGGATATTTTGATGGGATTGAGACGCAGCGGGAGCTCGGTCAGGCAAAGTACCAAAATTTGGCCCATGGCCATTGTTCAGCATTGACCGGCGGAACTGCCATGCACCCGGAAGTGATTCAATCACGAAACGAGACCCGTAAATTCAATCAAACTTCCGCCGCCGCGCCGCTGAGGCTTTACGGCTGGCTAGCTCTCGAGAAAACAGATACGCCGCGGCGTACAAGGAGAAGATCCGGAGATGGCCATCCTGGATAACAGGATGGGGGAGGTCAAAGTCCATCGAGAGTTTGGCTAGGAAGCATGCAAGGACGATAAAGAGAGAGAGAGAGAGAGAGAGAGAGAGAGAGAGAGAGTAGAGAGAGAGAGAGAGAGAGAACGAGAGACATGACGCTAGGTCCTTGATGCACTCGTTGAATTTCGTATCAGTCTTCGATGTCTTCGTCCAAAAGTGATATTAAAGTTCGGTCCTGTATCGATTGGTGGGCAGACAATAAAATGGAATATTGATTTAAAACTCAATTGTTTTCAAAAAGTTCACCAGTTTATCTTTGTCTTTATCGAACAATGATATTTTCCCAGAAACGGATTATTTTTTTCCCTGAATTCCAAACCCTTGCGGGTTTTTACATTTTAGGGGAAGTCCCGGCAAAGTGAATACGTTAAACTTTCCGTGATTATTGCCGATAATGTATAATAGAGAAAATTAAAACAATTATCTGAGATTTGCCTTTATTTAATCAACTTTCGATACGCGTTCACAATTTTCCCTCAATTCTAGTTTAATTAGTTGCTATAATTCAAATAGCAAAAAATGTCCAAGTATTCACTTCGCCCGAGTCCACGGGTAAAGTGGATACGGCATAACGGCAAAGTGGATAACAACAAAGAAATCTTTGGAAACGTAAGTTACTAACAAAATAATCTATATAAGGTCGCGTATGATGACTCGTGTTTTTTGGATGTTTCTTTGATGGATTCTCCAGCTTTACATAAATTTATTCTTGTTTGCATGACGTCTGCACTTCAAGAATTTTGTGTCGTCTTTTTTTTGGATTTATTAACTATCTGAAACGAAAGATGCAGATTATTATATATAATGAAATTCTTTACGATCACAAGGTAAAGTGAATACGGTATTCACTTTGCCCTATTCGCTTTGCCCCACGTCGTCACTCCTGATATTGTCCCGTTTCGAATAAAAACTATTGCTTAGGGTGTCATTTTCTACACAGTGTATAAAGCTACATAAACATACATTGTAACCATCCAAAAACAAAAAGGACGATAAATAAAAAACTTTCTTGTTATTAGCAAAATACTTACCTTGATGAATCCATATCTTTCAAGCAAAAACACAAATTGTCGTCTCCTGGACGGCGCATGATACGGCCACTCACGAAAGTATTTGCCAGATATTGGGTGACGATGGGCGAACGTTCCCATAGTAATGTCGCGATCGACAAACGCATAATTTGCTAGCGGCGGCGAGTATTCACTTTGCCCGGGGAATTCGCTTTACCCGAACTTCCCCTACCCTTCCCAATTGAACCCTTTCCTATCACTCCCTACCCGCACTTTGCTAATTTAAACTAGCGTTCCGTTGCGTCCACAGCCGTCTTAAGCTACACTATACCGTATTTGCCGAGGGTATGTGGAAAATGTGGAAAACCTCGTACCGGTATAGACGGTCTCATATTGCTCTGATTCTCTTGTGCACAGACTTTTACTCAAGTATCTACGCCGAGGTATCTGAAGTATCGGTCTTCCGGTTACTGGTTGATGCGCCAATCGGTGTACGGCTGAGTAGTCACCGCTTCGAGTATTGGCTATGCACAACGCTGCTTAACTCGAAGTTGGGAGCTGAACCCCGACGGGGCATCTACCAGTGTCTGTCAGAAATGGATGATTATTATATTTTCATTTCGTGTTCTTTGGAAAAATAAGATTATTTATGTGTTGTATATATATATATAGATACATTTGATATTCTTTGATAAACAGACAAAGTTTATTTATCAGAAGTACATGTAAAAAGTAGAATATTATTTGAAAAAATATATAAATAAATAAACAATAAAATATACATTTGTAAAATATAATTTAGTAAATATAGTAGAAAAAGAACTAACTTCATTCATCAAATGACTTACGTTTCAACCTATCAGGACTCAGTACAGCATACACACTAATTAATAAATTTTATTTATTAAGGGGAGGTATCTGAGTAAACGGCGAGAAAAACAGGTAAACTTCGGGAATTTTTATCTCAAAAACTATAGTTTCGATTGGATCCGGGTTTTTTTTTATTGGAAAATATGTACATTGAGGTATGTTTAGGAATTTTTAAAAATAAATTCGTTCACTGGAAGCGCCGTTGTTGTGGTCAGCGTCAGACGTGTTGTTCGTTGACATGGCTTCTGGTGCCAAGGATTCCGGGCAGTTGGTTCATCTGAAACATGAAAACGCAACGGATTCTTGAAATATAATATACAAAGGAGTTCGCCTCGTAGGATTTTTTGAAATTTTCATTTTTGACGGAATTGCGACCGTTCTAATTTAACATTCGTTTTTCGTTCGCAATTTCCGACGATTTTGGTTGCATAAAAAAGCAATGGTTCAATCAAATGAAAAACCCCTACGTGGCGAACGAGAAAAACTATCGAAGAATATTGTATCCAAATTTGGACAAAATCGGACAAGCCGTTTTCGAGATACATCTGGCACCGATTTTGAAAACTATGTTTCGAGAAAATCGCGTTTGAAAAGTGGGTAAAGAAATGACGCGCTCGGCCGTTGGGCCGTTGCACGATCTTTCGGTAAATTCTCCGTAGAATTTCAATATGAAATGTTCACACAATATTCTTCGTACTTCAAACATTAAAAAAAAAGAAGTTAAAATCGATTTTTCAAAAAGTGTAGTTCAATGCTGTTTCGAAGTTTGTCAGAAAAATTACTCGCAGGATAGATATATTTTTTACTTTACCGCTAATCAGCAATCCCAGGGCTACGAGTTATCCTACCCTTGTATACCTGCTCGCTATAACAAAAAGCCCCAGCGCGATAGCTGCAGATCCAACCAATCGCACGCTCGACGTTCTGCCGCCTTTCGCAGAATAACCCAAAACTTCTTCAATATTGCGAATTTCTACATGAAATTTATACACAATATTTTTTGAACTACAAACTACAAGAAAAAAAAACGATTTTTTTTTAATTTACTCAGGTACCTCCCCTTAAATTTAAACAGATTTCATTTATGAAATGTACATAAATTTTATTTATTAAATGTAAATAAAAGCGCATAGCTCCGAGCTACGACAAACACGCTGATCATTTCAATCACAGTCCACGAAAATGTCAATATACACTATTTGCAATTAAATGTTGACTGAGTATTTGTGCAGATTTGGCAATGCAAAATGACAGAATCGAATTGCATCAGGAGAACGTGTTGCGAGTCTCGGAAAGGAAGGGAGGGGGGGAGGACGAGAGACAGAGAGGAGAGAGAGAGAGAGAGAGAGAGAGAGAGAGAGAGAGAGAGAGAGGAGAGGAGAGAGAGAGAGAGAGAGAGAGAGAGTGAGAGAGAGAGAGAGAGAGAGAGACGAGAGAGAGAGAGAGAGAGAGAGAGAGTGAGAGAGAGAGAGAGAGAGAGAGAGAGAGAGAGAGAGAGAGAGAGAGAGAGAGAGAGAGAGAGAGAGAGAGAGAGATGTACAGACGTACTAGGAAAGTTGGCGAATCCTTTCCCTCTTATCGTGAGCAGCTCGAGGGCCTTGAGAAGAGCGCGTATATACCGGGTCTCTTTGCCAAGGAAACTAGAGCGAACGCGCTCTCCCCGTCGAAGATGCTTGCTCGTGTTACGATCTCTCTCGCACCTGTATATCTTAGCGTGATCATCTTTGCGGCTTATCCTCAAAGAGATCGCGAAACGCCTGCAAAATAGCGATGCCTCCGGGGCCGTGGGCGCCCGGGCGTTTGCGCTTACCCGCTAATCGTCGAAAAGTAATTCATCCGCTTGTTGGGTTTTCATGCTTGACGCAGCGTGTTCGCGAAATTGAATTTAGGCCCTTAGAGAAAATACGAAATGATCAAGGGTCAAGTTTGTACAAAACATTCAAAGATTATCAATTGCCGTTTTCACAAGGATCGTATCAATTGAAGTCCCAACGATTCGCGATCGACATAGGATTCGATTTTTATAATGATAATAATAATAACAATAACAATAAAAATAATGTTTCTCAGTGCAAATTGAGGAAGTGTGTGCCCGGTAATAAGTCTATTATAAAAATAATGTATAATAAATGATAATGAAAATATATACGAATAATAATGACGATGGTGATAATTATGATAACAATTATCTTCATTATAATAATAATCAAATAATAATGATGATAATAATATTAGTATTCATTTTTTTCTAGTATTGAAAAAAAAATGATTTTCTTAATCGTCTTATTCGTTGCAAATTAAATAATAATTATAATTATAATAACGATAGCATGGTGACAACAACAATAATAATAATATTAACTACAATAATATCAGTAATCATTACATTTTCTTGACAACTCTACGTCGAAGCAAATACGCAATGTGTGTGTGTTTTCATTTCTACCAATTTAATTAATTCGCGAATTCGAACTCGCGCGGGATATCGCACCATTTCTATGCCCTGAGCGTTGCAATTGGATATTATTTGTGCGGGAAACTCGAGAATTCACCGCGAGTGTTCCCATATCGTGCATCGTGAAATTTCTATGCACTTCATAGCGAGTGGTAGCAAAGTAAAGTATACATATATGTATATCAAATTTATATGCACTCGCGAATTGCACGCTGGTTGAGGAAGCGAGAGAGAGATAGAGAGTTTAGCTAGGGAAATCGGGTAATATAGTGCTCGTACATGAACCCCAAACGGGTCCCAGCTCGTAGAGACCGTCGCAAAACGATTTGCATTAATAGTGTTGGCTAGTTTAATTATCCGCGCATACGTGTAAGAGGATTTCACACGTGTTATGTTTTTTTTTTATCGTCCTTTGCTTCCGAACTATCGACTGTACAACTCGGCACAGGCTTACTGCTACACGTTGAACTTTTTGCCCGATGAAACGAGCTGGAGAACAATTAACGGAGAAACAAACGCGCGCGCTCGTAGTGGTAAATTTGTCGGTCGTTGTTTGGATAATTCCAGTTGGTGAAGGAGCAAAAAAAAATGGGAGTTCTTGATGCCCTTAATCGGTTTGGTTGCAACGGGGTTTTGGGCATTTTGAGTAGATGTGGATGATAGTCGATTTTTTACAGAAGCTATAAAGAAAAAAGATGAAGGTCAAATTAGGGAATGATCATGGTTAATCTCGGATAGGCTGTCAGAATCTTTGGGGACCAAAGGATACGTCGACTTCAAATTTTTTTCTGGTTAGAGTATTAGGATGACGAGATCGGGATTTTATTCACAATTGATACATAGTCTTGCCAAGTTTGAGAAATTTTTTTATCGAAAAATATCGGTAAACAATGAAGTTATTATTGTTTGAAGAATGTAAAAGAAATGACAAATAAAAGAATCTCTGCAGTGTGGAGATCAGGATGGTTGAATCATTGTACAAAAGGATTCTGGACCTTGTGTGCCAGGTTTCCCCGGAGTGATCCAATTGCCGAGGCATATTTGTGGCATGTTTGCACCGCTTGTGCATTCACGAGATACATCTCGAATATCTTGACCCGAGGCAGCTTGTTCAGCAGCATGGTGCTTCGAACCCACTCACGGTTTTCACCAGGTAACTCCATATCCAACGCTGGAAAACCGGATCAGTTTGCATTGAGGTTCGTCACTGGTCTGAAGTTCGGGACGATCGTCAAAGCGACTTTGCTGTAGACTCGTTTCTCCAGATTCAATCGTGCTGTCTCTCTCTTACCCTCGCTATAGAGCGAGCAAGGGTGTGTCGATTTACTCAAACGATGTCCTGCTTTGGTCCCTAAATCCGGAAATTACGTCAACCGGACTGTTTCACCATGGTTGTCTTCCACATCCCAACATTCGCGTTACGCGACGATACTGGGATCGTTCAAAGTGCAACGCGAGTTGGAATTTGCCACACGGAATCATTAATTAATTTGTAGGTACATATAGTCCTTCAAGGAACTGCAGCTGGAGTTGCTGTCCTGCCTGGAAGACATCCCGTGACTGATGACGAGATTGATTGACCGCAGTTGAATTACAAACAATTTGGAGTTAACAATTATTTTTGAGATTTTGGGTCTTTCGATCAAGTTTCTTCACGGTTTAAAATGACTCACGGAGCGAAGCAATCCAGCAGACTTTTTTGTCCCCAGCGAATGCTGGTCTGGCATGGTCATTTGTCACATCCCTGCTGGGGTGGCTTTGAAAGGGATTTTTTCGTTTATTCTTTCACGCCTTTGTTTGCTGACAAAAAAAATGGAAAGTCGCGACTTAATCAGCAGACGTTTTTCACGGGAGTCTGACGAGGTTGCCCTTCGTGCCTTCTTTCCGGGGTGAGCTCTTTCTGGCCATTCGTTCCATTTCCGGCGAAAAGTTGACGGGACGTCTAGCGCACGGTCCTCGTTAATTCTTACGACAATTAGCTTCTCCATCCAACACACTTTCGCTCTCTTTTGGCCTGTGCGGTTGGTCATTATATTTTCGGCCTGCACCCCTCTCTCGATTTCACTCGGCCACCACCATAAGCCAACGGCGACCTCTCCTCTTCTCTCTAATTAGCCACGATTCAAGAGAGAGAGCGAGCGAGCGAGAGAGAGAGAGAGAGAGAGAGAGAGAGAGAGGGAGAGAGGGAGACATACTCCATCAACGAGATAAAAGGATTTCCCGGTACACTCTGCTCATCCAATCCCTTACTCGTAGGATTCTTTTTTCCATTGTGGGCTTTTACTGGAACTTATGAGATTATTGTATTCTTCGGTAAGACCAATTTGTCTCATTGGGTGTTATTCCTTTTGTTCCGCAGAGTTCCAGGGACGACGAGAGGGCAAGACTGCCGGAGTTCCTGACGGAGCTCGACCTAGCCAGCCTCGAGGCTTCCCAGGAAGACATCGAGGCAATCAAGACTGTCGTTAAGCGCCTCGCGCCCGAGAAGAATGGCGAGTACCAAGTCTATCAAGGTTTCAAAGCCAGCTACAAATAACAAGACTAATCGCGCACTTTGATAGCGTGCTCTGTGGAATACGATACAGATGTAACTTGCGCAAACTCACCCGTAAAACCACTCAAGCTTTTTCCATTCTTTTTCTTTCACGACTGGTTGCGCGGCTCCTCGTTCATCTTCTTCTCCCAGTGTTCTTCGGTAACGAGGAGCTTCTGAAGGAGTGGCTCAAGGGCGCTGGTATTACTAACAATATTATCAGTCATGCTTATCTTTCATCTCTCGTTTCTCCGCTATTACGATATTAAGAGGTCACTTTGCATTGCACGCTTCACTCAACGAGCAGCGCTGTATTGAACCGTTGTAACGAGGAGACAGAAGACCCATTGTCGATGAGGTGGGCTGTCGGAATTCGGAAACTTTATTCGCGAGATGTCTTTCCGAAAAGCCATGACCCAGACATGTTATATTGCCGAAATGTCAGTGAGAGTCTAGGCAGATTTTGCTGTTGACAGATATCACTGTTGACATCTTACAATTGAATGAAAAATTCCATCAGCCAAATGTCTTCAAATTTCGATGTACAGGCTGTTTTTTTTCAACGATTCTTAACTTATCTGACAATATCACAGGTTGATCTTGTTATATTGGAAAATAAATTTAAAATTGTTGAAGATAACAGCCTACGGATTGCAGTTGACGGACATTTTTTATTCAATTGGAAATCTATCAAAAGCAACATCTATCAAGACGTTAACGCGCCGCAATCTTCTGTACGCGGGCATTGCGGGAACATGGCATTTCTGGCTTATGACTTTTGGGACGTACGTCATTTCTGGACTTGTGGAGTTTCTATATTCGGTCAGCCTACCAGTCGACAGTGTGTTCTTGGAGTCCCGTTTTATCATAACTATTTCAGGTGTCATGGGTCAACCAGGCGTTGATTTTCCGGCGCTGACCACCATACCGGCGACAACGTTCAGCTGTCGAGGATTGAAGGGTGGCTACTACGCGGACTTGGAAACCAATTGTCAAGTACGAGTATCCTTCATTCACGTCTGTTTCGAATGGTTGGCAGCATGCTCATTCTGCATTTCTTATCCTTCTTTCAGGTTTTCCACATATGCGACAACGGGAGAAAGATATCGTTTCTCTGTCCGAACGGGACGATATTCCAGCAGTCGCAATTGATATGCGATTGGTGGTTCAAGGTCGACTGCAGCAAGTCCGCGGAGCTTTACGAGCAGAGCGCCGAGCAGTTGGCGGAGGACGAGCGCAAACGGGCCGAGGCCAAGCGCATAAATTCGGAATTCCATCGTTCCAACGAGGCCAACGAGGACGAGAATGGACAGAGTTATTACCAGTCGGAGAATTCAAATTACGATGGACGCCAGAACGGCAGAATGAATCCCTTTGGTCAGGTCACCAACAAGAATCAGATACCCGGAAGTTCGGGTCAACGAAGTTCCAGCACGGACTCCCAGACAAGCACACGCGCTTACGATCCCAATCAGATTTACAGCTTGAACGCGGTAACGCCGAGCCAGTATAATCAGATAAACGAACTGGCAGTTGGTAACGCAGTGAAAAATGGTCAAGATTTTGACGCCTCCCAGAGTGCGAACAGTTACAAAAATCGCCATCAGCAACAAGCCACTCAGTCGACGGGGAGATCAGTTGGTGGGAACTATCGGGGCATCGACAGGCAACGAAATCAGTTGGTTGAAGCTGCCAATGAGGAAGCGAAGCGTCAGTTTAATTACGAGTCAAGAGGAGCCAGCAAGTATCCAGGATCCGATCAGCAGAGCTACAACAACCAGCAGCATTCGGGACGATCCAATCAACAGAACGCGGGTCATTCCAGCAGCAACTTGGCCAGGGATGGTGAACGACGAAACTACCATAAGAGTGGCAGCATTGATCGCGAGCAATCCTCGAATCGCCCGACACCCTCGTACACCGAGACTACGACCTTTAGGACCAGCACTTCCAATCCTATCAGGGAGTATCAGCAATTCGCGGAGAGCGCAGCATTTGCCTCGAATCGTGGTAACCGTTTCAACGAGGCCTACAGCTCGAGCCAATTCAATACTTACTACAACAGTAATTACAACAACCGTGACAGCTCTAGCGACAACGGCGATGATAAGGGTGAGGACAAGGCGCGACCTCAACAGAAGGCCACGGAGAAGCCGCGTCACAAATCGATAACGCCGACACCAGGATCCGAAAAGACAGGTGGAAATGTTCTCAGGGTACGAGTTGGACAGCCCTCGGGATTTCCCACTTCACAACCGATTTACAAGCCGCGCGAGAATGATCGCAGCCCCGGCTATGAGAGCACGACTTCCAGTACGACGCCAGTCGACGTTGATGCAACTACTGAGCCCTACACGGACGACAGCACCCAGAGCAATCAGGCTCAAACTTCGTACAGTGATAATTTTGACTACGGCACCACGACGTCCCATCCATCTACTCATGACTGGCAAGTGACCACGGAAACTTCCACCGCGGACTCGTACACGGATGACTACGCCCGAAATTCCGTGACACCCAGCGATGAACGTACGATCGGAGATTTCTTCGAGAACACGACACCCACCATCATCTCGTCGGGCACTTATGTCAACGCGAAAGCTTACACTAGCAGCGGACTCCAAGCCATCAGCCACCACAGGATAACTCCAAGCGCTTCCGGTTTCACGACATCCAAGCCCCAATCCAAGTCCCAGGACTACGAGCTAAATTCAGC
The DNA here is from genome assembly GCA_963932345.1 of Ophion ventricosus. Lineage (NCBI taxonomy): Eukaryota > Metazoa > Arthropoda > Insecta > Hymenoptera > Ichneumonidae > Ophion > Ophion ventricosus. The sequence continues at coordinate 19,086,669 of OZ010711.1, forward strand.
GGTGACGGCGAGTTCCAGCCAGGCGTCGATTCCTGGCGAGCATCGTGAAGTGTCGAGGGATCGGAACGGGGCAAAGAGCAATGACAGTCGCAATCAGCAGGGACGTGGTACGGGCAGGAGTAATCAAAGGATGTCCAGTTCTTATAAGCCGTTGCTCAATTCCATTGGAACTTCCACGGAGAAGCCCTTCAGATCTTCGGCTCTGGGTCTTGTGCAATCTGGATTCACCGGAAAGACCCTGAGCCCTTACGACACGAGTATCACGTATCAACAGGGCAAGGTAATGTCGACTCTGGGTCCTTACGTGCCGTTCACCAAGAACTACGCCTACTCGACACCTGCCACGAGTACGACAACGACCAAGCCACCCGTGTACACGGCAACGGTGCCTGCCTACAGCACGACAGCCGCGAACTACCGAATCTCCAGTGCCAAGAGCACTGGGGTGAAGTTACGCGTTTCCTCCACTTCAGACACGACCAAACCAACCAGCAGATTTTCCAGTGGGAGCGGTGCCTACCTGCCTGAAAAGAAGTCCGAAGCCTCGACGCATCTCGCGAAGAAGCACGGTCTCGAGGAGCGGCCATTGAAGGAGCGCGAGCATGCTATGGGTATGCTCCAGTCGTTGCGTGGTCTGGAGGAGGGCAGGGGTATGATCGGCAGTGGCAGCAGAAGCGGATTGAACGTGCCAACGTCATCAGGACCATCGACCCTTCACTCGCTGGCGCTCTACTTTGCCACGGCGGGTGACGACTTCGACGTGACCGCTGAGACCCGACAGGGCTCCGGTACCGAATCGACGGAAAAGCGAGGATCCGGAAGTTCCCGTGCCAGCGAGGAGAGCACCGGCATCGAATTGCCCAAGAGCATTCTCACTCAGCACACCATCAACTCATACGCGGATCTGTTCAATCTGAACAACGCTCTGGAGGGCAACTCAAGCTCGAAATCCGATCCGGAAGTTGGCCAGGATATCTCGAACGAAGAGACCGACGATTTGGACATACAACAGAGTCAGGGTCCCGTCGATGGTATTCGCAAATCGAACGGGACAAGACTCCGGGAGTTGGCTCAGGTTTTCACCCACGCGCTGTCCGCCTATCTCCAGGATCCGGACACCTTCAAGAAGATCCTCACGGAGATAAGACCAACGGAGCCGTCCGGCACCTCCGAGGAGGGATACACAGCCACGACGCTGGTGCCAACGACCCTCGAGGACTATCCGTCGGTGACCAAGGAGAAGGACGAGGTGTTGGACTTTTCGGACGACACGGCACCTCACAGGGGCCGAAGACCGACCACCGTTTATCCAGCTGCGGCAACCGATCTACCGATCACCACGGAGCGTTACGATCAACAGGATCATTACACGACGACGAGCAATTATTATACCACCCTGGGACAGGATTCGGACGATGAGTCGGACCGGGAGAATAATTTCGCCTTCCAGGTGAACAGCGCCTTTGGGACGGTGACGAGCGATGGCAACGATCTGACTTCCGGTGGTGGCTATTATCCCCTCGAGGTCAGCGGACCAAGCGGCACGACCGCATTGGATCGCCCGGAAAAGGACGATCCCCTGAAGGACGATTACGCCGACAATTACTTCCCGAGCGATGCGAGCAACAATAAGATCGGTGGTTTTGCGAACAACACCGCCACCACGATCTACGAGCCTTATGGCAAACACGTCAAGCCCTTCGACGCGACTCCGATAAGCGACAATTACGTGGCGTCCTCCACACCGGCGACGTACGTCGCCACCTTTAAACCGGAAGTCTCCAGGAAGGACAACGACCCATCGAGACGCCGGTTCGATGCCAAGAAAAGTGGCAATTCGATTGGCAGCGCTGATGGGAAACACGACGAGCGCGGCCGATCGACGACCCAACCATTCAGAATTCGCTACTACGATGAAAGCACCCCCTTGCCCCCTGACAGATACCAGGAATCTCTGGTAACCGCCGGTAGCGTTTATTCCAAGTATCGCGGAATTGGAAACGATTTGGCGAACGTGGCTGGCGATCGGGACAAAGCAAACGACGCGAAGAGCGTTGCGACGACGCAAACAGTCGAGCCCTTCGACTCGACTCAGGATGATGGACCAACGACGACCGTCAGGTACAAAGCTGATGGCGATCGTAGGTCGAACGATCATTGGACATCATCACCGGTGGTGACTCAGCTCTGGGAGAGCACGGTCTTCGTCGATCCCGAGCGAATAAACGAGGGTCTGGTGTCCGACGCGCCTCAAGACTCGCCATACTCCACCGTTGATTATACCGAGGCCACCTCAGCTGCGTCCACCAGCTATGGGAATAGTAGCGACGAGACCAAGCGTGAAGTTTCCGCAGCGAGTGTTACCAGATCCAACAATCCATCTTATACGTCATCAACTTGGGGATGGTCGAGCGTCGCTCCTAATCGGCACGATGATTCTCCAACCGCGTTTACGCTTCTGCCAAAGCCGATTACCGAGGGAAAAAGCGTCGCGACGCCAACGCCGATCTACACTACTCGTTCGAGCATCACCACCACCATAACCTCCTCCGTCACCTCAACCAGTAGCAGTACTCCCGGGCTTCCAACTCCTCAGACTACCGCATCACCCATTTACCACAAAAGCACCTCCAGCCGACCCAAACACGCGGTCGAGGACAACGAGGTCATCAGGGCTCACGAGATGTTCGGCAAACTAAACGACACCAGCAGCGACACGCTGATGCGAGTCATGAAACAGGCTGACACAAACGCCACCGTGCGACAGCTCGTCCTACTGCTGATCAACCATTGCAATGGACCAATGAACAAGACAATGGAGGAGGAGAAGGAGCAGCTCTTGGACGCCCTTCTACGCATGCCCGTTGATCAATTCACCTCCGAGGAATCTCGCGATCTCGTCGCCGGTATCAACAATCTCAACCTTCCAATTGGCAATCATCCATCCACTGAAACGACGAGTCTACTCGCAACAGCCACCACCATCGCGCCCACTACCACAACCGAAGAGCCTGTCATCACGACTTTTCGCAGCAAAAAGGGACGAAGGCTCAAGATCAAATTGGACGAAAACTCGGCAATTAAAGGACCAGCCAGGAAGAAGCAGGACATAGCGACGGCGGAAAGTAGCGCCGATAGCAACGCTCTCTCATCTGAAGACACTTCAGCCTCGGATGCTCGAGCTTTGGAACTCTTGAGGTCTCTCTACACGATAGCCGCCAAGTGGGGCTGAACTTCTTGGCTCATCCTCGTTTCTCCCCTTTGATGATGTATCAAGTTTTTCCCATCCTCATCCCCTCCTCTCCAACCCCTTTCCGACCAATCCTTCTCATCTGGAGTCCAGTGAATGGCCAGTGTACGACGAACATCCGTTTATCGTATTATTTTAACGTTACTATGTAGAATTCTCAGCGGGTATACGAATCGTCATCGGCCAGCAATCATCCATGTTACTACTATTCGTCATTAAGAAACTTTTTTGTGCTGATCACAATAACGAGAGAGAGAGAGAGAGAGAGAGAGAGAGAGAGAGAGAGAGAGTGGAAAAAAGGAAAAAAAAAATTGCGAGAGACGTTTGAGTTTAGTGTGTTTTGTCTTTATTATCATTTGTTTAGTTCGTAGAGAAGGATGAAGACGTTATATTTATGAATGACCATATGCTAATACCTATTATTATTATTAATATTATTAATATTATTCATATTATGATTATTTTAATATAACTGCAACGATCGTTATGTTTATGACACAGAGATTTATTGAGATCTTTTATAGAATTTGACTGCTAACGAGAAAGAAAGATGGAAAATGAAAAAAGATCTGACTCCCTTCGGTCGGTGTATATACGTGTCATTTGGATCGCAACGAAGAACAGCAAATGATTATATTGCCGGAGAGAAATCGACCACGGAGGACTTCGTCATCCACGGGCCGACAAAAGTATCCCCATTCAGAAGCAAAGGAACAACGAGGCTCTTTTTTTTCTCGATCGACGATCGTTCGATATACAAAGCTCAACTGAGAGAAACGATTAAATGTAGATAGTTACGGTGATGGCAAAAGATTGCGAATCCTCTTGCGCGCTCGATTCGGGTATTGTGTCGTTTTTTTTCTGTCTTTTGTTGAGGTGAAATACGAAATGGGTTTATCGTTTTTCTTTTTTATCTCATAACATTTTTTACGTTATGCTGATTTTTTAACGTTTTTTCAAATAATTCGATTTAAACTTTAACGTCGTTTCGACGCTTTCTTCTTTTTAAATATTCGCCTTGCAAAATTCTTGGACCGAGGCGAACAAAGTTTGCCATGAATGTGTGAAAGAATCGAAAATAGGATGGAAAGAGGAAGAAGACGTACTCGAATCGCGCGTGGCTGAATAAAGTCAGGACGTACGAGACGTGCTGACTTTTAATGTAAAATATGTTTGTACAGAGAATGTGAATAAAAACGCAATTATGTGGGTTTGTTATACGATCGTCTTTATCATTGTACTTTTCTTGTTTGACCTATTATCTCCCTCGTCTGGTTCAAAATTTCGTTGAAATGAAAAAAGCACAATATGGATGATTCACTGAAAACTTACTGCTTAAAAAATAATTATTTTTCATGTAGAGATCTCCCCTTCCACTGAGTTGATCAACCATAAAAGTGTAATCAGAAATTTGTCAATTATTCAACAAGCAAACAAAAAATACCGTACGATTTTTTAGAGTTATTTAAGGCCTTAGGCCACTCTAGAGTCCAAAAAGGGCATATTTTGTGATATTTTTTTCAGCGAAAACATAATATAAATCGGAATTACAAAATAGGGGTTTTATTATACACGCAATTGACTATACCAAATTATTTTTTCACAGTGATACGTGTCAAAATGGCGACTGTGCAGCATTTTTCCGATGATGCCTTTATTTCTGGAAGGTCAACGGCCGGACCAACAGCTCCTATAATTTTTGAGTTATGAGGAGACACTAAAGTTTTTCGATTATATATAAGAATAGCTATAGAAGTACGTAGGATTTTTTTGATATATTGTTTTTTGTCAAAATGGCGCATTTCTAAAACAAAAAGCATAAAATGCCATGAGAAAATCGTCAGAAAATTGTTTACAAAAAAGGAACTATGCAATATAATGAAAAAATCCTCCGTAGTGCCTCAGAAAATGTAATTCTAAATAAACAGTTAAAATTTCAAGTGAATCGGTTGAAATTTGAGTTATGAGTCCGGCTGATTTGAAAAATGTAGTTTTGAGATAAACGCGTTTAAAGTTAGTAGAGAGTCACGACATGAATCAAGAGGGGTTGCGCTAGAATTCGAAAATCGAGTACTTAGAGATTTTTCAAACCCATAATCTTTTGGAATATAACTTTATAGGTACTAAGGTACATTTTTAACAAAAAAAAAATCGATTTTTGGAAAATCCTAGAGTGGCCTAAGGCCTTAAGTTAACAGCCCGAGGTTATTATTCGATGGGTAGCGTATCGATCATTGATCGATGACGAACAATAAAGTCAATCAGTTTGAGGGTGTGTATAAAACTGAACTACTTGTTCTACATATATGTAGACGCAATAATAACATAATTAATTACGAATCCTCAGCTGTGAATTCTCCGTGAAAACGAATTATTTGCCTGCTCGGATGATTGATAAATTATAACGAATTGAACGCCTTTAATTAATTCAATCGCGATTTGATTAGATGTGAGATTTCATTAATCGAAGAGATATTGACAAGTCGAGCTGACAACTGGTGAACTGACTACGAGCACGAGTAAAACAAGCTAATCAATAAAATCAATATCACCAAGATGAGTTATTCTCAAAATAAGTGGGTATAATTTTTGTAATTTATCGTCTGATAGCGTGCGGTCTCTCGAGAATGGGACGAAAAAACCGCATCGGTCAGAGATCCACCGAAGTCTCGTTCGAATAATGCGAACACTTCGTAATTATAATGTTCCGTGAAGAGACGACGAGGCGTCGACACTCAGCGACTACGAACGGAAAGAGGGTGGGCATGAGGGCGCTTCATATCCCCTTAATCTCGAGATAACACGATTCGCGAGCCTATAATACAACTTGATTCATCCGACCAGTTCGCACCCGGGGATAATTTGTCGAGACAAGCGTGTAACCAGGAAGCGAAGGTTCGCATGTGCAAGCATAACAAGAGATTCGATGATGCAGAAACCGACGAGAATAAGAAACGAATTTTCACGAATCACCTCGCACCTCACCCCCTCTCCGCCCCTTCGCCCTTTCATCTATCGTTAATGAAAATGTCGGTTAACGGGAACGTAAAGTGCGACTAAAAAGTCGACATGGTTGAGATTTTATTACATCATGCTGGTATCCTTTTCTATATGTTATTTCAATATATTTTAATCGAAAAAACCATTTTCCATTAATTGAAAGGTTACAAAATGTATATCGGTTTTACGCAATTATGCAATTACAATCCGAGCATCCCGTCGTTTTTTCAATGAACCGCAAGTAGCTGTGGATATTCGTATAGAAGTCAAATTTTTTCATGTGTCGATCGGACCACGAAGCCATTCCTACGAGAGTCCCATTGTAAACGAGCGGGGAACCAGCATCGTCCTGCAATGAACATTTTTTAAGGATGTATGGGGTACAACTGAAAATTATAATGAATTGTTTAAAATTTGACATATCATTCATAAATCCAAGCTGAGTTCATGTACAAAATTTAAAGATGATTGACCAAACTAATCCAAAGTCATACAATAACTAATTCAACGTGCGCTCTTATGACAAGTAGCACTTTCTCCGATATGTATATTAGATGAAGTAAAAAGGTCTGAGCGTTTTTTCGCTTTATTTCGGCGATGAAATTAACATAGTTAGGATTATCTGATTTAGATCAAATATGCGCCGTTTTTTTCGATAACTTTTGCCCATGTTGAAAGCAATTTCATAATTCCGCGATTGAAGAAGTCCTCGTCCCTATTGGTAAAAAACTTGACCAGCTCATTTTCACAAGCCTCTCTTGAGGCCAGTTTTGTACCATCAAGAAAATTTTGCAAATGCTTGAAAAGGTGATAATCGCTTGGTGCCAGGTCTGGACTTCACGGCGGGTGTGATAGAACCTCCCATCCAAGCTCTCGGAGCTTCTGGCGCGTCGTTAAAGATGTGTGCGGCCTAGCGTTACTTGATGGAACACAACACCCTTCCTATTGGCCAATTCTGGCCGCTTCTGGTCGATCGCCTGCTTCAATCTGGTCAGTTGTTGACGGTAGAGGTCCGAATTGAGTGTTTGGCCCGATGGGAGCAGCTCATAGTGGATGATTTCCTTCCAATCCCACCAAACACACAGCAAAACCTTCTTGACCGTCAATCCGGGCTTGGCGATCGTTTGGGCCGGCTCACCGCGATTGGACCACGATCTTTTTCGGCTGTTGTTCTCGTATGTGACCCACTTTTCATCGCCAGTCACCATCCGCTTCAAAAATGGGTTGATTTCGTTACGTTTCAGCAAAGAATCGCAGGCATCAATTCGGTCCAAAACACGTTCTTTTGCGTCAATTCGTGTGGCACCCATACATCGAGCTTCTTCTTGAGACCAGCCTTATGCAAATGATTCCAAACACTTTTCTGACTAATCTACAGTTCCTGGGCAATGGAATAAGTGCTCACATCCAAATCTGAGACCAGTTCACGAGAAAGCGGCCAATTTTTATTTTCTTTTCCGTAACCCAAAATGGTATATGGAAAAAATGGTATTTTAAAGTTCAGCTACTCTTTTACGAATCTAAAATGATGCTTTTGCCCTAGAAGATGAGAAAATATGGGCTTTCTTGAGTTAATTTGTGGAGAATGAATCACTGGTATGTCTAGGACTTGTTTGCTCTGAGGTGAAGCAACGAGTTGTTCTCATCTGTTCAGCTGGAGCCACTACAGCACGGAACCATAACATCTTAGATGCGTTTATGCAAAGTTTTCTTGCGTTTCAGAGTTTTGATGAAGAAATGACGAGCAAAGCAGCGCAAAGTTCGCCAGATGGTCGGCAACACGTGAACTAGCGAATGTGGGTACTTACTATAGTCATTCCACGGTCCCTAGAATTATTTGCACAAAACATTGTGGAATGTGAGGCAAAAGCAACGGGATCATTTCCTAGACAACGATTGATCGGAGCTATTGTAGTTTCCAGTGTGTGAAGAGGATCGCCCGAATTTGGAAGCTCCCTAAAGCCGTATGCGACCAGTGAGGCTGTTTCCCAATATCTTGGCCGATCATTTGGCCACTTAATCGGTTTTTGCTTGTCGTTGACCTGGATGCGGCTCCTTAGCTGCGACGGATTGGCAGAAAAGATATTATCTCCCGGCTGAGTGTAGGTTTAGAATATGACTTTGATTCGGAGAGTCGCAATAAGAGACTTGGCTATCAGAATCCGGCAACATCATACTCTACAAGTTCACGTACTTCTGGAAAGTTGTAGCCCAAAGATGTTATATTTGCAAAACGTCAGTGTTTTTATGTATGGAAAATTGCAGCGCATCGACGTCTGTACCGTTATTTTCACCATTGACAGATGGTACTGATAAAATCTTCCAATTGAATGAAAAATGTCATCGGCCAAATGTCCATGAGTTCCGATGTACAGGGTGTCGTTTTGGTTATCAGATTTTGAATTGGTTTGTCAATGTGACACGCTACTCTTTTATTATTGACAACGTTGCACTTGTTACATTGACAAATGAGTTAAAAATCATTGAAAATAACAGCCTATGAATCGAAGCTTACGGACACCTCACTGATGATGTTGCTCATTCAATTGGGAGATGTTGTCGGTGCCAACTGTCAAAAGCAAAATCTATCTAGACGTTAACGCGCCGCAATTTTTCACACGCTGACACTTCGGGAATATGTTATTTCCGGGTTGTGACTTTTCGGAAGTACGTCATTCCTGAAGTTTGATGTTTTTGGATTCTGACAGCTTAATGCAACGGGATCATTAAAGAGTTCTCATGGCTTGTTCAAGATCATGTACTTCACCGTGCCGATGTAGAATCAATGATCCCGAAACGATTGAAACCTTTGAATCGAAGTCATACTGTACGCGGAATATATTTCTTTCCCTCACGATGATAACAGCTATGTCGTGTCTCAAATGCGCCATTACAAGACTATGTATGTATTGACGGTGAGGAACGATCTTTTCAATCTTCTGAGGAGTTCTTCTCGCATTTCGTATATCAATGCCGGTTACCACCCCTATGCTGCGTTCGGTTACATCGATATTCACAGTACAGTGAGCCGAGGAAAGACCATGTTTTGGGGTTATCAGCACACCGTTGCATAGGTGTCGAACGCCATTCTTTATCGCGATGAAATACGGTGCCTCCTCGATGGTTATAGGTTGTCCGCCTATGGAACGCCTTGGACGGGCAGCGGTAATTTCTACGGCAATACCGGTCAAAATAATTCGTCGCGGTTCATCAACTGTTTATTGATTCTATTTTTATTGAAGACTATTTTCGCGTTTATCGTTACGTTACAAGTCGCAATTGTGCGAAATAATCGTTCAATAATTGCTCAATTTTCTTATTTTATGACTGTTTGAGCAGTCCCTCTATAGCTCGGGTCTCGTCGCCCCTCGAATTACTTTAACCAACCGTTGTCTTTGTCGAAGGATTCTGAGTCCAAAGTGATGAGAATCATAACGGATGTACTCACCGCCAATAGCGAAGGAAACGATCAGCAGGACGATCTTCATGACGACACACACGAGATGCGATCGAACCGGAAACGTGCACCTGAAAGCTTTTTCATCAAAAAATTCTACAGTCTCTTTCGCGTGTCTCAGAAAAGATAAAAAATACAAGCATGAAGAGTACGAACTGTACGTCGAGTGCAGGAAAATTGCTGGTGCTGGTTTGCTTGCTCGGTTCGATGGATTTGTTGCGATGCGTTAAAAAAATAATTTACCAAATCAACACTTTTCGAGCTACGTAGAAATTGGATAATTTTTTTAAAACTGCCCGTGCAGAAATTGTCGTAGGGATCCAATTGGATTCTCATACTTGTCGCTGCTCCCTGATAGGGATTCAATGGGTCATCGCATTGAGTGCCTATATTAAAATGTCACGCTCGTATATTCGATTCTCATCGGAATTCCGCATTGGAATACAACGAAAATCCTTGTTAATTTTTTTATTTCTTGATTTTTATTAGTATCTAAATTGTTTTTTGGCATGTTAGGTTATGGATCCATAATCAGGATCTTTAAAAATATGTTAGTAATTTTGGTAGCCAAAATTACGAAAATACCAAGTGTGCCAAAAAAATTGAGCAATGCGAAAAAAAATATTTTCATTGCATTCCAATGATGCAAAGTTCAATATTATAATCCTTAAGGCTTCCCACATTATCGATCAGAATCCGATACGATTTTTTATGGATCCCATCGCATTCTGTACGTTGAATTGGTTAAACAATATATATATATATATAAATATACAGTACTGGACCGCACTAAAATTTACATAATCAAAAATAAAGGTAATTAAATTTCCCAAGTGGCCTTTTAAAGAGGACAAGTTTACCTTTATTTTGCTTTTTTAGAAAATTCTCTACGTTTTTTTTCTGCCCCGGTGCGCACTATTGAACGTGGCACTTTTGAACTATAGGGTTTCAGGGGAATGTCAAGATGGTAAAAAGTTGCATGGGTTCACACTGGAGTGGCTAGAATTTTTTCAGAATTTTTCTTGGATATTTTTTTTACCATTTTTGGTTGGAACTTTGATGAGTGGAGAGGCTCCACTTGGGAATTATGGGGGCTAGGACAATTAAGAAAGGAAATTTGCTTACATTTTCATTTTTAATTAACTACAATTTTTCTAGATGATTTTTTTTTTATTTTTGAAAATTAAAATAAAAAAATGAAAATGAAAAAAATGAAAAAAATTGTTGCTAATTAAAAATGAATATGTAAACAAATTTCCTTTCTCAATATTTTGTCCTAGACCCCATAATTCCCAAGTGGAGCCTCTCCACTCATCAAAGTTCCAACCAAAAATGGCAAAAAAAATTGTCAAAAACAAATTCTGAAAAAATTCTAGCCACTCCAGTGTGAACCCATGCAACTTTTTACCCTCTTGACATTTCCTCAGAAACCCTATAGTTCTTCGATGACGCCTTTTTTCTGAAACATGTCTTTTTTACCTAAAAATGCAATACTGGGGCGAAAAAAAATCGTACGAGACTTTCTAAAAAAGAAAAATGTAGGTTTTAATATCCTTTTTAAGCTTACCATGGAAAAAAACCGAGGAAAAAATTTTCTACAAACTCTGCAGTTAATTGACGACGGCCAAAAAATACCCGAAAAATGGCCACGTACAAAAGTGCGCACCGGGGCGAAAAAAAATCGTAGAGAATTTTATAAAAGAGCAAAATAAAGGTAAACTTGTCCTCTTTAAAACGCCACTTGGAAAAATCAATTACCTTCATTTTTGAGTTCGCTATGTAAATTTTAGAGCAGTAAGAAATTTCGACTAGTGCTTACTTTTTTTTGTCCAGTACTGTATATATATATATATATATATATATATATATGGACAAAATGAGTGGATCTTAAAAAAGTATAAATCGCTTTACAAAATACATCTTAAAACTCGATTTGAATCATACCGCTGAAAACCCACTGTAATTATCGCTTGCTATTTATTCTACTACACTTTGACATAATATCACGACACACGTACGCGCTCACGAAGTGTGCAGTTTACGTCTTAATACGCTGAGTTGGTTCTCGTGGTTTTTCACCTATTTTTTATTAGAACGCGGTAAGAATTCTCAAACAGCGTTGATCGGAGAGCAGTGCAGAATCCCATTGGATCCCAATGAGGACTTCCTCTGTGCGAAGTCCCTAACAAATCCCTATATAGATGTGGGTGCAACTTGGGACTTCTCGATAAATTTGTGTACGGGATCACAAAAGGATATTTTTGTTTCTGGGAAATACAACAAATTCTGGTTGAGAATTGCAAATAAAACATTCTGAAACGACGACGATCGGGGAAATAGCGCGTGATCCACTTAGATTCTAATGTGGACGCCCCGCGTGCGTCGTCCCCATCGAATCCCTATAGGAATGTGGTAGGATCTGGGGACTCCCCAACAAATTCCTACACAGGTTATTGGTAGGGCAATTAAAATGGTCCTGACAGTAAAGCGTAGTTAGTTCACATATACTAATATCCAAACTATTAGCTTGCAACATAAAGTTTACCGACTCCGATCAGCAAGATAAGCCGAGTAATGGTGTTTTTTACATTTCAGCTTGACAAAAATGTTACTAATTCATAATTAATTGTACCTGCGTAATTGGAGCTAATACGATGTTGTTTTGAGCGTACCTGTGTTTGTCGGTCGTTGATAATAGTTATACGAGTCGCGAGGAGAAACGAATAACTCGACGTGAAGCTTTGCTACGATTTAAATACACAAAGATATCGAACTCGGGACGCATTTCCACATGAATGAACCTTAATGCGCTTTGTTATACGTTATCTTATTTAATTCCTGTTCTCCAACAATGGCCAATGAAATCGTGGAACGTCACGTCGTTCGGTCGTTTTTTTTTCAAAGGATTTGACGTCAAGGCTCTTGATAAAAGCATCTGCATTTGTGCGTATTTCACTCAACTGCGAAAATACCTGTTACCTCCTAATTAGAAAATAATCGACTTTTCGAAACATGAGTTCTTCGGTAGGCTGCCAGATATCAAAAACGCTATACGCCAGAAGTGACGTAATTCCGGAAAGTCATAACTCGGAAATATATTTCCGGAATGTCATACAGATACGGAAAATTGTAGCGTTTTAACATCTAGACAGATGATATGGTATTAACGGGTGGCAGTGCCAACATCTTCCAATTTAATGAAAAAAAAAATGAAATTGAATAGAAAGTAAGGTAGTGCATTGACAAATAAGTGAAAGAACGTAAACTCAGGGGAGGTGAAACAAATTTGGCTTCAACGTGCGGGAGGATTAAAATTAGAATGGTAAGAGGAAAAAGAATACACAGCAACCTCTCCGATCGGCTCCTCCATAAATGGAATCAGCCCCTCGTAGGTGCCGAATATCGATCGGTGTATCGCATAATGGGAGAAGCGCTGGGCCCTAGGGTCAGGCTCGAAGTATGCTAGAACAATAAGAGAGGGATTGGAGGGGTACTGGTATCCGCTAAGTCGGCTACGCAAAGTCAGTTCGAGTGGACGATGCGCAACCTCTATGTTTGCAAGTGTGATGTGGAGCCGATCCCGCCACTGTGCCGATTAGAGAGGTTGCAGTGTACTCGCATCGCACGTGACTGAATAATGTCAGAACAACGTCAGTACGAGATGCACTGATTTTATATGTAAAATATGTTTGTAGAGGGAATATGAATAAATCACGAGTATGCTCGTTTGATATATCTTCGTTTTTATTATTGTGCTTTATATTTTACCAGCCACCGTCTTCGTCCGGTTCGATATTTCGTCGAAGTAAATAAAAGAATAATTTGAAAGATTCCCTGCCAATCCTCTGTTTAAAAGATTACTATTCTTTATCTAGAGATCTCTTTTTCAAATGGGTTCCTCAATAGTGAAAAAGGAATAAAAAGTATGTCAATTATTCAACCAGAAATGAAAATACCGTATGATTTTTGTCAAGTTATTAAAACAGCGCGAGGTTATTATTCAATGGTCATCGTATTGATTGCTAATTGATGAACAATAAAATCACTCAGCTCGAACTTGTGCATAGAACCGAATTACCAGGTGTACAAGTATGAAATGCGGATTTCAGACCACAGATGGTGCACCAATGCAGTTTGTGCTATAAAGTTTTGATACTGCACCATTTTGTTGTGTCATCAACAAGATGTTGCAGACAAGGAACATAGAAAACCGCCAAAAAAAGACGAAGATGTGGAATTGCAAGCATTGTTGGGAGAAGATGATTCGCAAACGCAAAAACAACTCGCCAAGCAATTGGGCGTTAGTCAATAAGCTGTTTCCAATTGGCTACGAGAGATGGAAAGATTCAGAAGACCGGTAGATGGGTACCACATGAGTTGAACGACAGGCAAATGGAAAAGCGCAAAAACACATGTGACATTTTGCTCGCTCGGTACAAAAGGAAGTCATTTTTGCATCGTATAGTTACAGGGGATGAAAAGTGGATTTATTTTGAGAATCCCAAGCGCAAAAAATTATGGGTAGAACCAGGCGCACCATCCACATCGATCCCAAGACCGAATCGCTTTGGCAGAAATACGATGCTCTGTGTTTGGTGGGACCAGAGGGGCTGGTCTATTATGAGCTGTTAAAACCTGGGGAAACGGTTAATACTAAACGTTACCAACAACAATTGACCGATTTCAACCGTTTGCTGCTCGAAAAAAGGCCAGAATACCGAAAGAGGTAACACAAAGCTATTTATCTTCATGACAATGCTCCATCACATACGGCAAAACCGGTTCGCGACACGTTGGAAGCACTCAGCTGGGAAGTTCTACCCCATGCGGCTTACTCACCAGACTTGGCTTCTTCAGATTACCACTTGTTTGCATCGATGGGTCACGCACTTGCTGAGCAGCGCTTTGGTTCGTACGAAGATGTGAAAAAATGGCTCGATGAATGGTTCGCAGTAAAAGGGAAAGATTTTTACTGGCGTGGTATTCACAAATTGCGCGAAAGATGGGAAAAATGTACAACAAGCGCGATGGAGCATACTTTGAATAAAGCACTTTTTATCATTCTTCCGAATTTAACGTTTTTGTAGAAAAAAAATCCGCATTTCATACTTGTACACCTGGTACTTATTCTATATATATGCAGACGCAATAATATTTGAATTATTTACGAATCCTCAGAAGTGAATTTCCAGTGGGAAATCATTATTTGTCTGCTCGAATGATTGATCTATTGTAACAAATTAAACGCTTTTAATTGATTCGATCGCGATTTGATTAGATATGAAATTTCATTAATGAAGAGATATTGAAAAGTCGTGCTGAAAATTGATAAACCGATTACCGATGAGAGTGAAACGGGCCCATCTATAAAATCAATAACAGAAAAATTAATTATTCCGTAAAATAATTGGGTACAATTTTCGTAATTTATCGTCTGATAGCGTGCGGTCTCCGGAGAACGCGACGGAAAAACCGTAACCATTATTCTTCGCACCAGGTCAGAGTACCACAAGAGCCTCGTCGGAATCAATAATGCGAACGCTCCGGAATTATAATGTTCGGCGAAGAGCGAACGAGGTGCCGACACTCAGCGACTACGAACGGAAAGAGGGTGGGCTTAAGGGCGATTCGCATCACTCTAATCTCCAGATAAAACGATTCGCGAGCCTATAACACAACTCGATTTATCCAGCCACTTCTCACAGGGGGGTAGTATGTCGAGACGATCGTGCAACCAGAAAGCGAAGGTCCGCACGCGCAAACACAATGAGAGCGTCGTGATGCTAGTCAATATATACAGTGTGTGCTCATAAAGTAATGCAAGTTTTGACCTTAAAAATATTTATTTAAGATATAATTACAAATGTTTAGAAATCTTCGAAGTACTCCCCTCGTGCATCTACACAATATTTCCACGGATTTTCCCAGACCCGGTACGCGGCCTGGACGACCTCGATGGGAACCTCGTTCAGAGCGGTCGTCACGGCGGCTTGGATCCCCTCAATATCGTCAAAACGGTGTCCTTTGAAGGCGATCTTAATCCTCGGAAAAAAAAAGAAGTCTGCCGGAGTCAAGTCGGGACTGTAAGGGGGTTGAGGCAGCATTGCCAAGTTGTGCTTCGCCTGGAACTCACGGCGCAGAATTTGATCGCGTATACCGTTGTTCGATAGTTGGCTCCATTGCATGTCGTGAGATGGTCTTTGAGACGAGTTTCACAAAGTCAACAATACTGACGCAACCACTGCTCGGAGCAGACCGACCTCGGGGACGTTGTGAAGTCAAGCGCCCCCCGCCCCCATCTACCCCAAGTGGAGCGAACGCGTTGCAAAGTATAGTCGCTTCACAATTAAATCACTTGCATTCATATATATATATATACATATATACATATATACATATATACATATATACATATATATATTGTCACGTGGTTTTCCGGCTTTATCCCATGACGCAAAATAAGCCCGATCCGTCGAGAGCAATTAGGCGCTAGCCGTTGGAAATTCCAACGACAAATTTATTTTTGCCCTTCGACGATTGGGACGATTCTTTCTCCCGGTAGCCGCAGCGTTTTGAATGGTAGAGGGGCTGGGGACAAAAGAAGGGCACAAAAGAAAGACTTGGCGAAAATGAATAAATAATTTTATTTACTCGACGCTTTCATATAGGGCGGGAGTGACTCGTGATACGCGCAATTCGCAATTCTCTTGTTTTCCAAAAGCTGTACAGATTTCTTTCTTATACTGTAACATTTCTTTTTGATCACATAATTTATTCCAAATGCTTATTTTTCGGGGTATTCAACAATACAATGATAACTACGAATTCGAATTTTTGTCAATTTAGCGTTGTAGGATCAATTGTCTCTACAATAGTCACACCAATACATTTATCCGTACACTCATTCATTCACGCCTAGATTATAGTGTCTTTTTCACAATTATAAAGTCTTTTCACGCACATCGATCGGGTAGAATTTAACAAAAAGAAGCATGGTGACTTATCTTCTTTGATTGGTGCGATTCCCTCGGTGGCTCTTTTCTTTTGTCCCAGGGCTATGATGGACGAATATTCGGTGGATCTGAGTCCCAATACAGTGGTAGCTGGCCACGCGTACCTCTGTCTTTTTCTTCTCTCTCTGTGCTTGAATCGGATGCGGAGTATTCAGAGGAAGACCCGAAATGTTGGCTCGATGAAAGCCCCGGGACGAAAGAGAACGAGGACCTCTCATAATAGCGAAAGTGTCCTCGCACGGGATAATAATCCCCTCCCCGGGACTTCAAGGCGACTTAGTCTTTTCGCGAAGCGAAATTTAAGCCCGAATCGCACATAATTCGACGCCGGGAGGGAATTTCGAACAGGCTACGTTACAATACGAGGTTTGACCTCGGGATCTCGAATACAAAAAAAGGACGGTACATTTATAGGGACTTATCGTAAATGACTTCAGTTCTGACAATTCAAAAGGGGAATCCCTCGCGGCGGCTCTACTTTACTTTGAAATGAGCGAAGTCTCCGCGGAAGACGAAACCCACGCAAGGTGACTCGACATTTCCCGTTCGCGACTGCCTCGCCACGACAATATTTCTCGTGACTTCAATATTTTATTATAATTGGGATTCTCTCAATACGTCACTCCGAATGGCCACAGTACGCGCAATACAATGGTTCTCAAAACGAACGAAACCTCTTATTCTTACAAACGTATAACTCGGTACAAAAAGATACGCGTATAATTGTTCGACGGTAACGGAGAGCAAAAGGGATCAATTTTTGTAAGTCAACTATTCGATTCGGAGATTAAGAACAGAATGCTTGTTTCTTCGTGAAAGGAAAAATTAGGAAGATTTGATTTTTGGGGGAAGGAGCTTTTGGGGGAATGCAGTTTCGTTGTACGTAGCTTAGGGATTGGATAATGAGTAATATGAAATTAGGTCGAATTCAGTGATAGGTTGACATGACGTGGGAGAGAGATTTTTATTAATTTATAATTAGAGCGCTGCTTTGATTGGTGCAGTCGTTCTGTCTCTATCATATAGATTTGGGATTTATAGGTTTCTCTATAGGAGCGGATGACGTGATTTGACTCGCACGAGTTTTCTTTATCGGGTGGATTTGGATCGTAGGACAAAGAGGGATTGTGGCGGAGCTTGATCTTTGGGTTCTTGTTTAGGCGGTCGCGAGAGTATGGTTGCTCTTTTGAGGTAAGAGTGTATTGCGTTTCTCATCGGCTGTGTTTATCAGGGAGAGGCGATGGCGACGATCTTTGGGTTTGGTCGTCTGAGAATGTTGGATAACGCTTGCTTAGTATTGATAATTTAAAGTTCGTTGATCGATAAATGGAGATGCTGTTTTGTACACATATAGGTTGGGCGTTCTGAAAAGAACGGGGAAAAAAGTGAGGCTGGCATGTAACAACTAAATAGTTGACTTCTGGCCCGGGATTCGAACCGGGAAACTTTCGATTGCCGGTACTTTCTGGGTAGGATACTATAGTATTTGTATTGTTTGATGTATTCGAAAAGAGTTCTGGCTCCTAACTGTTGTCAAATAATTGTAAAAAAATTTTATCGGCATCTTAACTATGCAAGTGTGATCTGCTGATGGATAGGCGATAGTTCTAGGTACTTTCTGGATAGGATACTATGGTATTTGTATTGTTTGATGTATTCGAAAAGAGTTCTGGCTCCTAACTGTTGTCAAATGATTGTAAAAAAATGTTATCGGCATCTTAACTATGCAAGTGTGATCTGCTGATGGATAGGCGTTAGTTCTAGGTACTTTCGGGGTAGGATACTATAGTATTTGTATTGTTTGATGTATTCGAAAAGAGTTCTGGCACCTAACTGTTGTCAAATAATTGTAAAAAAATTTTATCGGCATCTTAACTATGCAAGTGTGATCTGCTGATGGATAGGCGTTAGTTCTAGGTACTTTCTCGGTAGGATACTATAGTATTTGTATTGTTTGATGTATTCGAAAAGAGTTCTGGCTCCTAACTGTTGTCAAATAATTGTAAAAAAATTTTATCGGCATCTTAACTATGCAAGTGTGATCTGCTGATGGATAGGCGTTAGTTCAAGGTACTTTCTGGGTAGGATACTATAGTATTTGTATTGTTTGATGTATTCGAAAAGAGTTCTGGCTCCTAACTGTTGTCAAATAATTGTAAAAAAATTTTATCGGCATCTTAACTATGCAAGTGTGATCTGCTGAAGGATAAGCGTTAGTTCTAGGTACTTTCTGGATAGGATACTATAGTATTTGTATTGTTTGATGTATTCGAAAAGAGTTCTGGCTCCTAACTGTTGTCAAATAATTGTAAAAAAATCTTATCCGCATCTTAACTATGCAAGTGTGATCTGCTGACGGATAGGCGTTAGTTCTAGGTACTTTCTGGGTAGGATACTATAGTATTTGTATTGATTGATGTATTCTAAAAGAGTTCTGGCTCCTTACTGTTGTCAAATAATTGTAAAAAAATGTTATCGGCATCTTAACTATGCAAGTGTGATCTGCTGATGGATAGGCGTTAGTTCTAGGTACTTTCGGGGTAGGATACTATAGTATTAGTATTGTTTGATGTATTCGAAAAGAGTTCTGGCTCCTAACTGTTGTCAAATAATTGTAAAAAAATTTTATCGGCATCTTAACTATGCAAGTGTGATCTGCTGATGGATAGGCGTTAGTTCTAGGTACTTTCTGGATAGGATACTATGGTATTTGTATTGTTTGATGTATTCGAAAAGAGTTCTGGCTCCTAACTGTTGTCAAATAATTGTAAAAAAATTTGATCGGCATCTTAACTATGCAAGTGTGATCTGCTGATGGATAGGCGTTAGTTCTAGGTACTTTCGGGGTAGGATACTATAGTATTTGTATTGTTTGATGTATTCGAAAAGAGTTCTGGCTCCTAACTGATGTCAAATAATTGTAAAAAAATGTTATCGGCATCTTAACTATGCAAGTGTGATCTGCTGATGGATAGGCGTTAGTTCTAGGTACTTTCGGGGTAGGATACTATAGTATTTGTATTGTTTGATGTATTCGAAAAGAGTTCTGGCTCCTAACTGTTGTCAAATAATTGTAAAAAAATCTTATCCGCATCTTAACTATGCAAGTGTGATCTGCTGATGGATAGGCGTTAGTTCTAGGTACTTTCTGGGTAGGATACTATAGTATTTGTATTGATTGATGTATTCGAAAAGAGTTCTGGCTCCTTACTGTTGTCAAATAATTGTAAAAAAATGTTATCGGCATCTTAACTATGCAAGTGTGATCTGCTGATGGATAGGCGTTAGTTCTAGGTACTTTCTGGGTAGGATACTATAGTATTTGTATTGTTTGATGTATTCGAAAAGAGTTCTGGCTCCTAACTGTTGTCAAATAATTGTAAAAAAATTTTATCGGCATCTTAACTATGCAAGTGTGATCTGCTGAAGGATAAGCGTTAGTTCTAGGTACTTTCTGGATAGGATACTATAGTATTTGTATTGTTTGATGTATTCGAAAAGAGTTCTGGCTCCTAACTGTGGTCAAATAATTGTAAAAAAATCTTATCCGCATCTTAACTATGCAAGTGTGATCTGCTGACGGATAGGCGTTAGTTCTAGGTACTTTCTGGGTAGGATACTATAGTATTTGTATTGATTGATGTATTCTAAAAGAGTTCTGGCTCCTTACTGTTGTCAAATAATTGTAAAAAAATGTTATCGGCATCTTAACTATGCAAGTGTGATCTGCTGATGGATAGGCGTTAGTTCTAGGTACTTTCGGGGTAGGATACTATAGTATTAGTATTGTTTGATGTATTCGAAAAGAGTTCTGGCTCCTAACTGTTGTCAAATAATTGTAAAAAAATTTTATCGGCATCTTAACTATGCAAGTGTGATCTGCTGATGGATAGGCGTTAGTTCTAGGTACTTTCTGGATAGGATACTATGGTATTTGTATTGTTTGATGTATTCGAAAAGAGTTCTGGCTCCTAACTGTTGTCAAATAATTGTAAAAAAATTTGATCGGCATCTTAACTATGCAAGTGTGATCTGCTGATGGATAGGCGTTAGTTCTAGGTACTTTCGGGGTAGGATACTATAGTATTTGTATTGTTTGATGTATTCGAAAAGAGTTCTGGCTCCTAACTGATGTCAAATAATTGTAAAAAAATGTTATCGGCATCTTAACTATGCAAGTGTGATCTGCTGATGGATAGGCGTTAGTTCTAGGTACTTTCGGGGTAGGATACTATAGTATTTGTATTGTTTGATGTATTCGAAAAGAGTTCTGGCTCCTAACTGTTGTCAAATAATTGTAAAAAAATCTTATCCGCATCTTAACTATGCAAGTGTGATCTGCTGATGGATAGGCGTTAGTTCTAGGTACTTTCTGGGTAGGATACTATAGTATTTGTATTGATTGATGTATTCGAAAAGAGTTCTGGCTCCTTACTGTTGTCAAATAATTGTAAAAAAATGTTATCGGCATCTTAACTATGCAAGTGTGATCTGCTGATGGATAGGCGTTAGTTCTAGGTACTTTCTGGGTAGGATACTATAGTATTTGTATTGTTTGATGTATTCGAAAAGAGTTCTGGCTCCTAACTGTTGTCAAATAATTGTAAAAAAATTTTATCGGCATCTTAACTATGCAAGTGTGATCTGCTGATGGATAGGCGGTAGTTCTAGGTACTTTCTGGATAGGATACTATGGTATTTGTATTGTTTGATGTATTCGAAAAGAGTTCTGGCTCCTAACTGTTGTCAAATAATTGTAAAAAAATGTTATCGGCATCTTAACTATGCAAGTGTGATCTGCTGATGGATAGGCGTTAGTTCTAGGTACTTTCGGGGAAGGATACTATAGTATTTGTATTGTTTGATGTATTAGAAAAGAGTTCTGGCTCCTAACTGTTGTCAAATAATTGTAAAAAAAATTTATCGGCATTTTAACTATGCAAGTGTGATCTGCTGATGGATAGGCGTTAGTTCTAGGTACTTTCTGGATAGGATACTATAGTATTTGTATTGTTTGATGTATTCGAAAACAGTTCTGGCTCCTAACTGTTGTCAAATAATTGTAAAAAAATGTTATCGGCATCTTAACTATGCAAGTGTGATCTGCTGATGGATAGGCGATAGTTCTAGGTACTTTCTGGATAGGATACTATGGTATTTGTATTGTTTGATGTATTCGAAAAGAGTTCTGGCTCCTAACTGTTGTCAAATGATTGTAAAAAAATGTTATCGGCATCTTAACTATGCAAGTGTGATCTGCTGATGGATAGGCGTTAGTTCTAGGTACTTTCGGGGTAGGATACTATAGTATTAGTATTGTTTGATGTATTCGAAAAGAGTTCTGGCTCCTAACTGTTTTCAAATAATTGTAAAAAAATTTTATCGGCATCTTAACTATGCAAGTGTGATCTGCTGATGGATAGGCGTTAGTTCTAGATACTTTCTGGGTAGGATGCTATAGGATTTGTATTGTTTGATGTATTCGAAAAGAGTTCTGGCTCCTAACTGTTGTCAAATAATTGTAAAAAAAATTTATCGGCATCTTAACTATGCAAGTGTGATCTGCTGATGGATAGGCGTTAGTTCTAGGTACTTTCTGGATAGGATACTATGGTATTTGTATTGCTTGATGTATTCGAAAAGAGTTCTGGCTCCTAACTGTTGTCAAATAATTGTAAAAAAATTTGATCGGCATCTTAACTATGCAAGTGTGATCTGCTGATGGATAGGCGTTAGTTCTAGGTACTTTCGGGGTAGGATACTATAGTATTTGTATTGTTTGGTGTATTCGAAAAGAGTTCTGGCTCCTAACTGATGTCAAATAATTGTAAAAAAATATTATCGGCATCTTAACTATGCAAGTGTGATCTGCTGATGGATAGGCGTTAGTTCTAGGTACTTTCGGGGTAGGATACTATAGTATTTGTATTGTTTGATGTATTCGAAAAGAGTTCTGGCACCTAACTGTTGTCAAATAATTGTAAAAAATTTTTATCGGCATCTTAACTATGCAAGTGTGATCTGCTGATGGATAGGCGTTAGTTCTAGGTACTTTCTCGGTAGGATACTATAGTATTTGTATTGTTTGATGTATTCGAAAAGAGTTCTGGCTCCTAACTGTTGTCAAATAATTGTAAAAAAAATTTATCGGCATCTTAACTATGCAAGTGTGATCTGCTGATGGATAGGCGTTAGTTCTAGGTACTTTCTGGGTAGGATACTATAGTATTTGTATTGTTTGATGTATTCGAAAAGAGTTCTGGCTCCTAACTGTTGTCAAATAATTGTAAAAAAATTTTATCGGCATCTTAACTATGCAAGTGTGATCTGCTGAAGGATAAGCGTTAGTTCTAGGTACTTTCTGGATAGGATACTATAGTATTTGTATTGTTTGATGTATTCGAAAAGAGTTCTGGCTCCTAACTGTTGTCAAATAATTGTAAAAAAATCTTATCCGCATCTTAACTATGCAAGTGTGATCTGCTGATGGATAGGCGTTAGTTCTAGGTACTTTCTGGGTAGGATACTATAGTATTTGTATTGATTGATGTATTCGAAAAGAGTTCTGGCTCCTAACTGTTGTCAAATAATTGTAAAAAAATTTTATCGGCATCTTAACTATGCAAGTGTGATGTGCTGATGGATAGGCGTTAGTTCTAGGTACTTTCTGGGTAGGATACTATAGTATTTGTATTGTTTGATGTATTCGAAAAGAGTTCTGGCTCCTAACTGTTGTCAAATAATTGTAAAAAAATGTTATCGGCATCTTAACTATGCAAGTGTGATCTGCTGATGGATAGGCGTTAGTTCTAGGTACTTTCGGGGTAGGATACTATAGTATTTGTATTGTTTGATGTATTGGAAAAGAGTTCTGGCTCCTAACTGTTGTCAAATAATTGTAAAAAAAATTTATCGGCATTTTAACTATGCAAGTGTGTTCTGCTGATGGATAGGCGTTAGTTCTAGGTACTTTCTGGATAGGATACTATGGTATTTGTATTGTTTGATGTATTCGAAAAGAGTTCTGGCTCCTAACTGTTGTCAAATGATTGTAAAAAAATGTTATCGGCATCTTAACTATGCAAGTGTGATCTGCTGATGGATAGGCGTTAGTTCTAGGTACTTTCGGGGTAGGATACTATAGTATTAGTATTGCTTGATGTATTCGAAAAGAGTTCTGGCTCCTAACTGTTTTCAAATAATTGTAAAAAAATGTTATCGGCATCTTAACTATGCAAGTGTGATCTGCTGATGGATAGGCGTTAGTTCTAGATACTTTCTGGGTAGGATGCTATAGTATTTGTATTGTTTGATGTATTCGAAAAGAGTTCTGGCTCCTAACTGTTGTCAAATAATTGTAAAAAAATTTTATCGGCATCTTAACTATGCAAGTGTGATCTGCTGATGGATAGGCGTTAGTTCTAGGTACTTTCTGGATAGGATACTATGGTATTTGTATTGCTTGATGTATTCGAAAAGAGTTCTGGCTCCTAACTGTTGTCAAATAATTGTAAAAAAATTTGATCGGCATCTTAATTATGCAAGTGTGATCTGCTGATGGATAGGCGTTAGTTCTAGGTACTTTCGGGGTAGGATACTATAGTATTTGTATTGTTTGGTGTATTCGAAAAGAGTTCTGGCTCCTAACTGATGTCAAATAATTGTAAAAAAATATTATCGGCATCTTAACTATGCAAGTGTGATCTGCTGATGGATAGGCGTTAGTTCTAGGTACTTTCGGGGTAGGATACTATAGTATTTGTATTGTTTGATGTATTCGAAAAGAGTTCTGGCACCTAACTGTTGTCAAATAATTGTAAAAAAATTTTATCGGCATCTTAACTATGCAAGTGTGATCTGCTGATGGATAGGGGTTAGTTCTAGGTACTTTCTCGGTAGGATACTATAGTATTTGTATTGTTTGATGTATTCGAAAAGAGTTCTGGCTCCTAACTGTTGTCAAATAATTGTAAAAAAAATTTATCGGCATCTTAACTATGCAAGTGTGATCTGCTGAAGGATAAGCGTTAGTTCTAGGTACTTTCTGGATAGGATACTATAGTATTTGTATTGTTTGATGTATTCGAAAAGAGTTCTGGCTCCTAACTGTTGTCAAATAATTGTAAAAAAATGTTATCGGCATCTTAACTATGCAAGTGTGATCTGCTGATGGATAGGCGTTAGTTCTAGGTACTTTCGGGGTAAGATACTATAGTATTTGTATTGTTTGATGTATTAGAAAAGAGTTCTGGATCCTAACTGTTGTCAAATAATTGTAAAAAAATTTTATCGGCATCTTAACTATGCAAGTGTATTCTGCTGATGGATAGGCGTTAGTTCTAGGTACTTTCTGGGTAGGATGCTATAGTATTTATATTGTTTGATGTATTCGAAAAGAGTTCTGGCTCCTAACTGTTGTCAAATAATTGTAAAAAAATTTTATCGGCATCTTAACTATGCAAGTGTGATCTGCTGATGGATAGGCGTTAGTTCTAGGTACTTTCTGGATAGGATACTATGGTATTTGTATTGTTTGATGTATTCGAAAAGAGTTCTGGCTCCTAACTGTTGTCAAATAATTGTAAAAAAATTTTATCGGCATCTTAACTATGCAAGTGTGATCTGCTGATGGATAGGCGTTAGTTCTAGGTACTTTCGGGGTAGGATACTATAGTAGTTGTATTGTTCGATGTATTCGAAAAGAGTTCTGGCTCCTAACTGTTGTAAAATAATTGTAAACAAATTTTATCGGCATCTTAACTAGGCAAGTGTGTTCTGCTGATGGATAGGCGTTAGTTCTAGGTACTTTCTGGGTAGGATGCTATAGTATTTGTATTGTTTGATGTATTCGAAAAGAGTTCTGGCCCCTAACTGTTGTCAAATAATTGTAAAAGAATGTTATCGGCATCTTAACTATGCAAGTGTGATCTGCTGATGGATAGGCGTTAGGTCTAGGTACTTTCTGGATAGGATACTATGGTATTTGTATTGTTTGATTTATTCGAAAAGAGTTCTGGCTCCTAACTGTTGTCAAATAATTGTAAAAAAATTTTATCGGCATCTTAACTATGCAAGTGTGATCTGCTGATGGATAGGCGTTAGTTCTAGGTACTTTCGGGGTAGGATACTATAGTATTTGTATTGTTTGATGTATTCGAAAAGAGTTCTGGCTCCTAACTGTTGTCAAATAATTGTAAAAAAATGTTATCGGCATCTTAACTATGCAAGTGTGATCTGCTGATGGATAGGCGTTAGTTCTAGGTACTTTCGGGGTAGGATACTATAGTATTTGTATTGTTTGATGTATTCGAAAAGAGTTCTGGCTCCTAACTGTTGTCAAATAATTGTAAAAAAATTTTATCGGCATCTTAACTATGCAAGTGTGATCTGCTGATGGATAGGCGTTAGTTCTAGGTACTTTCTGGATAGGATACTATGGTATTTGTATTGTTTGATGTATACGAAAAGAGTTCTGGCTCCTAACTGTTGTGAAATAATTGTAAAAAAATTTTATCGGCATCTTAACTATGCAAGTCTGATCTGCTGATGGATAGGCGTTAGTTCTAGGTACTTTCTGGGCAGGATACTATAGTATTTATATTGTTTGATGTATTCGAAAAGAGTTCTGGCTCCTAACGGTTGTCAAATAATTGTAAAAAAATTTTATCGGCATCTTAACTATGCAAGTGTGATCTACTAATGGATAGGCGTTAGTTCTAGGTACTTTCTGGGTAGGATACTATAGTATTTGTATTGTTTGATGTATTCGAAAAGAGTTCTGGCTCCTAACTGTTGTCAAATAATTGTAAAAAAATTTTATCGGCATCTTAACTATGCAAGTGTGATCTGCTGATGGATAGGCGTTAGTTCTAGGTACTTTCTGGGTAGGATACTATAGTATTTGTATGGTTTGATATATTGGAAAAGAGTTCTGGCTCCTAACTGTTGTCAAATAATTGTAAACAAATTTTATCGGCATCTTAACTATGCAAGTGTGATCTGCAGATGGATAGGCGTTAGTTTTAGGTACTTTCTGGGTAGGATACTATAGTATTTGTATTGTTTGATGTATTCGAAAAGAGTTCTGGCTCCTAACTGTTGTCAAATAATTGTAAAAAAATTTTATCGGCATCTTAACTATGCAAGTATGATCTGCTGAAGGATAAGCGTTAGTTCTAGGTACGTTCTGGATAGGATACTATAGTATTTGTATTGGTTGATGTATTCGAAAAGAGTTCTGGCTCCTAACTGTTGTCAAATAATTGTAAAAAAATCTTATCCGCATCTTAACTATGCAAGTGTGATCTGCTGATGTATAGGCGTTAGTTCTAGGTACTTTCTGGGCAGGATACTATAGTATTTGTATT
The DNA here is from genome assembly GCA_963932345.1 of Ophion ventricosus. Taxonomy (NCBI): domain Eukaryota; kingdom Metazoa; phylum Arthropoda; class Insecta; order Hymenoptera; family Ichneumonidae; genus Ophion; species Ophion ventricosus. The sequence goes on from OZ010711.1 coordinate 19,113,756, forward strand.
GTTTGATGTATTCGAAAAGAGTTCTGGCTCCTAACTGTTGTCAAATAATTGTAAAAAAAATTTATCGGCATCTTAACTATGCAAGTGTGATCTGCTGATGGATAGGCGTTAGTTCTAGGTACTTTCTGGGTAGGATACTATAGTATTTGTATTGTTTGATGTATTCGAAAAGAGTTCTGGCTCCTAACTGTTGTCAAATAATTGTAAAAAAATTTTATCGGCATCTTAACTATGCAAGTGTGATCTGCTGAAGGATAAGCGTTAGTTCTAGGTACTTTCTGGATAGGATACTATAGTATTTGTATTGTTTGATGTATTCGAAAAGAGTTCTGGCTCCTAACTGTTGTCAAATAATTGTAAAAAAATCTTATCCGCATCTTAACTATGCAAGTGTGATCTGCTGATGGATAGGCGTTAGTTCTAGGTACTTTCTGGGTAGGATACTATAGTATTTGTATTGATTGATGTATTCGAAAAGAGTTCTGGCTCCTAACTGTTGTCAAATAATTGTAAAAAAATTTTATCGGCATCTTAACTATGCAAGTGTGATGTGCTGATGGATAGGCGTTAGTTCTAGGTACTTTCTGGGTAGGATACTATAGTATTTGTATTGTTTGATGTATTCGAAAAGAGTTCTGGCTCCTAACTGTTGTCAAATAATTGTAAAAAAATTTTATCGGCATCTTAACTATGCAAGTGTGATCTGCTGATGGATAGGCGTTAGTTCTAGGTACTTTCTGGATAGGATACTATGGTATTTGTATTGTTTGATGTATTCGAAAAGAGTTCTGGCTCCTAACTGTTGTCAAATAATTGTAAAAAAATGTTATCGGCATCTTAACTATGCAAGTGTGATCTGCTGATGGATAGGCGTTAGTTCTAGGTACTTTCGGGGTAGGATACTATAGTATTTGTATTGTTTGATGTATTGGAAAAGAGTTCTGGCTCCTAACTGTTGTCAAATAATTGTAAAAAAAATTTATCGGCATTTTAACTATGCAAGTGTGTTCTGCTGATGGATAGGCGTTAGTTCTAGGTACTTTCTGGATAGGATACTATGGTATTTGTATTGTTTGATGTATTCGAAAAGAGTTCTGGCTCCTAACTGTTGTCAAATGATTGTAAAAAAATGTTATCGGCATCTTAACTATGCAAGTGTGTTCTGCTGATGGATAGGCGTTAGTTCTAGGTACTTTCTGGGTAGGATGCTATAGTATTTGTATTGTTTGATGTATTCGAAAAGAGTTCTGGCCCCTAACTGTTGTCAAATAATTGTAAAAGAATGTTATCGGCATCTTAACTATGCAAGTGTGATCTGCTGATGGATAGGCGTTAGGTCTAGGTACTTTCTGGATAGGATACTATGGTATTTGTATTGTTTGATTTATTCGAAAAGAGTTCTGGCTCCTAACTGTTGTCAAATAATTGTAAAAAAATTTTATCGGCATCTTAACTATGCAAGTGTGATCTGCTGATGGATAGGCGTTAGTTCTAGGTACTTTCGGGGTAGGATACTATAGTATTTGTATTGTTTGATGTATTCGAAAAGAGTTCTGGCTCCTAACTGTTGTCAAATAATTGTAAAAAAATGTTATCGGCATCTTAACTATGCAAGTGTGATCTGCTGATGGATAGGCGTTAGTTCTAGGTACTTTCGGGGTAGGATACTATAGTATTTGTATTGTTTGATGTATTCGAAAAGAGTTCTGGCTCCTAACTGTTGTCAAATAATTGTAAAAAAATTTTATCGGCATCTTAACTATGCAAGTGTGATCTGCTGATGGATAGGCGTTAGTTCTAGGTACTTTCTGGATAGGATACTATGGTATTTGTATTGTTTGATGTATACGAAAAGAGTTCTGGCTCCTAACTGTTGTGAAATAATTGTAAAAAAATTTTATCGGCATCTTAACTATGCAAGTCTGATCTGCTGATGGATAGGCGTTAGTTCTAGGTACTTTCTGGGCAGGATACTATAGTATTTATATTGTTTGATGTATTCGAAAAGAGTTCTGGCTCCTAACGGTTGTCAAATAATTGTAAAAAAATTTTATCGGCATCTTAACTATGCAAGTGTGATCTACTAATGGATAGGCGTTAGTTCTAGGTACTTTCTGGGTAGGATACTATAGTATTTGTATTGTTTGATGTATTCGAAAAGAGTTCTGGCTCCTAACTGTTGTCAAATAATTGTAAAAAAATTTTATCGGCATCTTAACTATGCAAGTGTGATCTGCTGATGGATAGGCGTTAGTTCTAGGTACTTTCTGGGTAGGATACTATAGTATTTGTATGGTTTGATATATTGGAAAAGAGTTCTGGCTCCTAACTGTTGTCAAATAATTGTAAACAAATTTTATCGGCATCTTAACTATGCAAGTGTGATCTGCAGATGGATAGGCGTTAGTTTTAGGTACTTTCTGGGTAGGATACTATAGTATTTGTATTGTTTGATGTATTCGAAAAGAGTTCTGGCTCCTAACTGTTGTCAAATAATTGTAAAAAAATTTTATCGGCATCTTAACTATGCAAGTATGATCTGCTGAAGGATAAGCGTTAGTTCTAGGTACGTTCTGGATAGGATACTATAGTATTTGTATTGGTTGATGTATTCGAAAAGAGTTCTGGCTCCTAACTGTTGTCAAATAATTGTAAAAAAATCTTATCCGCATCTTAACTATGCAAGTGTGATCTGCTGATGTATAGGCGTTAGTTCTAGGTACTTTCTGGGCAGGATACTATAGTATTTGTATTGTTTGATGTATTCGAAAAGAGTTCTGGCTCCTAACTGTTGTCAAATAATTGTAAAAAAAATTTATCGGCATCTTAACTATGCAAGTGTGATCTGCTGATGGATAGGCGTTAGTTCTAGGTACTTTCTGGGTAGGATACTATAGTATTTGTATTGTTTGATGTATTCGAAAAGAGTTCTGGCTCCTAACTGTTGTCAAATAATTGTAAAAAAATTTTATCGGCATCTTAACTATGCAAGTGTGATCTGCTGAAGGATAAGCGTTAGTTCTAGGTACTTTCTGGATAGGATACTATAGTATTTGTATTGTTTGATGTATTCGAAAAGAGTTCTGGCTCCTAACTGTTGTCAAATAATTGTAAAAAAATCTTATCCGCATCTTAACTATGCAAGTGTGATCTGCTGATGGATAGGCGTTAGTTCTAGGTACTTTCTGGGTAGGATACTATAGTATTTGTATTGATTGATGTATTCGAAAAGAGTTCTGGCTCCTAACTGTTGTCAAATAATTGTAAAAAAATTTTATCGGCATCTTAACTATGCAAGTGTGATGTGCTGATGGATAGGCGTTAGTTCTAGGTACTTTCTGGGTAGGATACTATAGTATTTGTATTGTTTGATGTATTCGAAAAGAGTTCTGGCTCCTAACTGTTGTCAAATAATTGTAAAAAAATTTTATCGGCATCTTAACTATGCAAGTGTGATCTGCTGATGGATAGGCGTTAGTTCTAGGTACTTTCTGGATAGGATACTATGGTATTTGTATTGTTTGATGTATTCGAAAAGAGTTCTGGCTCCTAACTGTTGTCAAATAATTGTAAAAAAATGTTATCGGCATCTTAACTATGCAAGTGTGATCTGCTGATGGATAGGCGTTAGTTCTAGGTACTTTCGGGGTAGGATACTATAGTATTTGTATTGTTTGATGTATTGGAAAAGAGTTCTGGCTCCTAACTGTTGTCAAATAATTGTAAAAAAAATTTATCGGCATTTTAACTATGCAAGTGTGTTCTGCTGATGGATAGGCGTTAGTTCTAGGTACTTTCTGGATAGGATACTATGGTATTTGTATTGTTTGATGTATTCGAAAAGAGTTCTGGCTCCTAACTGTTGTCAAATGATTGTAAAAAAATGTTATCGGCATCTTAACTATGCAAGTGTGATCTGCTGATGGATAGGCGTTAGTTCTAGGTACTTTCGGGGTAGGATACTATAGTATTAGTATTGCTTGATGTATTCGAAAAGAGTTCTGGCTCCTAACTGTTTTCAAATAATTGTAAAAAAATGTTATCGGCATCTTAACTATGCAAGTGTGATCTGCTGATGGATAGGCGTTAGTTCTAGATACTTTCTGGGTAGGATGCTATAGTATTTGTATTGTTTGATGTATTCGAAAAGAGTTCTGGCTCCTAACTGTTGTCAAATAATTGTAAAAAAATTTTATCGGCATCTTAACTATGCAAGTGTGATCTGCTGATGGATAGGCGTTAGTTCTAGGTACTTTCTGGATAGGATACTATGGTATTTGTATTGCTTGATGTATTCGAAAAGAGTTCTGGCTCCTAACTGTTGTCAAATAATTGTAAAAAAATTTGATCGGCATCTTAATTATGCAAGTGTGATCTGCTGATGGATAGGCGTTAGTTCTAGGTACTTTCGGGGTAGGATACTATAGTATTTGTATTGTTTGGTGTATTCGAAAAGAGTTCTGGCTCCTAACTGATGTCAAATAATTGTAAAAAAATATTATCGGCATCTTAACTATGCAAGTGTGATCTGCTGATGGATAGGCGTTAGTTCTAGGTACTTTCGGGGTAGGATACTATAGTATTTGTATTGTTTGATGTATTCGAAAAGAGTTCTGGCACCTAACTGTTGTCAAATAATTGTAAAAAAATTTTATCGGCATCTTAACTATGCAAGTGTGATCTGCTGATGGATAGGCGTTAGTTCTAGGTACTTTCTCGGTAGGATACTATAGTATTTGTATTGTTTGATGTATTCGAAAAGAGTTCTGGCTCCTAACTGTTGTCAAATAATTGTAAAAAAAATTTATCGGCATCTTAACTATGCAAGTGTGATCTGCTGAAGGATAAGCGTTAGTTCTAGGTACTTTCTGGATAGGATACTATAGTATTTGTATTGTTTGATGTATTCGAAAAGAGTTCTGGCTCCTAACTGTTGTCAAATAATTGTAAAAAAATGTTATCGGCATCTTAACTATGCAAGTGTGATCTGCTGATGGATAGGCGTTAGTTCTAGGTACTTTCGGGGTAAGATACTATAGTATTTGTATTGTTTGATGTATTAGAAAAGAGTTCTGGATCCTAACTGTTGTCAAATAATTGTAAAAAAATTTTATCGGCATCTTAACTATGCAAGTGTATTCTGCTGATGGATAGGCGTTAGTTCTAGGTACTTTCTGGGTAGGATGCTATAGTATTTATATTGTTTGATGTATTCGAAAAGAGTTCTGGCTCCTAACTGTTGTCAAATAATTGTAAAAAAATTTTATCGGCATCTTAACTATGCAAGTGTGATCTGCTGATGGATAGGCGTTAGTTCTAGGTACTTTCTGGATAGGATACTATGGTATTTGTATTGTTTGATGTATTCGAAAAGAGTTCTGGCTCCTAACTGTTGTCAAATAATTGTAAAAAAATTTTATCGGCATCTTAACTATGCAAGTGTGATCTGCTGATGGATAGGCGTTAGTTCTAGGTACTTTCGGGGTAGGATACTATAGTAGTTGTATTGTTCGATGTATTCGAAAAGAGTTCTGGCTCCTAACTGTTGTAAAATAATTGTAAACAAATTTTATCGGCATCTTAACTAGGCAAGTGTGTTCTGCTGATGGATAGGCGTTAGTTCTAGGTACTTTCTGGGTAGGATGCTATAGTATTTGTATTGTTTGATGTATTCGAAAAGAGTTCTGGCCCCTAACTGTTGTCAAATAATTGTAAAAGAATGTTATCGGCATCTTAACTATGCAAGTGTGATCTGCTGATGGATAGGCGTTAGGTCTAGGTACTTTCTGGATAGGATACTATGGTATTTGTATTGTTTGATTTATTCGAAAAGAGTTCTGGCTCCTAACTGTTGTCAAATAATTGTAAAAAAATTTTATCGGCATCTTAACTATGCAAGTGTGATCTGCTGATGGATAGGCGTTAGTTCTAGGTACTTTCGGGGTAGGATACTATAGTATTTGTATTGTTTGATGTATTCGAAAAGAGTTCTGGCTCCTAACTGTTGTCAAATAATTGTAAAAAAATGTTATCGGCATCTTAACTATGCAAGTGTGATCTGCTGATGGATAGGCGTTAGTTCTAGGTACTTTCGGGGTAGGATACTATAGTATTTGTATTGTTTGATGTATTCGAAAAGAGTTCTGGCTCCTAACTGTTGTCAAATAATTGTAAAAAAATTTTATCGGCATCTTAACTATGCAAGTGTGATCTGCTGATGGATAGGCGTTAGTTCTAGGTACTTTCTGGATAGGATACTATGGTATTTGTATTGTTTGATGTATACGAAAAGAGTTCTGGCTCCTAACTGTTGTGAAATAATTGTAAAAAAATTTTATCGGCATCTTAACTATGCAAGTCTGATCTGCTGATGGATAGGCGTTAGTTCTAGGTACTTTCTGGGCAGGATACTATAGTATTTATATTGTTTGATGTATTCGAAAAGAGTTCTGGCTCCTAACGGTTGTCAAATAATTGTAAAAAAATTTTATCGGCATCTTAACTATGCAAGTGTGATCTACTAATGGATAGGCGTTAGTTCTAGGTACTTTCTGGGTAGGATACTATAGTATTTGTATTGTTTGATGTATTCGAAAAGAGTTCTGGCTCCTAACTGTTGTCAAATAATTGTAAAAAAATTTTATCGGCATCTTAACTATGCAAGTGTGATCTGCTGATGGATAGGCGTTAGTTCTAGGTACTTTCTGGGTAGGATACTATAGTATTTGTATGGTTTGATATATTGGAAAAGAGTTCTGGCTCCTAACTGTTGTCAAATAATTGTAAACAAATTTTATCGGCATCTTAACTATGCAAGTGTGATCTGCAGATGGATAGGCGTTAGTTTTAGGTACTTTCTGGGTAGGATACTATAGTATTTGTATTGTTTGATGTATTCGAAAAGAGTTCTGGCTCCTAACTGTTGTCAAATAATTGTAAAAAAATTTTATCGGCATCTTAACTATGCAAGTATGATCTGCTGAAGGATAAGCGTTAGTTCTAGGTACGTTCTGGATAGGATACTATAGTATTTGTATTGGTTGATGTATTCGAAAAGAGTTCTGGCTCCTAACTGTTGTCAAATAATTGTAAAAAAATCTTATCCGCATCTTAACTATGCAAGTGTGATCTGCTGATGTATAGGCGTTAGTTCTAGGTACTTTCTGGGCAGGATACTATAGTATTTATATTGATTGATGTATTCGAAAAGAGTTCTGGCTCCTAACTGTTGTCAAATAATTGTAAAAAAATGTTATCGGCATCCTAACTATGCAAGTGTGATCTGCTGATGGATAGGCGTTAGTTCTAGGTACTTTCTGGGTAGGATACTATAGTATTTGTATTGTTTGATGTATTCGAAAAGAGTTCTGGCTCCTAACTGTTGTCAAATAATCGTAAAAAAATTTTATCGGCATCTTAACTATGCAAGTGTGATCTGCTGATGGATAGGCGTTAGTTCTAGGTACTTTCTGGATAGGATACTATGGTATTTGTATTGTTTGATGTATTCGAAAAGAGTTCTGGCTCCTAACTGTTGTCAAATAATTGTAAAAAAATGTTATCGGCATCTTAACTATGCAAGTGTGATCTGCTGATGGATAGGCGTTAGTTCTAGGTACTTTCGGGGTAGGATACTATAGTATTTGTATTGTTTGATGTATTAGAAAAGAGTTCTGGCTCCTAACTGTTGTCAAATAATTGTAAAAAAAATTTATCGGCATTTTAACTATGCAAGTGTGTTCTGCTGATGGATAGGCGTTAGTTCTAGGTACTTTCTGGGTAGGATGCTATGGTATTTGTATTGTTTGATGTATTCGAAAAGAGTTCTGGCTCCTAACTGTTGTCAAATAATTGTAAAAAAATTTTATCGGCATCTTAACTATGCAAGTGTGATCTGCTGATGGATAGGCGTTAGTTCTAGGTACTTTCTGGGTAGGATACTATAGTATTTGTATTGTTTGATGTATTCGAAAAGAGTTTTGGCTCCTAACTGTTGTCAAATAATTGTAAAAAAATTTTATCGGCATTTTAACTATGCAAGTGTGATCTGCTGATGGATAGGCGTTAGTTCTAGGTACTTTCTGGATAGGATACTATAGTATTTGTATTGTTTGATGTATTCGAAAAGAGTTCTGGCTCCTAACTGTTGTCAAATAATTGTAAAAAAATTTTATCGGCATCTTAACTATGCAAGTGTGATCTGCTGATGGATAGGCGATAGTTCTACGTACTTTCTGGATAGGATACTAGGGTATTTGTATTGTTTGATGTATTCGAAAAGAGTTCTGGCTCCTAACTGTTGTCAAATGATTGTAAAAAAATGTTATCGGCATCTTAACTATGCAAGTGTGATCTGCTGATGGATAGGCGTTAGTTCTAGGTACTTTCTGGGTAGGATGCTGTAGTATTTGTATTGTTTGATGTATTCGAAAAGAGTTCTGGCTCCTCACTGTTGTCAAATAATTGTAAAAAAATTTTATCGGCATCTTAACTATGCAAGTGTGATCTGCTGATGGATATGCGTTAGTTCTAGGTACTTTCTGGATAGGGTGCTATGGTATTTGTATTGCTTGATGTATTCGAAAAGAGTTCTGGCTCCTAACTGTTGTCAAATAATTGTAAAAAAATTTGATCGGCATCTTAACTATGCAAGTGTGATCTGCTGATGGATAGGCGTTAGTTCTAGGTACTTTCGGGGTAGGATACTATAGTATTTGTATTGTTTGGTGTATTCGAAAAGAGTTCTGGCTCCTAACTGATGTCAAATAATTGTAAAAAAATATTATCGGCATCTTAACTATGCAAGTGTGATCTGCTGATGGATAGGCGTTAGTTCTAGGTACTTTCGGGGTAGGATACTATAGTATTTGTATTGTTTGATGTATTCGAAAAGAGTTCTGGCACCTAACTGTTGTCAAATAATTGTAAAAAATTTTTATCGGCATCTTAACTATGCAAGTGTGATCTGCTGATGGATAGGCGTTAGTTCTAGGTACTTTCTCGGTAGGATACTATAGTATTTGTATTGTTTGATGTATTCGAAAAGAGTTCTGGCTCCTAACTGTTGTCAAATAATTGTAAAAAAAATTTATCGGCATCTAAACTATGCAAGTGTGATCTGCTGAGGGATAGGCGTTCGTTCTAGGTACTTTCTGGGTAGGATACTATAGTATTTGTATTGTTTGATGTATTCGAAAAGAGTTCTGGCTCCTAACTGTTGTCAAATAATTGTAAAAAAATGTTATCGGCATCTTAACTATGCAAGTGTGATCTGCTGAAGGATAAGCGTTAGTTCTAGGTACTTTCTGGATAGGATACTATAGTATTTGTATTGTTTGATGTATTCGAAAAGAGTTCTGGCTCCTATCTGTTGTCAAATAATTGTAAAAAAATCTTATCCGCATCTTAACTATGCAAGTGTGATCTGCTGATGGATAGGCGTTAGTTCTAGGTACTTTCTGGGTAGGATACTATAGTATTTGTATTGATTGATGTATTCGAAACGAGTTCGGGCTCCTAACTGTTGTCAAATAATTGTAAAAAAATGTTATCGGCATCTTAACTATGCCAGTGTGATCTGCTGATGGATAGGCGTTAGTTCTAGGTACTTTCTGGATAGGATACTATAGTATTTGTATTGTTTGATGTATTCGAAAAGAGTTCTGGCTCCTAACTGTTGTCAAATAATTGTAAAAAAATCTTATCCGCATCTTAACTATGCAAGTTTGATCTGCTGATGGATAGGCGTTAGTTCTAGGTACTTTCTGGGTAGGATACTATAGTATTTGTATTGATTGATGTATTCGAAAAGAGTTCTGGCTCCTAACTGTTGTCAAATAATTGTAAAAAAATGTTATCGGCATCTTAACTATGCAAGTGTGATCTGCTGATGGATAGGCGTTAGTTCTAGGTACTTTCTGGGTAGGATACTATAGTATTTGTATTGTTTGATGTATTCGAAAAGAGTTCTGGCTCCTAACTGTTGTCAAATAATCGTAAAAAAATTTTATCGGCATCTTAACTATGCAAGTGTGATCTGCTGATGGATAGGCGTTAGTTCTAGGTACTTTCTGGATAGGATACTATGGTATTTGTATTGTTTGATGTAATCGAAAAGAGTTCTGGCTCCTAACTGTTGTCAAATAATTGTAAAAAAATGTTATCGGCATCTTAACTATGCAAGTGTGATCTGCTGATGGATAGGCGTTAGTTCTAGGTACTTTCGGGGTAGGATACTATAGTATTTGTATTGTTTGATGTATTAGAAAAGAGTTCTGGCTCCTAACTGTTGTCAAATAATTGTAAAAAAAATTTATCGGCATTTTAACTATGCAAGTGTGTTCTGCTGATGGATAGGCGTTAGTTCTAGGTACTTTCTGGGTAGGATGCTATAGTATTTGTATTGTTTGATGTATTCGAAAAGAGTTCTGGCTCCTAACTGTTGTCAAATAATTGTAAAAAAAATTTATCCGCATCTTAACTATGCAAGTGTGATCTGCTGATGGATAGGCGTTAGTTCTAGGTACTTTCTGGATAGGACACTATGGTATTTGTATTGTTTGATGTATTCGAAAAGAGTTCTGGCTCCTAACTGTTGTCAAATAATTGTAAAAAAATTTTATCGGCATCTTAACTATGCAAGTGTGATCTGCTGATGGATAGGCGTTAGTTCTAGGTACTTTCTGGGTAGGATACTATAGTATTTGTATTGTTTGATGTATTCGAAAAGAGTTTTGGCTCCTAACTGTTGTCAAATAATTGTAAAAAAATTTTATCGGCATTTTAACTATGCAAGTGTGATCTGCTGATGGATAGGCGTTAGTTCAAGGTACTTTCTGGATAGGATACTATAGTATTTGTATTGTTTGATGTATTCGAAAAGAGTTCTGGCTCCTCACTGTTGTCAAATAATTGTAAAAAAATTTTATCGGCATCTTAACTATGCAAGTGTGATCTGCTGATGGATATGCGTTAGTTCTAGGTACTTTCTGGATAGGGTGCTATGGTATTTGTATTGCTTGATGTATTCGAAAAGAGTTCTGGCTCCTAACTGTTGTCAAATAATTGTAAAAAAATTTGATCGGCATCTTAACTATGCAAGTGTGATCTGCTGATGGATAGGCGTTAGTTCTAGGTACTTTCGGGGTAGGATACTATAGTATTTGTATTGTTTGGTGTATTCGAAAAGAGTTCTGGCTCCTAACTGATGTCAAATAATTGTAAAAAAATATTATCGGCATCTTAACTATGCAAGTGTGATCTGCTGATGGATAGGCGTTAGTTCTAGGTACTTTCGGGGTAGGATACTATAGTATTTGTATTGTTTGATGTATTCGAAAAGAGTTCTGGCACCTAACTGTTGTCAAATAATTGTAAAAAATTTTTATCGGCATCTTAACTATGCAAGTGTGATCTGCTGATGGATAGGCGTTAGTTCTAGGTACTTTCTCGGTAGGATACTATAGTATTTGTATTGTTTGATGTATTCGAAAAGAGTTCTGGCTCCTAACTGTTGTCAAATAATTGTAAAAAAAATTTATCGGCATCTAAACTATGCAAGTGTGATCTGCTGAGGGATAGGCGTTAGTTCTAGGTACTTTCTGGGTAGGATACTATAGTATTTGTATTGTTTGATGTATTCGAAAAGAGTTCTGGCTCCTAACTGTTGTCAAATAATTGTAAAAAAATGTTATCGGCATCTTAACTATGCAAGTGTGATCTGCTGAAGGATAAGCGTTAGTTCTAGGTACTTTCTGGATAGGATACTATAGTATTTGTATTGTTTGATGTATTCGAAAAGAGTTCTGGCTCCTATCTGTTGTCAAATAATTGTAAAAAAATCTTATCCGCATCTTAACTATGCAAGTGTGATCTGCTGATGGATAGGCGTTAGTTCTAGGTACTTTCTGGGTAGGATACTATAGTATTTGTATTGATTGATGTATTCGAAACGAGTTCTGGCTCCTAACTGTTGTCAAATAATTGTAAAAAAATGTTATCGGCATCTTAACTATGCCAGTGTGATCTGCTGATGGATAGGCGTTAGTTCTAGGTACTTTCTGGATAGGATACTATAGTATTTGTATTGTTTGATGTATTCGAAAAGAGTTCTGGCTCCTAACTGTTGTCAAATAATTGTAAAAAAATCTTATCCGCATCTTAACTATGCAAGTTTGATCTGCTGATGGATAGGCGTTAGTTCTAGGTACTTTCTGGGTAGGATACTATAGTATTTGTATTGATTGATGTATTCGAAAAGAGTTCTGGCTCCTAACTGTTGTCAAATAATTGTCAAAAAATGTTATCGGCATCTTAACTATGCATGTGTGATCTGCTGATGGATAGGCGTTAGTTCTAGGTACTTTCTGGGTAGGATACTATAGTATTTGTATTGTTTGATGTATTCGAAAAGAGTTCTGGCTCCTAACTGTTGTCAAATAATCGTAAAAAAATTTTATCGGCATCTTAACTATGCAAGTGTGATCTGCTGATGGATAGGCGTTAGTTCTAGGTACTTTCTGGATAGGATACTATGGTATTTGTATTGTTTGATGTATTCGAAAAGAGTTCTGGCTCCTAACTGTTGTCAAATAATTGTAAAAAAATGTTATCGGCATCTTAACTATGCAAGTGTGATCTGCTGATGGATAGGCGTTAGTTCTAGGTACTTTCGGGGTAGGATACTATAGTATTTGTATTGTTTGATGTATTAGAAAAGAGTTCTGGCTCCTAACTGTTGTCAAATAATTGTAAAAAAAATTTATCGGCATTTTAACTATGCAAGTGTGTTCTGCTGATGGATAGGCGTTAGTTCTAGGTACTTTCTGGGTAGGATGCTATAGTATTTGTATTGTTTGATGTATTCGAAAAGAGTTCTGGCTCCTAACTGTTGTCAAATAATTGTAAAAAAAATTTATCCGCATCTTAACTATGCAAGTGTGATCTGCTGATGGATAGGCGTTAGTTCTAGGTACTTTCTGGATAGGACACTATGGTATTTGTATTGTTTGATGTATTCGAAAAGAGTTCTGGCTCCTAACTGTTGTCAAATAATTGTAAAAAAATTTTATCGGCATCTTAACTATGCAAGTGTGATCTGCTGATGGATAGGCGTTAGTTCTAGGTACTTTCTGGGTAGGATACTATAGTATTTGTATTGTTTGATGTATTCGAAAAGAGTTTTGGCTCCTAACTGTTGTCAAATAATTGTAAAAAAATTTTATCGGCATTTTAACTATGCAAGTGTGATCTGCTGATGGATAGGCGTTAGTTCTAGGTACTTTCTGGATAGGATACTATAGTATTTGTATTGTTTGATGTATTCGAAAAGAGTTCTGGCTCCTAACTGTTGTCAAATAATTGTAAAAAATTTTTATCGGCATCTTAACTATGCAAGTGTGATCTGCTGATGGATAGGCGATAGTTCTACGTACTTTCTGGATAGGATACTAGGGTATTTGTATTGTTTGATGTATTCGAAAAGAGTTCTGGCTCCTAACTGTTGTCAAATGATTGTAAAAAAATGTTATCGGCATCTTAACTATGCAAGTGTGATCTGCTGATGGAGAGGCGTTAGTTCTAGGTACTTTCGGGGTAGGATACTATAGTATTAGTATTGTTTGATGTATTCGAAAAGAGTTCTGGCTCCTAACTGTTGTCAAATAATTGTAAAAAAATTTTATCGGCATCTTAACTATGCAAGTGTGATCTGCTGATGGATAGGCGTTAGTTCTAGGTACTTTCTGGGTAGGATACTATGGTATTTGTATTGCTTGATGTATTCGAAAAGAGTTCTGGCTCCTAACTGTTGTCAAATAATTGTAAAAAAATTTGATCGGCATCTTAACTATGCAAGTGTGATCTGCTGATGGATAGGCGTTAGTTCTAGGTACTTTCGGGGTAGGATACTATAGTATTTGTATTGTTTGGTGTATTCGAAAAGAGTTCTGGCTCCTAACTGATGTCAAATAATTGTAAAAAAATATTATCGGCATCTTAACTATGCAAGTGTGATCTGCTGATGGATAGGCGTTAGTTCTAGGTACTTTCGGGGTAGGATACTATAGTATTTGTATTGTTTGATGTATTCGAAAAGAGTTCTGGCACCTAACTGTTGTCAAATAATTGTAAAAAATTTTTATCGGCATCTTAACTATGCAAGTGTGATCTGCTGATGGATAGGCGTTAGTTCTAGGTACTTTCTCGGTAGGATACTATAGTATTTGTGATGTTTGATGTATTCGAAAAGAGTTCTGGCTCCTAACTGTTGTCAAATAATTGTAAAAAAAATTTATCGGCATCTTAACTATGCAAGTGTGATCTGCTGAGGGATAGGCGTTAGTTCTAGGTACTTTCTGGGTAGGATACTATAGTATTTGTATTGTTTGATGTATTCGAAAAGAGTTCTGGCTCCTAACTGTTGTCAAATAATTGTAAAAAAATGTTATCGGCATCTTAACTATGCAAGTGTGATCTGCTGATGGATAGGCGTTAGTTCTAGGTACTTTCTGGATAGGATACTATAGTATTTGTATTGTTTGATGTATTCGAAAAGAGTTCTGGCTCCTAACTGTTGTCAAATAATTGTAAAAAAATCTTATCCGCATCTTAACTATGCAAGTTTGATCTGCTGATGGATAGGCGTTAGTTCTAGGTACTTTCTGGGTAGGATACTATAGTATTTGTATTGATTGATGTATTCGAAAAGAGTTCTGGCTCCTAACTGTTGTCAAATAATTGTAAAAAAATGTTATCGGCATCTTAACTATGCAAGTGTGATCTGCTGATGGATAGGCGTTAGTTCTAGGTACTTTCTGGGTAGGATACTATAGTATTTGTATTGTTTGATGTATTCGAAAAGAGTTCTGGCTCCTAACTGTTGTCAAATAATTGTAAAAAAATTTTATCGGCATCTTAACTATGCAAGTGTGATCTGCTGATGGATAGGCGTTAGTTCTAGGTACTTTCTGGATAGGATACTATGGTATTTGTATTGTTTGATGTATTCGAAAAGAGTTCTGGCTCCTAACTGTTGTCAAATAATTGTAAAAAAATGTTATCGGCATCTTAACTATGCAAGTGTGATCTGCTGATGGATAGGCGTTAGTTCTAGGTACTTTCGGGGTAGGATACTATAGTATTTGTATTGTTTGATCTATTAGAAAAGAGTTCTGGCTCCTAACTGTTGTCAAATAATTGTAAAAAAAATTTATCGGCATTTTAACTATGCAAGTGTGTTCTGCTGATGGATAGGCGTTAGTTCTAGGTACTTTCTGGGTAGGATGCTATAGTATTTGTATTGTTTGATGTATTCGAAAAGAGTTCTGGCTCCTAACTGTTGTCAAATAATTGTAAAAAAAATTTATCGGCATCTTAACTATGCAAGTGTGATCTGCTGATGGATAGGCGTTAGTTCTAGGTACTTTCTGGATAGGATACTATGGTATTTGTATTGTTTGATGTATTCGAAAAGAGTTCTGGCTCCTAACTGTTGTCAAATAATTGTAAAAAAATTTTATCGGCATCTTAACTATGCAAGTGTGATCTGCTGATGGATAGGCGTTAGTTCTAGGTACTTTCTGGGTAGGATACTATAGTATGTGTATTGTTTGATGTATTGGAAAAGAGTTTTGGCTCCTAACTGTTGTCAAATAATTGTAAAAAAATTTTATCGGCATTTTAACTATGCAAGTGTGATCTGCTGATGGATAGGCGTTAGTTCTAGGTACTTTCTGGATAGGATACTATAGTATTTGTATTGTTTGATGTATTCGAAAAGAGTTCTGGCTCCTAACTGTTGTCAAATAATTGTAAAAAAATCTTATCGGCATCTTAACTATGCAAGTGTGATCTGCTGATGGATAGGCGATAGTTCTACGTACTTTCTGGATAGGATACTAGGGTATTTGTATTGTTTGATGTATTCGAAAAGAGTTCTGGCTCCTAACTGTTGTCAAATGATTGTAAAAAAATGTTATCGGCATCTTAACTATGCAAGTGTGATCTGCTGATGGATAGGCGTTAGTTCTAGGTACTTTCGGGGTAGGATACTATAGTATTAGTATTGTTTGATGTATTCGAAAAGAGTTCTGGCTCCTAACTGTTGTCAAATAATTGTAAAAAAATTTTATCGGCATCTTAACTATGCTAGTGTGATCTGCTGATGGATAGGCGTTAGTTCTAGGTACTTTCTGGGTAGGATGCTGTAGTATTTGTATTGTTTGATGTATTCGAAAAGAGTTCTGGCTCCTCACTGTTGTCAAATAATGGTAAAAAAATTTTATCGGCATCTTAACTATGCAAGTGTGGTCTGCTGATGGATATGCGTTAGTTCTAGGTACTTTCTGGATAGGATACTATGGTATTTGTATTGCTTGATGTATTCGAAAAGAGTTCTGGCTCCTAACTGTTGTCAAATAATTGTAAAAAAATTTGATCGGCATCTTAACTATGCAAGTGTGATCTGCTGATGGATAGGCGTTAGTTCTAGGTACTTTCGGGGTAGGATACTATAGTATTTGTATTGTTTGATGTATTCGAAAAGAGTTCTGGCACCTAACTGTTGTCAAATAATTGTAAAAAATTTTTATCGGCATCTTAACTATGCAAGTGTGATCTGCTGATGGATAGGCGTTAGTTCTAGGTACTTTCTCGGTAGGATACTATAGTATTTGTATTGTTTGATGTATTCGAAAAGAGTTCTGGCTCCTAACTGTTGTCAAATAATTGTAAAAAAATTTTATCGGCATCTTAACTATGCAAGTGTGATCTGCTGATGGATAGGCGTTAGTTTTAGGTACTTTCTGGGTAGGATACTATAGTATTTGTATTGTTTGATGTATTCGAAAAGAGTTCTGGCTCCTAACTGTTGTCAAATAATTGTAAAAAAATGTTATCGGCATCTTAACTATGCAAGTGTGATCTGCTGAAGGATAAGCGTTAGTTCTAGGTACTTTCTGGATAGGATACTATAGTATTTGTATTGTTTGATGTATTCGAAAAGAGTTCTGGCTCCTATCTGTTGTCAAATAATTGTAAAAAAATCTTATCCGCATCTTAACTATGCAAGTGTGATCTGCTGATGGATAGGCGTTACTTCTAGGTACTTTCTGGGTAGGATACTATAGTATTTGTATTGATTGATGTATTCGAAAAGAGTTCTGGCTCCTAACTGTTGTCAAATAATTGTAAAAAAATGTTATCGGCATCTTAACTATGCAAGTGTGATCTGCTGATGGATAGGCGTTAGTTCTAGGTACTTTCTGGGTAGGATACTATAGTATTTGTATTGTTTGATGTATTCGAAAAGAGTTCTGGCTCCTAACTGTTGTCAAATAATTGTAAAAAAATGTTATCGGCATCTTAACTATGCAAGTGTGATCTGCTGATGGATAGGCGTTAGTTCTAGGTACTTTCGGGGTAAGATACTATAGTATTTGTATTGTTTGATGTATTAGAAAAGAGTTCTGGCTCCTAACTGTTGTCAAATAATTGTAAAAAAATTTTATCGGCATCTTAACTATGCAAGTGTGTTCTGCTGATGGATAGGCGTTAGTTCTAGGTACTTTCTGGGTAGGATGCTATAGCATTTGTATTGTTTGATGTATTCGAAAAGAGTTCTGGCTCCTAACTGTTGTCAAATAATTGTAAAAAAGTTTTATCGGCATCTTAACTATGCAAGTGTGATCTGCTGATGGATAGGCGTTAGTTCTAGGTACTTTCTGGATAGGATACTATGGTATTTGTATTGTTTGATGTATTCGAAAAGAGTTCTGGCTCCTAACTGTTGTCAAATAATTGTAAAAAAATTTTATCGGCATCTTAACTATGCAAGTGTGATCTGCTGATGGATAGGCGTTAGTTCTAGGTACTTTCGGGGTAGGATACTATAGTATTTGTATTGTTTGATGTATTCGAAAAGAGTTCTGGCTCCTAACTGTTGTCAAATAATTGTAAAAAAATGTTATCGGCATCTTAACTATGCAAGTGTGATCTGCTGAAGGATAAGCTTTAGTTCTAGGTACTTTCTGGATAGGATACTATAGTATTTGTATTGTTTGATGTATTCGAAAAGAGTTCTGGCTCCTATCTGTTGTCAAATAATTGTAAAAAAATCTTATCCGCATCTTAACTATGCAAGTGTGATCTGCTGATGGATAGGCGTTACTTCTAGGTACTTTCTGGGTAGGATACTATAGTATTTGTATTGATTGATGTATTCGAAAAGAGTTCTGGCTCCTAACTGTTGTCAAATAATTGTAAAAAAATGTTATCGGCATCTTAACTATGCAAGTGTGATCTGCTGATGGATAGGCGTTAGTTCTAGGTACTTTCTGGGTAGGATACTATAGTATTTGTATTGTTTGATGTATTCGAAAAGAGTTCTGGCTCCTAACTGTTGTCAAATAATTGTAAAATATGTTATCGGCATCTTAACTATGCAAGTGTGATCTGCTGATGGATAGGCGTTAGTTCTAGGTACTTTCTGGGTAGGATGCTATAGTATTTGTATTGTTTGATGTATTCGAAAAGAGTTCTGGCTCCTAACTGTGGTCAAATAATTGTAAAAGAATGTTATCGGCATCTTAACTATGCAAGTGTGATCTGCTGATGGATAGGCGTTAGGTCTAGGTACTTTCTGGATAGGATACTATGGTATTTGTATTGTTTGATTTATTCGAAAAGAGTTCTCGCTCCTAACTGTTGTCAAATAATTGTAAAAAAATTTTATCGGCATCTTAACTATGCAAGTGTGATCTGCTGATGGATAGGCGTTAGTTCTAGGTACTTTCGGGGTAGGATACTATAGTATTTGTATTGTTTGATGTATTCGAAAAGAGTTCTGGCTCCTAACTGTTGTCAAATAATTGTAAAAAAAATTTATCGGCATCTTAACTATGCAAGTGTGATCTGCTGATGGATAGGCGTTAGTTCTAGGTACTTTCTGGATAGGATACTATGGTATTTGTATTGTTTGATGTATTCGAAAAGAGTTCTGGCTCCTAACTGTTGTCAAATAATTGTAAAAAATTTTTATCGGCATCTTAACTATGCAAGTGTGATCTGCTGATGGATAGGCGATAGTTCTACGTACTTTCTGGATAGGATACTAGGGTATTTGTATTGTTTGATGTATTCGAAAAGAGTTCTGGCTCCTAACTGTTGTCAAATGATTGTAAAAAAATGTTATCGGCATCTTAACTATGCAAGTGTGATCTGCTGATGGATAGGCGTTAGTTCTAGGTACTTTCGGGGTAGGATACTATAGTATTAGTATTGTTTGATGTATTCGAAAAGAGTTCTGGCTCCTAACTGTTGTCAAATAATTGTAAAAAAATTTTATCGGCATCTTAACTATGCAAGTGTGATCTGCTGATGGATAGGCGTTAGTTCTAGGTACTTTCTGGGTAGGATGCTGTAGTATTTGTATTGTTTGATGTATTCGAAAAGAGTTCTGGCTCCTCACTGTTGTCAAATAATTGTAAAAAAATTTTATCGGCATCTTAACTATGCAAGTGTGATCTGCTGATGGATATGCGTTAGTTCTAGGTACTTTCTGGATAGGATACTATGGTATTTGTATTGCTTGATGTATTCGAAAAGAGTTCTGGCTCCTAACTGTTGTCAAATAATTGTAAAAAAATTTGATCGGCATCTTAACTATGCAAGTGTGATCTGCTGATGGATAGGCGTTAGTTCTAGGTACTTTCGGGGTAGGATACTATAGTATGTGTATTGTTTGGTGTATTCGAAAAGAGTTCTGGCTCCTAACTGATGTCAAGTAATTGTAAAAAAATATTATCGGCATCTTAACTATGCAAGTGTGATCTGCTGATGGATAGGCGTTAGTTCTAGGTACTTTCGGGGTAGGATACTATAGTATTTGTATTGTTTGATGTATTCGAAAAGAGTTCTGGCACCTAACTGTTGTCAAATAATTGTAAAAAATTTTTATCGGCATCTTAACTATGCAAGTGTGATCTGCTGATGGATAGGCGTTAGTTCTAGGTACTTTCTCGGTAGGATACTATAGTATTTGTATTGTTTGATGTATTCGAAAAGAGTTCTGGCTCCTAACTGTTGTCAAATAATTGTAAAAAAATTTTATCGGCATCTTAACTATGCAAGTGTGATCTGCTGATGGATAGGCGTTAGTTCTAGGTACTTTCTGGGTAGGATACTATAGTATTTGTATTGTTTGATGTATTCGAAAAGAGTTCTGGCTCCTAACTGTTGTCAAATAATTGTAAAAAAATGTTATCGGCATCTTAACTATGCAAGTGTGATCTGCTGAAGGATAAGCGTTAGTTCTAGGTACTTTCTGGATAGGATACTATAGTATTTGTATTGTTTGATGTATTCGAAAAGAGTTCTGGCTCCTATCTGTTGTCAAATAATTGTAAAAAAATCTTATCCGCATCTTAACTATGCAAGTGTGATCTGCTGATGGATAGGCGTTAGTTCTAGGTACTTTCTGGGTAGGATACTATAGTATTTGTATTGATTGATGTATTCGAAAAGAGTTCTGGCTCCTAACTGTTGTCAAATAATTGTAAAAAAATGTTATCGGCATCTTAACTATGCAAGTGTGATCTGCTGATGGATAGGCGTTAGTTCTAGGTACTTTCTGGGTAGGATACTATAGTATTTGTATTGTTTGATGTATTCGAAAAGAGTTCTGGCTCCTAACTGTTGTCAAATAATTGTAAAAAAATGTTATCGGCATCTTAACTATGCAAGTGTGATCTGCTGATGGATAGGCGTTAGTTCTAGGTACTTTCGGGGTAAGATACTATAGTATTTGTATTGTTTGATGTATTAGAAAAGAGTTCTGGCTCCTAACTGTTGTCAAATAATTGTAAAAAATTTTTATCGGCATCTTAACTATGCAAGTGTGTTCTGCTGATGGATAGGCGTTAGTTCTAGGTACTTTCTGGGTAGGATGCTATAGCATTTGTATTGTTTGATGTATTCGAAAAGAGTTCTGGCTCCTAACTGTTGTCAAATAATTGTAAAAAAATTTTATCGGCATCTTAACTATGCAAGTGTGATCTGCTGATGGATAGGCGTTAGTTCTAGGTACTTTCTGGATAGGATACTATGGTATTTGTATTGTTTGATGTATTCGAAAAGAGTTCTGGCTCCTAACTGTTGTCAAATAATTGTAAAAAAATTTTATCGGCATCTCAACTATGCAAGTGTGATCTGCTGATGGATAGGCGTTAGTTCTAGGTACTTTCGGGGTAGGATACTATAGTATTTGTATTGTTTGATGTATTCGAAAAGAGTTCTGGCTCCTAACTGTTGTAAAATAGTTGTAAACAAATTTTATCGGCATCTTAACTATGCAAGTGTGTTCTGCTGATGGATAGGCGTTAGTTCTAGGTACTTTCTGGGTAGGATGCTATAGTATTTGTATTGTTTGATGTATTCGAAAAGAGTTCTGGCTCCTAACTGTCGTCAAATAATTGTAAAAGAATGTTATCGGCATCTTAACTATGCAAGTGTGATCTGCTGATGGATAGGCGTTAGGTCTAGGTACTTTCTGGATAGGATACTATGGTATTTGTATTGTTTGATTTATTCGAAAAGAGTTCTGGCTCCTAACTGTTGTCAAATAATTGTAAAAAAATTTTATCGGCATCTTAACTATGCAAGTGTGATCTGCTGATGGATAGGCGTTAGTTCTAGGTACTTTCGGGGTAGGATACTATAGTATTTGTATTGTTTGATGTATTCGAAAAGAGTTCTGGCTCCTAACTGTTGTCAAATAATTGTAAAAAAATGTTATCGGCATCTTAACTATGCAAGTGTGATCTGCTGATGGATAGGCGTTAGTTCTAGGTACTTTCTCGGAAGGATACTATAGTATTTGTATTGTTTGATGTATTCGAAAAGAGTTCTGGCTCCTAACTGTTGTCAAATAATTGTAAAAAAATTTTATCGGCATCTTAACTATGCAAGTGTGATCTACAGATGGATAGGCGTTAGTTCTAGGTACTTTCTGGGTAGGATACTATAGTATTTGTATTGTTTGATGTTTTCGAAAAGAGTTCTGGCTCCTAACGGTTGTCAAATAATTGTAAAAAAATGTTATCGGCATCTTAACTATGCAAGTGTGATCTGCTGATGGATAGGCGTTAGTTCTAGGTACTTTGGGGGTAGGATACTATAGTGTTTGTATTGCTTGATGTATTCGAAAAGAGTTCTGGCTCCTAACTGTTGTCAAATAATTGTAAAAAAATTTTATCGGCATCTTAACTATGCAAGTGTGATCTGCTGATGGATAGGCGTTAGTTCTAGGTACTTTCGGGGTAGGATACTATAGTATTTGTATTGTTTGATGTATTTGAAAAGAGTTCTGGATCCTAACTGTTGTCAAATAATTGTAAAAAAATGTTATCGGCATCTTAACTATGCAAGTGTGATCTGCTGATGGATAGGTGTTAGTTCTAGGTACTTTCGGGGTAGGATACTATAGTATTTGTATTGTTTGATGTATTCGAAAAGAGTTCTGGCTCCTAACTGTTGTAAAATAATTGTAAACAAATTTTATCGGCATCTTAACTATGCAAGTGTGTTCTGCTGATGGATAGGCGTTAGTTCTAGGTACTTTCTGGGTAGGATGCTATAGTATTTGTATTGTTTGATGTATTCGAAAAGAGTTCTGGCTCCTAACTGTTGTCAAATAATTGTAAAAGAATGTTATCGGCATCTTAACTATGCAAGTGTGATCTGCTGATGGATAGGCGTTAGGTCTAGGTACTTTCTGGATAGGATACTATGGTATATGTATTGTTTGATTTATTCGAAAAGAGTTCTGGCTCCTAACTGTTGTCAAATAATTGTAAAAAAATTTTATCGGCATCTTAACTATGCAAGTGTGATCTGCTGATGGATAGGCGTTAGTTCTAGGTACTTTCTGGGTAGGATACTATAGTATTTGTATTGATTGATGTATTCGAAAAGAGTTCTGGCTCCTAACTGTTGTCAAATAATTGTAAAAAAATGTTATCGGCATCTTAACTATGCAAGTGTGATCTGCTGATGGATAGGCGTTAGTTCTAGGTACTTTCTGGGTAGGATACTATAGTATTTGTATTGTTTGATGTATTCGAAAAGAGTTCTGGCTCCTAACTGTTGTCATATAATTGTAAAAAAATTTTATCGGCATCTTAACTATGCAAGTGTGATCTGCTGATGGATAGGCGTTAGTTCTAGGTACTTTCTGGATAGGATACTATGGTATTTGTATTGTTTGATGTATTCGAAAAGAGTTCTGGCTCCTAACTGTTGTCAAATAATTGTAAAAAAATGTTATCGGTATCTTAACTATGCAAGTGTGATCTGCTGATGGATAGGCGTTAGTTCTAGGTACTTTCGGGGTAGGATACTATAGTATTTGTATTGTTTGATGTATTAGAAAAGAGTTCTGGCTCCTAACTGTTGTCAAATAATTGTAAAAAAAATTTATCGGCATTTTAACTATGCAAGTGTGTTCTGCTGATGGATAGGCGTTAGTTCTAGGTACTTTCTGGGTAGGATGCTATAGTATTTGTATTGTTTGATGTATTCGAAAAGAGTTCTGGCTCCTAACTGTTGTCAAATAATTGTAAAAAAAATTTATCGGCATCTTAACTATGCAAGTGTGATCTGCTGATGGATAGGCGTTAGTTCTAGGTACATTCTGGATAGGATACTATGGTATTTGTATTGTTTGATGTATTCGAAAAGAGTTCTGGCTCCTAACTGTTGTCAAATAATGGTAAAAAAAATTTATCGGCATCTTAACTATGCGAGTGTGATCTGCTGATGGATAGGCGTTAGTTCTAGGTACTTTCTGGGTAGGATACTATCGTATTTGTATTGTTTGATGTATTCGAAAAGAGTTTTGGCTCCTAACTGTTGTCAAATAATTGTAAAAAAATTTTATCGGCATTTTAACTATGCAAGTGTGATCTGCTGATGGATAGGCGTTAGTTCTAGGTACTTTCTGGATAGGATACTATGGTATTTGTATTGCTTGATGTATTCGAAAAGAGTTCTGGCTCCTAACTGTTGTCAAATAATTGTAAAAAAAATTGATCGGCATCTTAACTATGCAAGTGTGATCTGCTGATGGATAGGCGTTAGTTCTAGGTACTTTCGGGGTAGGATACTATAGTATTTGTATTGTTTGGTGTATTCGAAAAGAGTTCTGGCTCCTAACTGATGTCAAATAATTGTAAAAAAGTTTTATCGGCATCTTAACTATGCAAGTGTGATCTGCTGATGGATAGGCGTTAGTTCTAGGTACTTTCTGGGTAGGATGCTATAGTATTTGTATTGTTTGATGTATTCGAAAAGAGTTCTGGCTCCTAACTGTTGTCAAATAATTGTAAAAAAATTTTATCGGCATCTTAACTATGCAAGTGTGATCTGCTGATGGATAGGCGTTAGTTCTAGGTACTTTCTGGATAGGATACTATGGTATTTGTATTGTTTGATGTATTCGAAAAGAGTTCTGGCTCCTAACTGTTGTCAAATAATTGTAAAAAAATTTTATCGGCATCTTAACTATGCAAGTGTGATCTGCTGATGGATAGGCGTTAGTTCTAGGTACTTTCGGGGTAGGATACTATAGTATTTGTATTGTTTGATGTATTCGAAAAGAGTTCTGGCTCCTAACTGTTGTAAAATAGTTGTAAACAAATTTTATCGGCATCTTAACTATGCAAGTGTGTTCTGCTGATGGATAGGCGTTAGTTCTAGGTACTTTCTGGGTAGGATGCTATAGTATTTGTATTGTTTGATGTATTCGAAAAGAGTTCTGGCTCCTAACTGTTGTCAAATAATTGTAAACAAATTTTATCGGCATCTTAACTATGCAAGTGTGATCTGCTGATGGATAGGCGTTAGTTCTAGGTACTTTCGGGGTAGGATACTATAGTATTTGTATTGTTTGATGTATTCGAAAAGAGTTCTGGCTCCTAACTGTTGTCAAATAATTGTAAAAAAATGTTATCGGCATCTTAACTATGCAAGTGTGATCTGCTGATGGATAGGCGTTAGTTCTAGGTACTTTCGTGGTAGGATACTATAGTATTTGTATTGTTTGATGTATTCGAAAAGAGTTCTCGCTCCTAACTGTTGTCAAATAATTGTAAAAAAATTTTATCGGCATCTTAACTATGCAAGTGTGATCTGCTGATGGATAGGCGTTAGTTCTAGGTACTTTCTGGATAGGATACTATGGTATTTGTATTGTTTGATGTATTCGAAAAGAGTTCTGGCTCCTAACTGTTGTGAAATAATTGTAAAAAAATTTTATCGGCATCTTAACTATGCAAGTCTGATCTCCTGATGGATAGGCGTTAGTTCTAGGTACTTGCTGGGCAGGATACTATAGTATTTGTATTGTTTGATGTATTCGAAAAGAGTTCTGGCTCCTAACTGTTGTCAAATAATTGTAAAAAAATTTCATCGGCATCTTAACTATGCAAGTGTGATCTACTAATGGATAGGCGTTAGTTCTAGGTACTTTCTGGGTAGGATACTATAGTATTTGTATTGTTTGATGTATTCGAAAAGAGTTCTGGCTCCTAACTGTTGTCAAATAATTGTAAAAAAATTTTATCGGCATCTTAACTATGCAAGTGTGATCTGCTGAAGGATAAGCGTTAGTTCTAGGTACTTTCTGGATAGGATACTATAGTATTTGTATTGTTTGATGTATTCGAAAAGAGTTCTGGCTCCTAACTGTTGTCAAATAATTGTAAAAAAATTTTATCGGCATCTTAACTATGCAAGTGTGATCTGCTGATGGATAGGCGTTAGTTCTAGGTACTTTCTGGATAGGATACTATGGTATTTGTATTGTTTGATGTATTCGAAAAGAGTTCTGGCTCCTAACTGTTGTCAAATAATTGTAAAAAAATGTTATCGGCATCTTAACTATGCAAGTGTGATCTGCTGATGGATAGGCGTTAGTTCTAGGTACTTTCGGGGTAAGATACTATAGTATTTGTATTGTTTGATGTATCAGAAAAGAGTTCTGGCTCCTAACTGTTGTCAAATAATTGTAAAAAAATTTTATCGGCATCTTAACTATGCAAGTCTGTTCTGCTGATGGATAGGCGTTAGTTCTAGGTACTTTCTGGGTAGGATGCTATAGTATTTCTATTGTTTGATGTATTCGAAAAGAGTTCTGGCTCCTAACTGTTGTATAATAATCGTAAAAAAATTTTATCGGCATCTTAACTATGCAAGTGTGATCTGCTGATGGATAGGCGTTAGTTCTAGGTACTTTCTGGATAGGATACTATGGTATTTGTATTGTTTGATGTTTTCGAAAAGAGTTTTGGCTCCTAACTGTTGTCAAATAATTGTAAAAAAATGTTATCGGCATCTTAACTATGCAAGTGTGATCTGCTGATGGATAGGCGTTAGTTCTAGGTACTTTCGGGGTAGGATACTATAGTATTTGTATTGTTTGATGTATTCGAAAAGAGTTCTGGCTCCTAACTGTTGTCAAATAATTGTAAAAGAATGTTATCGGCATCTTAACTATGCAAGTGTGATCTGCTGATGGATAGGCGTTAGGTCTAGGTACTTTCTGGATAGGATACTATGGTTTTTGTATTGTTTGATTTATTCGAAAAGAGTTCTGGCTCCTAACTGTTGTCAAATAATTGTAAAAATTTTTTATCGGCATCTTAACTATGCAAGTGTGATCTGCTGATGGATAGGCGTTAGTTCTAGGTACTTTCTGGATAGGATACTATGGTATTTGTATTGTTTGATGTATTCGAAAAGAGTTTTGGCTCCTAACTGTTGTCAAATAATTGTAAAAAAATGTTATCGGCATCTTAACTATGCAAGTGTGATCTGCTGATGGATAGGCGTTAGTTCTAGGTACTTTCGGGGTAGGATACTATAGTATTTGTATTGTTTGATGTATTCGAAAAGAGTTCTGGCTCCTAACTGTTGTCAAATAATTGTAAAAGAATGTTATCGGCATCTTAACTATGCAAGTGTGATCTGCTGATGGATAGGCGTTAGGTCTAGGTACTTTCTGGATAGGATACTATGGTTTTTGTATTGTTTGATTTATTCGAAAAGAGTTCTGGCTCCTAACTGTTGTCAAATAATTGTAAAAAAATTTTATCGGCATCTTAACTATGCAAGTGTGATCTGCTGATGGATAGGCGTTAGTTCTAGGTACTTTCGGGGTAGGATACTATAGTATTCGTATTGTTTGATGTATTTGAAAAGAGTTCTGGCTCCTAACTGTTGTCAAATAATTGTAAAAAAATGTTATCGGCATCTTAACTATGCAAGTGTGATCTGCTGATGGATAGGCGTTAGTTCTAGGTACTTTCGGGGTAGGATACTATAGTATTTGTATTGTTTGATGTATTCGAAAAGAGTTCTGGCTCCTAACTGTTGTCAAATAATTGTAAAAAAAATTTATCGGCATCTTAACTATGCAAGTGTGATCTGCTGATGGATAGGCGTTAGTTCTAGGTACTTTCTGGATAGGATACTTTGGTATTTGTATTGTTTGATGTATTCGAAAAGAGTTCTGGCTCCTAACTGTTGTCACATAATTGTAAAAAAATGTTATCGGCTTCTTAACTATGCAAGTGTGATCTGCTGATGGATAGGCGTTAGTTCTAGGTACTTTCTGGATAGGATACTATGGTATTTGTATTGTTTGATGTATTCGAAAAGAGTTCTGGCTCCTAACTGTTGTCAAATAATTGTAAAAAAATTTTATCGGCATCTTAACTATGCAAGTGTGATCTGCTGATTGATAGGCGTTAGTTCTAGGTACTTTCTGGATAGGATACTATGGTATTTGTATTGTTTGATGTATTCGAAAAGAGTTCTGGCTCCTAACTGTTGTCAAATAATTGTAAACAAATGTTATCGCCATCTTATCTATGCAAGTGTGATCTGCTGATGGATAGGCGTTAGTTCTAGGTACTTTCTGGGTAGGATACTATAGTATTTGTATTGTTTGATATATTGAAAAAGAGTTCTGGCTCCTAACTGTTGTCAAATAATTGTAAAAAAGTTTTATCGGCATCTTAACTATGCAAGTGTGATCTGCTGATGGATAGGCGTTAGTTCTAGGTACTTTCTGGCTAGGATACTATAGTATTTGTATTGTTTGATGTATTCGAAAAGAGTTCTGGCTCCTAACTGTTGTCAAATAATTGTAAAAAAATGTTATCGTCATCTTAACTATGCAAGTGTGATCTGCTGATGGATAGGCGTTAGTTCTAGGTACTTTCTGGATAGGATACTATGGTATTTGTATTGTTTGATGTATTCGAAAAGAGTTCTGGCTCCTAACTGTTCTCAAATAATTGTAAAAAAATGTTATCGGCATCTTAACTATGCAAGTCTGATCTGCTGATGGATAGGCGTTAGTTCTAGGTACTTTCGGGGTAGGATACTATAGTATTTGTATTGCTTGATGTATTCGAAAAGAGTTCTGGCTCCTAACTGTTGTCAAATAATTGCAAAAAAAATTTATCGTCATCTTAACTATGCAAGTGTGATCTGCTGATGGATAGGCGTTAGTTCTAGGTACTTTCGGGGTAGGATACTATAGTATTCGTATTGTTTGATGTATTTGAAAAGAGTTCTGGCTCCTAACTGTTGTCAAATAATTGTAAAAAAATGTTATCGGCATCTTAACTATGCAAGTGTGATCTGCTGATGGATAGGCGTTAGTTCTAGGTACTTTCGCGGTAGGATACTATAGTATTTGTATTGTTTGATGTATTCGAAAAGAGTTCTGGCTCCTAACTGTTGTCAAATAATTGTAAAAGAATGTTATCGGCATCTTAACTATGCAAGTGTGATCTGCTGATGGATAGGCGTTAGTTCTAGGTACTTTCTGGATAGGATACTATGGTATTTGTATTGTTTGATGTATTCGAAAAGAGTTCTGGCTCCTAACTGTTGTCAAATAATTGTAAAAAAATTTTATCGGCATCTTAACTATGCAAGTCTGATCTGCTGATGGATAGGCGTTAGTTCTAGGTACTTTCTGGGCAGGATACTATAGTATTTGTATTGTTTGATGGATTCGAAAAGAGTGCTGGCTCCTAACTGTTGTCAAATAATTGTAAAAAATTTTTATCGGCATCTTAACTATGCAAGTGTGATCTACTAATGGATAGGCGTTAGTTCTAGGTACTTTCTGGGTAGGATACTATAGTATTTGTATTGTTTGATGTATTCGAAAAGAGTTCTGGCTCCTAACTGTTGTCAAATAATTGTAAAAAAATTTTATCGGCATCTTAACTATGCAAGTGTGATCTGCTGATGGATAGGCGTTAGTTCTAGGTACTTTCTGGGTAGGATACTATAGTATTTGTATTGTTTGATATATTGGAAAAGGGTTCTGGCTCCTAACTGTTGTCAAATAATTGTAAACAAATTTTATCGGCATCTTAACTATGCAAGTGTGATCTGCTGATGGATAGGCGTTAGTTCTAGGTACTTTCTGGGTAGGATACTATAGTATTTGTATTGTTTTATGTATTCAAAAACTGTTCTGGCTCCTAACTGTTGTCAAATAATTGTAAAAAAATGTTATCGGCATCTTAACTATGCAAGTGTGATCTGCTGATGGATAGGCATTAGTTCTAGGTACTTTCTGGGTAGGATACTATAGTATTTGTATTGTTTGATGTATTCGACAAGAGTTCTGGCTCCTAACTGTTGTCAAATAATTGTAAAAAAATTTCATCGGCATCTTAACTATGCAAGTGTAATCTGCTGATGGATAGGCGTTAGTTCTAGGTACTTTCGGGGTAGGATACTATAGTATTTGTATTGTTTGATGTATTCGAAAAGAGTTCTGGCTCCTAACTGTTGTCAAATAATTGTAAAAAAATGTTATCGGCATCTTAACTATGCAAGTGTGATCTGCTGATGGATAGGCGTTAGTTCTAGGTACTTTCTCGGAAGGATACTATAGTATTTGTATTGTTTGATGTATTCGAAAAGAGTTCTGGCTCCTAACTGTTGTCAAATAATTGTAAAAAAATGTTATCGGCATCTTAACTATGCAAGTGTGATCTACTGATGGATAGTCGTTAGTTCTAGGTACTTTCTGGGTAGGATACTATAGTATTTGTATTGTTTGATGTTTTCGAAAAGAGTTCTGGCTCCTAACTGTTGTCAAATAATTGTAAAAAAATGTTATCGGCATCTTAACTATGCAATTGTGATCTGCTGATGGATAGGCGTTAGGTCTAGGTACTTTCTGGATAGGATACTATAGTATTTGTATTGTTTGATTTATTCGAAAAGAGTTCTGGCTCCTAACTGTTGTCAAATAATTGTAAAAAAAATTTATCGGCATCTTAACTATGCAAGTGTGATCTGCTGATGGATAGGCGTTAGTTCTAGGTACTTTCGGGGTAGGATACTATAGTATTCGTATTGTTTGATGTATTTGAAAAGAGTTCTGGCTCCTAACTGTTGTCAAATAATTGTAAAAAAATGTTATCGGCATCTTAACTATGCAAGTGTGATCTGCTGATGGATAGGCGTTAGTTCTAGGTACTTTCGGGGTAGGATACTATAGTATTTGTATTGTTTGATGTATTCGAAAAGAGTTCTGGTTCCTAACTGTTGTCAAATAATTGTAAAAAAATTTTATCGGCATCTTAACTATGCAAGTGTGATCTGCTGATGGATATGCGTTAGTTCTAGGTACTTTCTGGATAGGATACTATGGTATTTGTATTGTTTGATGCATTCGAAAAGAGTTCTGGCTCCTAACTGTTGTCAAATAATTGTAAAAAAATTTTATCGGCATCTTAACTATGCAAGTCTGATCTGCTGATGGATAGGCGTAAGTTCTAAGTACTTTCGGGGTAGGATACTATAGTATTTGTATTGTTTGATGTATTCGAAAAGAGTTCTGGCTCCTAACTGTTGTCAAATAATTGTAAAAAAAATTTATCGGCATCTTAACTATGCAAGTGTGATCTGCTGATGGATAGGCGTTAGTTCTAGGTACTTTCTGGATAGGATACTTTGGTATTTGTATTGTTTGATGTATTCGAAAAGAGTTCTGGCTCCTAACTGTTGTCACATAATTGTAAAAAAATGTTATCGGCTTCTTAACTATGCAAGTGTGATCTGCTGATGGATAGGCGTTAGTTCTAGGTACTTTCTGGATAGGATACTATGGTATTTGTATTGTTTGATGTATTCGAAAAGAGTTCTGGCTCCTAACTGTTGTCAAATAATTGTAAAAAAATTTTATCGGCATCTTAACTATGCAAGTGTGATCTGCTGATTGATAGGCGTTAGTTCTAGGTACTTTCTGGATAGGATACTATGGTATTTGTATTGTTTGATGTATTCGAAAAGAGTTCTGGCTCCTAACTGTTGTCAAATAATTGTAAAAAAATGTTATCGGCATCTTATCTATGCAAGTGTGATCTGCTGATGGATAGGCGTTAGTTCTAGGCGCTTTCTGGGTAGGATACTATAGTATTTGTATTGTTTGATGTATTCGAAAAGAGTTCTGGCACCTAACTGTTGTCAAATAATTGTAAAAAAAATTTATCGGCATCTTAACTATGCAAGTGTGATTTACTGATGGATAGGCGTTAGTTCTAGGTACTTTCTGGGTAGGATACTATAATATTTGTATTGTTTGATGTATTCGAAAAGAGTTCTGGCTCCTGACTGTTGTCAAATAATTGTAAAAAAATTTTATCGGCATCTTAACTATGCAAGTGTGATCTGCTGATGGATAGGCGTTAGTTCTAGGTACTTTCTGGGTAGGATACTATAGTATTTGTATTGTTTGATATATTGAAAAAGAGTTCTGGCTCCTAACTGTTGTCAAATAATTGTAAAAAAGTTTTATCGGCATCTTAACTATGCAAGTGTGATCTGCTGATGGATAGGCGTTAGTTCTAGGTACTTTCTGGGTAGGATACTATAGTATTTGTATTGTTTGATGTATTCGAAAAGAGTTCTGGCTCCTAACTGTTGTCAAATAATTGTAAAAAAATGTTATCGTCATCTTAACTATGCAAGTGTGATCTGCTGATGGATAGGCGTTAGTTCTAGGTACTTTCTGGATAGGATACTATGGTATTTGTATTGTTTGATGTATTCGAAAAGAGTTCTGGCTCCTAACTGTTGTCAAATAATTGTAAAAAAATGTTATCGGCATCTTAACTATGCAAGTGTGATCTGCTGATGGATAGGCGTTAGTTCTAGGTACTTTCGGGGTAGGATACTATAGTATTTGTATTGCTTGATGTATTCGAAAAGAGTTCTGGCTCCTAACTGTTGTCAAATAATTGTAAAAAAATTTCATCGGCATCTTAACTATGCAAGTGTGATCTACTAATGGATAGGCGTTAGTTCTAGGTACTTTCTGGGTAGGATACTATAGTATTTGTATTGTTTGATGTATTCGAAAAGAGTTCTGGCTCCTAACTGTTGTCAAATAATTGTAAAAAAATTTTATCGGCATCTTAACTATGCAAGTGTGATCTGCTGAAGGATAAGCGTTAGTTCTAGGTACTTTCTGGATAGGATACTATAGTATTTGTATTGTTTGATGTATTCGAAAAGAGTTCTGGCTCCTAACTGTTGTCAAATAATTGTAAAAAAATTTTATCGGCATCTTAACTATGCAAGTGTGATCTGCTGATGGATAGGCGTTAGTTCTAGGTACTTTCTGGATAGGATACTATGGTATTTGTATTGTTTGATGTATTCGAAAAGAGTTCTGGCTCCTAACTGTTGTCAAATAATTGTAAAAAAATGTTATCGGCATCTTAACTATGCAAGTGTGATCTGCTGATGGATAGGCGTTAGTTCTAGATACTTTCGGGGTAAGATACTATAGTATTTGTATTGTTTGATGTATCAGAAAAGAGTTCTGGCTCCTAACTGTTGTCAAATAATTGTAAAAAAAATTTATCGGCATCTTAACTATGCAAGTGTGTTCTGCTGATGGATAGGCGTTAGTTCTAGGTACTTTCTGGGTAGGATGCTATAGTATTTGTATTGTTTGATGTATTCGAAAAGAGTTCTGGCTCCTAACTGTTGTCAAATAATTGTAAAAAAATTTTATCGGCATCTTAACTATGCAAGTGTGATCTGCTGATGGATAGGCGTTAGTTCTAGGTACTTTCTGGATAGGATACTATGGTATTTGTATTGTTTGATGTTTTCGAAAAGAGTTTTGGCTCCTAACTGTTGTCAAATAATTGTAAAAAAATGTTATCGGCATCTTAACTATGCAAGTGTGATCTGCTGATGGATAGGCGTTAGTTCTAGGTACTTTCGGGGTAGGATACTATAGTATTTGTATTGTTTGATGTATTCGAAAAGAGTTCTGGCTCCTAACTGTTGTCAAATAATTGTAAAAGAATGTTATCGGCATCTTAACTATGCAAGTGTGATCTGCTGATGGATAGGCGTTAGGTCTAGGTACTTTCTGGATAGGATACTATGGTTTTTGTATTGTTTGATTTATTCGAAAAGAGTTCTGGCTCCTAACTGTTGTCAAATAATTGTAAAAATTTTTTATCGGCATCTTAACTATGCAAGTGTGATCTGCTGATGGATAGGCGTTAGTTCTAGGTACTTTCTGGATAGGATACTATGGTATTTGTATTGTTTGATGTATTCGAAAAGAGTTTTGGCTCCTAACTGTTGTCAAATAATTGTAAAAAAATGTTATCGGCATCTTAACTATGCAAGTGTGATCTGCTGATGGATAGGCGTTAGTTCTAGGTACTTTCGGGGTAGGATACTATAGTATTTGTATTGTTTGATGTATTCGAAAAGAGTTCTGGCTCCTAACTGTTGTCAAATAATTGTAAAAGAATGTTATCGGCATCTTAACTATGCAAGTGTGATCTGCTGATGGATAGGCGTTAGGTCTAGGTACTTTCTGGATAGGATACTATGGTTTTTGTATTGTTTGATTTATTCGAAAAGAGTTCTGGCTCCTAACTGTTGTCAAATAATTGTAAAAAAATTTTATCGGCATCTTAACTATGCAAGTGTGATCTGCTGATGGATAGGCGTTAGTTCTAGGTACTTTCGGGGTAGGATACTATAGTATTCGTATTGTTTGATGTATTTGAAAAGAGTTCTGGCTCCTAACTGTTGTCAAATAATTGTAAAAAAATGTTATCGGCATCTTAACTATGCAAGTGTGATCTGCTGATGGATAGGCGTTAGTTCTAGGTACTTTCGGGGTAGGATACTATAGTATTTGTATTGTTTGATGTATTCGAAAAGAGTTCTGGCTCCTAACTGTTGTCAAATAAATGTAAAAAAAATGTATCGGCATCTTAACTATGCAAGTGTGATCTGCTGATGGATAGGCGTTAGTTCTAGGTACTTTCTGGATAGGATACTTTGGTATTTGTATTGTTTGATGTATTCGAAAAGAGTTCTGGCTCCTAACTGTTGTCACATAATTGTAAAAAAATGTTATCGGCTTCTTAACTATGCAAGTGTGATCTGCTGATGGATAGGCGTTAGTTCTAGGTACTTTCTGGATAGGATACTATGGTATTTGTATTGTTTGATGTATTCGAAAAGAGTTCTGGCTCCTAACTGTTGTCAAATAATTGTAAAAAAATTTTATCGGCATCTTAACTATGCAAGTGTGATCTGCTGATTGATAGGCGTTAGTTCTAGGTACTTTCTGGATAGGATACTATGGTATTTGTATTGTTTGATGTATTCGAAAAGAGTTCTGGCTCCTAACTGTTGTCAAATAATTGTAAACAAATGTTATCGCCATCTTATCTATGCAAGTGTGATCTGCTGATGGATAGGCGTTAGTTCTAGGCGCTTTCTGGGTAGGATACTATAGTATTTGTATTGTTTGATGTATTCGAAAAGAGTTCTGGCACCTAACTGTTGTCAAATAATTGTAAAAAAAATTTATCGGCATCTTAACTATGCAAGTGTGATTTACTGATGGGTAGGCGTTAGTTCTAGGTACTTTCTGGGTAGGATACTATAATATTTGTATTGTTTGATGTATTCGAAAAGAGTTCTGGCTCCTAACTGTTGTCAAATAATTGTAAAAAAATTTTATTGGCATCTTAACTATGCAAGTGTGATCTGCTGATGGATAGGCGTTAGTTCTAGGTACTTTCTGGGTAGGATACTATAGTATTTGTATTGTTTGATATATTGAAAAAGAGTTCTGGCTCCTAACTGTTGTCAAATAATTGTAAAAAAGTTTTATCGGCATCTTAACTATGCAAGTGTGATCTGCTGATGGATAGGCGTTAGTTCTAGGTACTTTCTGGCTAGGATACTATAGTATTTGTATTGTTTGATGTATTCGAAAAGAGTTCTGGCTCCTAACTGTTGTCAAATAATTGTAAAAAAATGTTATCGTCATCTTAACTATGCAAGTGTGATCTGCTGATGGATAGGCGTTAGTTCTAGGTACTTTCTGGATAGGATACTATGGTATTTGTATTGTTTGATGTATTCGAAAAGAGTTCTGGCTCCTAACTGTTGTCAAATAATTGTAAAAAAATGTTATCGGCATCTTAACTATGCAAGTCTGATCTGCTGATGGATAGGCGTTAGTTCTAGGTACTTTCGGGGTAGGATACTATAGTATTTGTATTGCTTGATGTATTCGAAAAGAGTTCTGGCTCCTAACTGTTGTCAAATAATTGCAAAAAAAATTTATCGTCATCTTAACTATGCAAGTGTGATCTGCTGATGGATAGGCGTTAGTTCTAGGTACTTTCGGGGTAGGATACTATAGTATTCGTATTGTTTGATGTATTTGAAAAGAGTTCTGGCTCCTAACTGTTGTCAAATAATTGTAAAAAAATGTTATCGGCATCTTAACTATGCAAGTGTGATCTGCTGATGGATAGGCGTTAGTTCTAGGTACTTTCGCGGTAGGATACTATAGTATTTGTATTGTTTGATGTATTCGAAAAGAGTTCTGGCTCCTAACTGTTGTCAAATAATTGTAAAAGAATGTTATCGGCATCTTAACTATGCAAGTGTGATCTGCTGATGGATAGGCGTTAGTTCTAGGTACTTTCTGGATAGGATACTATGGTATTTGTATTGTTTGATGTATTCGAAAAGAGTTCTGGCTCCTAACTGTTGTCAAATAATTGTAAAAAAATTTTATCGGCATCTTAACTATGCAAGTCTGATCTGCTGATGGATAGGCGTTAGTTCTAGGTACTTTCTGGGCAGGATACTATAGTATTTGTATTGTTTGATGGATTCGAAAAGAGTGCTGGCTCCTAACTGTTGTCAAATAATTGTAAAAAATTTTTATCGGCATCTTAACTATGCAAGTGTGATCTACTAATG
Source organism: Ophion ventricosus (assembly GCA_963932345.1). Taxonomy (NCBI): domain Eukaryota; kingdom Metazoa; phylum Arthropoda; class Insecta; order Hymenoptera; family Ichneumonidae; genus Ophion; species Ophion ventricosus. Next base: position 19,150,116 of record OZ010711.1, read on the forward strand.
GATAGGCGTTAGTTCTAGGTACTTTCTGGGTAGGATACTATAGTATTTGTATTGTTTGATGTATTCGAAAAGAGTTCTGGCTCCTAACTGTTGTCAAATAATTGTAAAAAAATTTTATCGGCATCTTAACTATGCAAGTGTGATCTGCTGATGGATAGGCGTTAGTTCTAGGTACTTTCTGGGTAGGATACTATAGTATTTGTATTGTTTGATATATTGGAAAAGGGTTCTGGCTCCTAACTGTTGTCAAATAATTGTAAACAAATTTTATCGGCATCTTAACTATGCAAGTGTGATCTGCTGATGGATAGGCGTTAGTTCTAGGTACTTTCTGGGTAGGATACTATAGTATTTGTATTGTTTTATGTATTCAAAAACTGTTCTGGCTCCTAACTGTTGTCAAATAATTGTAAAAAAATGTTATCGGCATCTTAACTATGCAAGTGTGATCTGCTGATGGATAGGCATTAGTTCTAGGTACTTTCTGGGTAGGATACTATAGTATTTGTATTGTTTGATGTATTCGACAAGAGTTCTGGCTCCTAACTGTTGTCAAATAATTGTAAAAAAATTTCATCGGCATCTTAACTATGCAAGTGTAATCTGCTGATGGATAGGCGTTAGTTCTAGGTACTTTCGGGGTAGGATACTATAGTATTTGTATTGTTTGATGTATTCGAAAAGAGTTCTGGCTCCTAACTGTTGTCAAATAATTGTAAAAAAATGTTATCGGCATCTTAACTATGCAAGTGTGATCTGCTGATGGATAGGCGTTAGTTCTAGGTACTTTCTCGGAAGGATACTATAGTATTTGTATTGTTTGATGTATTCGAAAAGAGTTCTGGCTCCTAACTGTTGTCAAATAATTGTAAAAAAATGTTATCGGCATCTTAACTATGCAAGTGTGATCTACTGATGGATAGTCGTTAGTTCTAGGTACTTTCTGGGTAGGATACTATAGTATTTGTATTGTTTGATGTTTTCGAAAAGAGTTCTGGCTCCTAACTGTTGTCAAATAATTGTAAAAAAATGTTATCGGCATCTTAACTATGCAATTGTGATCTGCTGATGGATAGGCGTTAGGTCTAGGTACTTTCTGGATAGGATACTATAGTATTTGTATTGTTTGATTTATTCGAAAAGAGTTCTGGCTCCTAACTGTTGTCAAATAATTGTAAAAAAATTTTATCGGCATCTTAACTATGCAAGTGTGATCTGCTGATGGATAGGCGTTAGTTCTAGGTACTTTCGGGGTAGGATACTATAGTATTCGTATTGTTTGATGTATTTGAAAAGAGTTCTGGCTCCTAACTGTTGTCAAATAATTGTAAAAAAATGTTATCGGCATCTTAACTATGCAAGTGTGATCTGCTGATGGATAGGCGTTAGTTCTAGGTACTTTCGGGGTAGGATACTATAGTATTTGTATTGTTTGATGTATTCGAAAAGAGTTCTGGTTCCTAACTGTTGTCAAATAATTGTAAAAAAATTTTATCGGCATCTTAACTATGCAAGTGTGATCTGCTGATGGATATGCGTTAGTTCTAGGTACTTTCTGGATAGGATACTATGGTATTTGTATTGTTTGATGCATTCGAAAAGAGTTCTGGCTCCTAACTGTTGTCAAATAATTGTAAAAAAATTTTATCGGCATCTTAACTATGCAAGTCTGATCTGCTGATGGATAGGCGTAAGTTCTAAGTACTTTCGGGGTAGGATACTATAGTATTTGTATTGTTTGATGTATTCGAAAAGAGTTCTGGCTCCTAACTGTTGTCAAATAATTGTAAAAAAAATTTATCGGCATCTTAACTATGCAAGTGTGATCTGCTGATGGATAGGCGTTAGTTCTAGGTACTTTCTGGATAGGATACTTTGGTATTTGTATTGTTTGATGTATTCGAAAAGAGTTCTGGCTCCTAACTGTTGTCACATAATTGTAAAAAAATGTTATCGGCTTCTTAACTATGCAAGTGTGATCTGCTGATGGATAGGCGTTAGTTCTAGGTACTTTCTGGATAGGATACTATGGTATTTGTATTGTTTGATGTATTCGAAAAGAGTTCTGGCTCCTAACTGTTGTCAAATAATTGTAAAAAAATTTTATCGGCATCTTAACTATGCAAGTGTGATCTGCTGATTGATAGGCGTTAGTTCTAGGTACTTTCTGGATAGGATACTATGGTATTTGTATTGTTTGATGTATTCGAAAAGAGTTCTGGCTCCTAACTGTTGTCAAATAATTGTAAAAAAATGTTATCGGCATCTTATCTATGCAAGTGTGATCTGCTGATGGATAGGCGTTAGTTCTAGGCGCTTTCTGGGTAGGATACTATAGTATTTGTATTGTTTGATGTATTCGAAAAGAGTTCTGGCACCTAACTGTTGTCAAATAATTGTAAAAAAAATTTATCGGCATCTTAACTATGCAAGTGTGATTTACTGATGGATAGGCGTTAGTTCTAGGTACTTTCTGGGTAGGATACTATAATATTTGTATTGTTTGATGTATTCGAAAAGAGTTCTGGCTCCTAACTGTTGTCAAATAATTGTAAAAAAATTTTATCGGCATCTTAACTATGCAAGTGTGATCTGCTGATGGATAGGCGTTAGTTCTAGGTACTTTCTGGGTAGGATACTATAGTATTTGTATTGTTTGATATATTGAAAAAGAGTTCTGGCTCCTAACTGTTGTCAAATAATTGTAAAAAAGTTTTATCGGCATCTTAACTATGCAAGTGTGATCTGCTGATGGATAGGCGTTAGTTCTAGGTACTTTCTGGGTAGGATACTATAGTATTTGTATTGTTTGATGTATTCGAAAAGAGTTCTGGCTCCTAACTGTTGTCAAATAATTGTAAAAAAATGTTATCGTCATCTTAACTATGCAAGTGTGATCTGCTGATGGATAGGCGTTAGTTCTAGGTACTTTCTGGATAGGATACTATGGTATTTGTTTTGTTTGATGTATTCGAAAAGAGTTCTGGCTCCTAACTGTTGTCAAATAATTGTAAAAAAATGTTATCGGCATCTTAACTATGCAAGTGTGATCTGCTGATGGATAGGCGTTAGTTCTAGGTACTTTCGGGGTAGGATACTATAGTATTTGTATTGTTTGATGTATTCGAAAAGAGTTCTGGTTCCTAACTGTTGTCAAATAATTGTAAAAAAATTTTATCGGCATCTTAACTATGCAAGTGTGATCTGCTGATGGATAGGCGTTAGTTCTAGGTACTTTCGGGGTAGGATACTATAGTATTCGTATTGTTTGATGTATTTGAAAAGAGTTCTGGCTCCTAACTGTTGTCAAATAATTGTAAAAAAATGTTATCGGCATCTTAACTATGCAAGTGTGATCTGCTGATGGATAGGCGTTAGTTCTAGGTACTTTCGCGGTAGGATACTATAGTATTTGTATTGTTTGATGTATTCGAAAAGAGTTCTGGTTCCTAACTGTTGTCAAATAATTGTAAAAAAATTTTATCGGCATCTTAACTATGCAAGTGTGATCTGCTGATGGATAGGCGTTAGTTCTAGGTACTTTCTGGATAGGATACTATGGTATTTGTATTGTTTGATGTATTCGAAAAGAGTTCTGGCTCCTAACTGTTGTCAAATAATTGTAAAAAAATTTTATCGGCATCTTAACTATGCAAGTCTGATCTGCTGATGGATAGGCGTAAGTTCTAAGTACTTTCGGGGTAGGATACTATAGTATTTGTATTGTTCGATGTATTCGAAAAGAGTTCTGGCTCCTAACTGTTGTCAAATAATTGTAAAAAAAATTTATCGGCATCTTAACTATGCAAGTGTGATCTGCTGATGGATAGGCGTTATTTCTAGGTACTTTCTGGATAGGATACTTTGGTATTTGTATTGTTTGATGTATTCGAAAAGAGTTCTGGCTCCTAACTGTTGTCAAATAATTGTAAAAAAATGTTATCGGCATCTTAACTATGCAAGTGTTATCTGCTGATGGATAGGCGTTAGTTTTAGGTACTTTCTGGATAGGATACTATGGTATTTGTATTGTTCGATGTATTCGAAAAGAATTCTGGCTCCTAACTGTTGTCAAATAATTGTAAAAAAATGTTATCGGCATCTTAACTATGCAAGTGTGATCTGCTGATGGATAGGCGTTAGTTCTAGGTACTTTCTCGGTAGGATACTATAGTATTTGTATTGTTTGATGTATTCGAAAAGAGTTCTGGCTCCTAACTGTTGTCAAATAATTGTAAAAAAATTTTATCGGCATCTTAACTATGCAAGTGTGATCTGCTGATTGATAGGTGTTAGTTCTAGGTACTTTCTGGATAGGATACTATGGTATTTGTATTGTTTGATGTATTCGAAAAGAGTTCTGGCTCCTAACTGTTGTCAAATAATTGTAAAAAAATGTTATCGGCATCTTATCTATGCAAGTGTGATCTGCTGATGGATAGGCGTTAGTTCTAGGTACTTTCGGGGTAGGATACTATAGTATTTGTATTTTTTGATGTATTCGAAAAGAGTTCTCGCTCCTAACTGTTGTCAAATAATTGTAAAAAAAATGTATCGGCATCTTATCTATGCAAGTGTGATCTGCTGATTGATAGGCGTTAGTTCTAGGTACTTTCTGGATAGGATACTATGGTATTTGTATTGTTTGATGTATTCGAAAAGAGTTCGGGCTCCTAACTGTTGTCAAATAATTGTAAAAAAATGTTATCCGCATCTTAACTATGCAAGTGTGATCTGCTGATGGATAGGCGTTAGTTCTAGGTACTGTCTGGGTAGGATACTATAGTATTTGTATTGTTTGATGTATTCGAAAAGAGTTCTGGCTCCTAACTGTTGTCAAATAATTGTAAAAAAGTGTTATCGGCATCTTAACTATGCAAGTGTGATGTGCTGATGGATAGGCGTTAGTTCTAGGTACTTTCTGGGTAGGATACTATAGTAATTATATTGTTTGATGTATTCGAACAGAGTTCTGGCTCCTAACTGTTGTCAAATAATTGTAAAAAAAATGTATCTGCATTTTAACTATGCAAGTGTGATCTGCTGATGGATAGGCGTTAGTTCTAGGTACTTTCTGGGTAGGATACTATAGTATTTGTATTGTTTTATGTATTCAAAAAGAATTCTGGCTCCTAACTGTTGTCAAATAATTGTAAAAAAATTTTATCGGCATCTTAACTATGCAATTGTGATCTGCTGATGGATAGGCGTTAGTTCTAGGTACTTCTGCTCTGACCACTGAGCTACGCCAGCCCGCTTACCACATTCTTTTTCGAATAGTCTCGATACATTTGCAACGTTACAATAGTTATATATTTTTGTGATACGTTACTTCCATACATTCTTGAGTTACGCTACGTAAGTAAATATTCCAATTAGATATGGGCTTGCACTTAGGGCCACAATTTTATTTCAATCGAAAAAACTATATCCCACTTATTGGAAGAAAACAAAATGTATATCGATGTTATGCAATTACGCAAAAACGATTCAGGCATCCCGTCTCTTCTTTAATGAAGTCCAAGTATGCGTAGACGTTCGTGAAGACGTCTAAATTTCGTTCTGATCGATCGAAAAACAAAGCAATACCTACGAGTTTCCCATCGTAAACGAGCGGCGATCCAGCATCGTCCTGGAATGATGATCGCAAAAAGCAAAGTATAGAAGTAAAGTTCAAAAACCACTAATAGAAGGGTAATTTAATGTATCAAGCGTACGCGGCGAGTTCGTCAGTGACATCGAAATTTCTTATTGCTTGCTTGGCGTCAAGACGCTACCGCGTCTCTTGATGTCTATGGCGAATCAATATCCCCTCACAGACAGATATGTGGAAAAAATTCAATGATCTTGTTCCTATCCTAACCAAAGTCCCGTAAGATTTATGGGAAGTAAACGCCAAGGAACTGTTGTGATACTATAAAGATGATCATGCATATCGATCGCAAGAAAAGCGGAAGTTTACAGAAAGTTCACAGAAGATACAAATGATGACTTCCTCTATTCCGATCGGTAAAAACCTTTCGAATTAACTATATACTATAGGACAGGACTACAATATCAAAGATACGTGTTCTTCCGTAGCTTTTCGATGAAAATATCGCAAGGCAAGCAGCGAAAATTTCACCACGTGGTTAGTATCAATATCTACCAAACGCAGTTACTTACGAGGAACATTCCACGTGTTCTATAGTTCCATGCACAAAAGGTCGCAGACTGCGCGGGACGAGGATTAGGGTCGTGCATCGTGTAAAATTCGATCGGAGCCATCACGCTTTTCAATGCGTGAAGAGGGTCATTCGCATTTGGAAATTTGGATTCGAATGCAATCAACGAGGCGGTGTCCCAATATGTCGACTCCGTATCCGGCCAATCTATGGGTTTTTGCGTGTTGCTGTTCTTGATGTGCTTCGCTAGCTGCGACGTATACATATATTGAGAGTGAAGACATGATCTTGTCGTTGAGTTTAGGTTCAAACGACGACCTTGATTCGAAGAGTGGCAACGGGAGACTAAGCTGTCAGAATCCGGAAACGTCATACTCCAGAAGTTGACGTATTTCCGGAAAGTTGTAACTTGCAGAAGTGTTATATTCGCGAAATGTGATCGTACGGATAATTACGGAGAATTGGCGTTTGGAGAGTTATTTTGGCTTTTAACGGATGGCACTGATAACATCTTTCAATGGAATGAAAAATGTCATCGACCAAATGTCCATAAGTTTCGATGTACAGGGTGCCTTTTTGTTCAACGGATTTTCAACTCATTTGTCAATGTGACTTGACATTGACAGTGTTGCTTTTTCTCACATTGACAAATGCGTCAAAAATCGTTGAAAATAACAGTTTATGAATCAAAGTTTATGGACATCTGGCCGATGACGTTTTCTATTCAATTGGTATTTAGATGTCATCGGTGCCATAATGGCACCGATGGCACTGCCATCTGTCAGAAATAAAGTCTGTCTAGACGTTAACGCGTCGTAATTTCCCGTACGCTAATATTTCGAGAATGGAGTGTGACGTTTCTGGTTGCTGACAGCTTAGTGCAACAGGATTATCGAATGATTCTCTCCGGTGTTCAAGATCAAGCACTTCATCGTTTCGATGAAGGATCCCGATCACGCAACGATCCAAACCCTTAAAGAATTACTGGATGGATATTGAAAAATTGCTAATATTCTTGAAAATTATAGGCATGATAGTTCTTGATAGAATAATAATACATTAATTAACTTAGAATTTTTTAATAAATAATTTACTAGTTATAAACATATGAATTTAACACAGTCGCTTATGGGAAAACAGCTTCTACAGACATTAATGTTTGCAAAACGAATTGAACTACCCCGCCGGAAAGTCTGAAAATATTATATCATTAAGATTTAGGATCAAGCGATTGATTATGCTAAGTTTTAAATAAATCGACTGAGTCGAGAAATTAATTCAAGTAATGAGGAGTATCGCCTTTTTTTAATGATGAATTAATAGCAATAATTGGATAACTCAATATGTATTGAGTTTTGGGGTAATTATTGATAATAATAAGATGCTCTGAACGTATTAATTAAATTTAAAAACTGAGAAGTTTTTTTGGTGGACAGTTGAAAGAGATGCACAGTCACTGACGAAACCTCAGTCAAGCACACGCCAATATCACCGAATTTGACTTCAATTATTATTAATAGTGGAACATAAAAATTTCTAAGTGTTAATTTATTATTAAATTAGCTATTTGTAAGGCTAAACATGTATAACATGATCCAGACTTGTAAATCCACGATTCACCCATTTTGGACTAACTTTTTGGCCGTCGGTCCATCCAGTAATATCTTCAATCAAAGTCGTACCGGGTACGGTGTATATTGCATTCTCTTACGGTTATAACAGCTATGTCATTCGGCTGATTTGTCATCTCTAGCGTATATGTAAATTCAGGGTGAGGACGGATCTTTCGAATCTTATTAGAACTTCCTCCCGCATCTCGTTTATCCGTACCGGTTACCACCGTTATTTCGGAATAATTTTTGCTAGTAGCGACGAAACAGCGAGCCGCGGTAAGAACGTGTTCCGAGGTTATTAATACACCACCGCATATATGTCGATCAAAATGTGTTATCGAGGCGAAATACGCCGCGTCCTCGATGGTTATGGGCTCTCCGCCTATGGAACGCCGCGGACGGGCAGCGATGATTTCTACAATAATATTGGTCGGAATAATTCGTCGCCACGCATCAACTCTTTATTGATTCTATTTTTATTCGAGACTATATCCTCGTTTATCGTTGTCGATTGTGATAAACAGTCGTTCAATAATTGATCGATTCTATTATTTTATGATAGATTGATCAGTCAATCTATAGCTCGGGTATTGGAGCCCCTCGCGTTGCTTCTACCAACTGTTGTTTCTATCAAAGAGTCATAACACTTGTACAAGGGGATTCCGAGCAAAAAAACCCCAAGACTCATATCAAACGTACTCACTGCCAATTGCGAGGGAAATGATCAGCAGAACGATCTTCATGACGACTCGTATGGGATGCAATCTAACCGAAAACGTGCAACCGGAACCTTTTTCGTCAACAAAATTCTACAGTCACATTCGCGTGTCCCAGAAGAGATTGAAAAATACAATCATGAAGAGTACAAAATGTAGGGTAAGGGGCATGTTGAGCAGTCGGGTAAGTTGGGCAATCGAAATATCTGGTAAACTAAGTACCGCAGGCGGGTGCATCAAATGGTGGAAAGAGAGGTATGGGGGAGGGGAACACATCACGTCATTGCCCGTTGCTATTCGGCGCACGAGACGCTAACACGGGACGTTTCATTCTTTTTGGATCCAGAAGTAAAAAAAAACGTGATTAAAAGTTGTTTGAAAGTATGGGTGTTACCTTTAAGAATCATTTTGATTTTTTTGTTTCAGACAATTACAGCGTGAGGGAGAGCTCTAGCAGTGCAGAAACTTTTTCAGTGACTTCATCTGATTTTTTATGTACGCGACTGGCAATTTGCATCGAAAAAAAAATATATACATTTTTGCATACTTAAAATATTAAATGAAACATACACAAAGTTACAAAATTCCATGTATATTCTTTTCATGAAAAACAAATCATAAACAACCCCTAATTTTGTACCTTCTAAATGGTCTTCCCCCCTTGATGTTTCAAATTGTAACTAATTAACAAGCAACTTGAGCAGGTTGAGCAACTGTTGGCTTATTACTGTATTGTACCAAATCACGTTGCATACGTCTGATTTTTTTTATGCAATTCATACTTTGCTCAACTTACCTCACTATCGGGGCAGGTTGAGCAAGTATGGCCTTAGTCATTTGAGAACGATTATCTGTGTAACAATAAGGATAACAGGAATTTTGTCTACAGACGTTTTTCCCAGATAACTTTCCTATTGACTAAAGTGAGTTTTATTTTTATACGGCAGACTGTTAAGGTATTACGAGGTGATAATTCCAAACTTGCTCAACATGCCCGTCCCTACCCTACGTCAAGTACTGGAAAATAGTTTACTTGCTCGGTTCGATAGGTTTTTGATGATACCTTTAAAAATACAATCATAAAAATGCAATCATGATTTGGTGGATTTGAGATGATGCGTTTAAAAAAATGTTTGGTAAAATCGACGTTCTACGAACTATGTTACAATTGGATAATTTTTTAAAGTATACTTACGTCCACACTATGAGCTTGCAACGCAAAGTCTACCGATTCAGAATAGCAAGATGAGCAGAGTAACGATATTTTTTTGTATCTCGACTCGACAAAAATGTCACTAGTTTATATGCAATTGTATCTGCGTAATTGGAGCTGATACGATCGTGTTTGAGGCGTATTTGTACTTGTCGGTTATCGATAATAGTTGTACGACACGCGAGATGAAAAGAATGACTCGACGTGAAACTTTACCAAGATTTAAATACGCAAAGACATCGAACTCGTGGCGAATTTCCATATGAATTCCCGTCTTTATGCGCTTTGTTATTCACTACCTAATTTAATTCCCGTGCTCCAACAATGGCCAGTGAAATCGTGGAATATCACGTCGTCCGGTCGTTTTTTTTTCAGACATCGACGTCAAGGCTATTGATAAGAGCACCATTTGTCCGCACTTGACTCAACTGTGAATATTTCTGTTACCTCGTAATCGGAGAAAAAGCGACTTTTCCGAAATTTAGATTCTTTGGTACGCTGCCTGATACCAGAAACGCCATACTCCAGAAATTACGTAATTCGAAAAAGTCTTAACTTAAAAATGTTGTATTCCCAAAATGTTGGAATACGGAAAATTGTAGCGTCTTAACATCTGGACAGATAATGGTATTAACGGGTGGCACTGCCAACATCTTCAAATTGAATGAAAAGTATCATCGACCAAATGTCTGTAAATTTCTATGTATAGGCTGTTATTTTCAATCATTTATAACTTTTTCGTTAATGCAACAAGAGTGAGGTATTTATAAATTAACAAATAAGTTAAAGAACGTAAATTCAGGGGACGTGAAAAAAATTGGCTCGCATGTGCCATGACCGTATAAGATGCGCTGACTTTTTATGTAAAATATGTTTGTAGAGGGAATATGAATAAAAACACGAGTATATGTTGGTTTGTTATACCTTCGTTTTTATTATTGCGCTTTATTTTTTTTAACAATTATTGGCTTTGTCCGGTTTAACTTTTCGTCGAAGTAAAAAAAGAAAAAATTGAACGATTCCCTGGGAATCTTCTGTTTACAAAATTTCTATTCTTCATCTAGAGATTTCGTTTTCAAATGAGGTACTCAACCATGAAATAGGAATAAAAAATATGTTAATTATTCAACCAGAATTGAAAATCTTGTGCGATATCTTTAAGTTATCAAAATAGCACGAGGTTATTATTCAACGGCCATCGTTGCTTATTACGGGCAACGTAATAAGCAACGATTGCTTATTACGGGCAATAAAATCAATTAGTTTGAGTTTGATAATAGTTTGAGTTTGATAATAGATAATATAATTAATTACGAATCCTCAGTAAATTCCCAGTGAAAAATAATTTCCTGCTCGAGCGATTGATCAATTATAAGGAATGGAACGCTTTTAATTGATTCGACCGCGATTTGATTTAATGTGAAATTTCATTAATCGAAGAGATATTGACAAGTCAAGCTTTAATTGATAAAACGTCTACCGATAAGAGTGAATCGGAACAATCTATAAAATCAATATCAATAAAAATAATTATATAAAATTTTTTCGGCCAAACAAAATTTTTTTGACTGAAACTCGGAGAAATAATTGTTTGACGATTTTCCAAGATTCTGCCGATCAAATTTCGAAAAAAATGTAAATAAAAATTCTGAAAAAAGCAAGCGATTTTAAAATCGGAAATGAAAAAAGTTTCTCCTCTTGATATTTTGTCCTAAACGCTATAGGATCGCTAAAAATTCCTGGCGATCCAGTATAAACTTACGCGACTTTTTACATCGTTGACATTTTCCCTTAAACCCTATAGTTCTTGGGTTACGTTGCATTTCCCAAAATTTGTCTTTTTTAGCCAAAAAAGAAATAACCTTGCGAAAAAAAATTGTACGAAACTTTCTAAAAAATGAAAATGGAGCTTCTGCTACCCCTTTCAAGTTTATGATGGATAAAAATGACAAAAAAAATTTCCATAAGTTACACACCCAATTCCTAATGGTCGAAAAACAGCCAAAAAACGGTCACGTACAAAAGTGCCTACTGGGTTGAAAAAAAATTATAACAAATATTTCAAAAAAGCAAAACAAAGCTGAATTTGTTCCTTTTCAAACGCCGTTCGATAAATTTGGTTATCTTTTTTTTTTGACGGACCTATCTAACTTTTAGTGCGGCAACCTCGCACACCCTCCTCCCTTCCCGACAAGTATGAGTCATCAGAAACGCAAAGTGCGGGTAAATAGTTGACGCGGTGGAGGAATTTGTTACATCATGCTGACCCTTTATATACACAATTCAGCTTGTCCACCATACATATAAATGTATTGTACGTGTATATATATATATATATATATATATTTATATATTTATGTGATACGTTACTTCTGTACATTCTCGAGTTCTACGCACTTGCACGGAGTTCCGCAATTTTATTTCAATTGAAAAAAATAATTTCCATTAAGTGGTAGAATACGAAATGTGAATCGATATTATGTGATTACACAAAGACGATTCCGGCATTTCGTTTTATCTTTAATGAAGTCCAAGTATGCGTAAACCGTCGTGAAGACGTCAAACTTTCGGCTTATTCGATCATAAACCGAAGCTATTCCCACGAGTTTCCCATCATGAACAACCGGCGACCCAGCATCGTTCTGGAATGAAAATCGCGAAAAGCAAGGTGTACAATCTATTCAAAATGTATATCTATGCCTGACCAATATCCCTTAGCAGGCAAATATGTCGGAAGAATCCAATGATCTCGCTCCCATCCCGGCCACGGTCCCGTAAGATTTGTGGGAAGCGGAAGCCAAGCAACTGTGGTGACATCATAAAGACGATCACCGGTATCGAGCGCGAGGAAACAAATGTTCACGGGAAATTCGCAGAAGATACAGAAATCTGGACTTTGTTCAATTAATGTGCGCAGAACTGATCAATGCTATGATCACTCCTGACGTATTAAGATCAATCAAAACAATTGATCTTGATTGTCCTGACGTGAAGCAACGAGTTCATTCAATTTGGTTATGGATGATACTCGCTGATGACCCCCTTTATTCTAGTAGGTAAAAATCCTTTGAATTATTAACGTATGCCGGAGGACAGGACAATAATATCAAAGATTCATTGTTCCGTAGCTTTTCGATGAGAACATCGCGAGCAAAGCAGCGAAAATTTCCCCACGTGCTCAGCACCAAGTGCTACCAAACGTAGCTACTTACGAAGTACATTCCACGTCTTTTATAGTTCTTGGCGCAAAATACTGTAGACCGCGAAGCATAAGGATTGGGTTTATCCATCGCGCAGAAGTCGATCGGAGCCATTACGATCTGCAATTCGTGAAGACGATCGATCGGACTTGGAAATTTGGATTCGAATGCGATCAATGAGGCCTTCTTCCAATATTCCGGCTTCTCATCCGGCCACTCTATTGGTTTTTGCGTGTCGCTGACTTGGATGCATGTCGATAGCTGCGATGTATTGGGAGAGAAAAATTTTTCACGTGACTGAGTTTAGGTCAGGACGATTATTTTGATTCGGAGAGTGACGACGGAGGGCTAGGCTGTCAGAATCTGGAAACGTCATACTCAAGAAGTTGACGCACTTCCGGAAAGTCGTAGCCCGCAAAAATATTATATTCGCAAAATGTAAGCATACGGAAAATTGCGGCGCATTGACGTCTGAAGAGTTATTTTGGCTTTTGATAGATGGCATTGATAGCATCTTTCAATATACATACAGTGAAAAATGTCACCGATCAAATGTCCATGCGTTTCGATGTACAGAGTGCCTGTTTCTTCAACCGATTTTCAACACATTTGTCAATGTGACACGTTACTATTTCCTCGTTGACAAATGACTTAAAAATCTTGGAAAATAACAGCTCACGCATTAAAGTTCTCGGAAATCTGGCCGATGACGTTTTCCATTCAATTGGTAGATGTTATCCGTGACATTTGTCAGAAATAAAGTCTGTCTAGACGTAAACGCGCTGTAAATTCCCGTACGCTGACACTTCGGAACAATAAGATTTCCGAATTGTGACTCTTCGGAAATCCGTTATTGCTGGAGTATAAAGTATCCGAATACTGACAGCTTGATGCAACAGGATCATTGAAGGATTCTCCCGGCTTGTTAACGATCAAGCACTTCACCGTTCCGATGTAGGATTAACGATCGCGCACTTATCCAAACCCTTAAATGAAAGTCGTACCGTCCGCAAAATATATTTTGTTTCCTTACGGTTATAACAGCTATGTCATTCTGCCGGTCCGTCATCTCATGTGCATATGCATATTGAGGGTGAGGACGGATCTTTCGAATCTTATGAAAAGTTCCTTCCGCACCGCGTTTGTCCCTACCGGTCACCACTCTTACTCTGGAATGGTCTGTCGCGACAGCTGAGACATAGCCAGCCGCGGTAAGAACGTGGTTCACGGTTATCAATACGCCACCGCATATATGTAGATCAAAATGTGTTATCGAGACGAAATACGGTGCGTCCTCGATGGATTTAGGCCATCCGCCTATGGAACGCCTCGGACGGTCAGCGCTGAGTTCTACCACAATACCGGCCAGGATAATTCGTCGCTACTCATCAACTCTTTATTGATTCTATATTTATTCGAGACTACTTCCTCGTTTATCATTGTATTACACATGTCAATTGTGATGAACAGTCTTTCAATAATTGCTTGATTCTATTATTTTATGATTGATTGATCAGCCCCTCTATAGCTCGGGTCTTTTATAGCTCCGACAGAGAAATTTCAATAGGATCCGATTCGGGACGCTTTCAGGTTGCCTGACTGCCCTGGTAGGGCATTTATAAGGGAACCTGATAGCGTCTTGATACAAAGTGTAACGTTCTGTCACATATGGGCCCCATCTGACTGTCGTATCAGGCCGTTCTCCGGTTGTCTGATCAGGTGCTTATAATACTCCCTTAAGTAGTCAGTACACATACATGCTCGTACACATACACATTCTACAATATATTTATACAAGGCCTAGAATGTATTCGTCAATATAATTTGTATTATGGAAAGTTACAAAAAACGGTTGTAATCAGATTAATTAATAATAGTATAGAGATCATTATGAATAATGTTCCATTTATGTTTTATGTTGAAATGTTTTTATTCGGAACGGCCCGGTTCCCTCCCAAACCTTGGCATTATCAATTACTTTTCTCACGGCTTGCTCAACATCTTTTGATGGAAAACAGAGGAAAATATACGCTCGTTCGATTCAAACGTCTCGTAAATTATTAGTTCGTATTTTTCGGACATGAACTTGGTGAAAAACAATTTTTGTTTAGGAATTTAAGCATTAATAACGTATTAAACGTCCATATATATTTTTATGTTAGACATATCTTGTTCATACGACGATGACAGATTTTGTACTGTGTTTTGAGATTTCGATGTTCTAACATGTATCCAAGTTGCATAAAGTTTTTGTTTTTCGTCACAGTCCACAACACCTTTCAAAAACGTAAAAACTTCAAAGATAATATGCTGCCGAATGAAAATTTCGACGTAGGATATAGGAGGTTATGTGCGTTGATGGAATGCTAAGGCAGTTGAAAGGCAAGCCCCAATAGGGCCTTATTAGGTCAAGCCCTAGTAGGGCCATATCCGTATTGCCTGATTTACGGGAGTAAAAAGGCACCCTGATCAGGCCGCACTAAGGTAGCCTTCTTATTCCTGTACTACGGTTTCACCGATCCGGTTGGCATGTGGCACCGATCAGCCGTGCCTCATTATGGCATTCCAGTATGCAGCATGATAGCGACCTGATCAGCGTTCAGGCTGCCTGATAAAAATTTCTAGCCGGGCTGTAGCCCCTCGCGTTACTTTTACTAATCGTTGTCTCTGTCAATAAGTCGTAATACTTGAACGAGAAGATTCTAAGCCCAAACCCACGCGATCCATATCGAACGTACTCACCGCCAATTGCGAGGGAAATTATGAGCAGGGCGATCTTCATGACAACTCGCACGGGATGCAATCAAACTGGATACGTGCACCTGAAAGCTTTTTCGTTAAGAAAATTCTGCAGTGGCATTCGCGTGTCTCAGAATACATTAAAAAAACACAATTATGAAGAGTACGAAATGTACATCGAGTGGTGGAAAATAGTTTATTTGCTCGGTTCGATGGATTTAAGGTGATACGTTATAAAAAAAATATTTGAAAATTCGAAAATTTACGAGCTATGTTACGATTGGATAATTTTTTAAGGCCTTACATCTGTGGGGAATAAAGTTTCATCTGTTTTTTTTTGTTGCCTCAAATTATGTATAAACATCACAAGAATCATATACCAAAGAATTATGGTCGGATACAGTTTGAAAAATTTTTTAAAGCCCATTTTCCGAAGCTCCTCCGAGTACTCCGAAAGGCACGAAACAGCCTAGACGGTGGAAGTAGCAATTTGGCGTTGTTCAGTTCAGTCGTTGTACAAAAAATATACAACGACCTAGCAAGTGAAGACCTACTATCAAAATTCAAATGAGAGTTTCTATTCCGTCGTGTGGACGGTTGCTCCTAAATCAGTTTCTAGCAGCACAAAGGTTATCGACATAGCGACCGACATAGCAGCTATAATTTTTAATGAAGGTTTTAAGAAACTTCTTGACGTCATGACTATCTTAGGATTAAAGATTGGCTACCACAGTTACAATTTTTTCCATGAAATTAAAGAGCACCGCGTAAGAGCTTTCGAGTCGTCTCCGTGCAGAAATTTGTTGGGGAGACCCCAGATCCTACTAGATCGCTATAGGGATTTGATAGGAACGTCGCGCGTAGGGAGTCCAAGCGCATTGAAATCCAAGTGGAATCCGCGCTAATTCCCGATTGACGTCGTTTGAGAAATTTTTACTTGAAATTCTCAGCAGGGTTTGTTGGGTCTCTCAAAAAAAATATTCCTTCATGATCTCGTGCATTAATTTGTTGAGGGAGTTCCAGGATGCAACCAGATATCTAAAGGGATTTGTTAGAGACACTAGACATAGGGAGTCTTCATTCGGATCCAATTGCATTGGATTAAACAGGAGAAAAAACTCGGCGTGTTGAAACGTAACCTGCATGCTTCGTGAGCATTTACGTGTATGGTGACGTTATGTCAAAGTGCAGTAAAATAAATAGCAAACGATAATTACAGTAGATTTTCGGTGATGCGATTTAAATCCACTAAGATATATATTTTTTTTGAGATAAGATTTATATCTTTTCGACATCCACTCATTTTGTATGTCCGTATATTTCGCTTAGAAAATTCAACGTACAGAACGCGGTAGGATCCATTAAGTCCTTAGGCCACTCTAGAGGCCAAAAAGGGTATATTTTGTGATTTTTTTTCAGCGAAACCATAAAATAAATCGGAATTACATAATAAGGGGTTTTATTATACACGTAATTGACTACACAAAATTATTTTTTCACAGCGATACATGTCAAAATGGCGACTGTGAAGCATTTTTCTGATGACGCCTTTATTTCTGGAAGGGCAATGGCCGGACCAACAGCTCCTATAATTTTTGAGTTATGATGCGACAATAAAGTTTTTTTCGATTATATATAAGAATAGCTATAGAAGTACGTAGGATTTTTTTTATATATTGTTTTTTGTCAAAATGGCGCATTTCTAAAACAAAATGTATAAAATGCCATGAGAAAATCGTCAGAAAATTGTTTATAAAAAAGGAACTATGCAATACAATAAAAAAATTCTACGTAGTGCCTCAGAAAGTGTAATTCTAAATATACAGTTAAAATTTCAAGTGATTCGGTTGAAACTTGTTTAAGTTATGAGTCCGGCCGACTTGAAAAATATAGTTTTGAGATAATGGCATTGAAGTTTGCATCGTTGGAACGCAACGTAACTTCTTTTCAATATCTTGTTTTCATCATTATTCAAAATCATATTTTGCAAATTTTATTGTAGATCACTGAATAAGAATCGTGAAAATTGTTCACGTGATATTTGTAGCTCAAATTTGCCAAAGAAAATGTGAGAAATTAAAAGAAAATCATTTTCGTTGCGTTCCAACGATGCAAACTTCAACGTCATTTGAGATAAACTCGTTTAAAGTTAGTAGAAAGTCACGATATGAATCGAGAGGGGTTGCGCTAGAATTCGAAAATCGAGTACTTAGAGATTTTTCACACCCATAATCTTTTGGAATATAATTTCATAGGTACTAAGGTACATTTTTAACAAATAAAAAAATCGATTTTAGGAAAATCCTAGCTGTCAAAGCAGTCGACGTCAAGGCAACTGATAAAAGCACCTGCTTTTGTACGAGCTTCACACAGCTGAGAACATTTCTGTTGCCGCGTAATCGGGAAATAAGTGACTTTTCTGAGACACGTTTCTTTTTGTTAGGCTTCGGGTTTCCAGAAACGCCATACTTCGAAAATGACGTACTTCCGAAAAGTCATAACCCGGAAATGTTCATTCACGAAATGACAATAGTCAATATATATATATATATACAAATTCGTATTTTGACGTATCACCTCCCCCCTCCCTCTCCTCACCCATCTATCGTTAAGGGAAATGTCAGTCATCGGGAACGAGAAGTGCGACTAAATATCAGCTTTTATTACATCACGCTGATCCATTACAAATATATTCGTGCAACTTGACTTGCCCACCATACACATACATTTATTTTACGTACAAATGTATGTATACTCATTTTACGAGTTACGTCATCGACGAGAATATTTTAATTAGCTATATAGTTGCACTCGTTTCCGCCGTTTTATTCTAATCGAAAACAAAACAATGTTTCATTGAATGGACGATTATAAAATGTGTATGGATGTTATACAAGTACACAGAAACGATCCATGCATTTTATCGCTTTTTTAATGAAGTTCTTGTATCTGTAGACGTTCATGTATACGTCGAAATTATTGCCTGATCGTGCGGACGACGAAGCTATCCCTATAAGTGTTCCATCACGGACGAGTGGTGCACCAACATCACCCTGCAATGAAAATAACTTTAAAAGTGAGGTAGAGTGCGTCTGGGACTAGTTCGGTGTCCCTTAACAGACGCATATCTAGGAAGAATCCAAAGATTTCGTTCTCGACCTGATCAGGGTCCCCATGAGACTCATGGGCAGCGTAACTACCCGATACTTACGACGGACATTCCATAGTGCATTTCGTTTATGGTGCAAAACATCGCAGCGTATGTGTGAATGTGGATGGGACTGTCCGGTAAACAAAACTCGATCGGAGCCACCACATTTCCCAATCCGTGGAGCTGACTGTTCGGTTTTGGATATGTTCCAGATTCGAATGCAACCAATGTGGCCTCCCTCCAATATATCGGCTCCACCTTCGGCAATGGTATTCGCATTTCCCTACGGCTGCTTTTGAGTTTTTGCAATAGCTGCGACGAGTTGGGAGAAAATGAGTTAAGTTATTTCATGGGTCGGTTTAGGTTCACACGACGTCTTTGATTCAGAGAGTTGTAACGGGAGGTTAGACTGTCAGATTCAGGTAACGTCATCTGCAGAACTGACGTACTTCCGGAAAATCGTGACCGAGAAATTTTTTATTCGTGATACGTGAGCATACGGAAACTGCGGCGCGAGAGATTCTTTTGCCATTGGCAGATGGTACTGATAGCATCTTTCAATGAAATGAAAAATGTCTTTGACCAAATGCCCATGAGTTTCGACGTACAGGGTACGTTTTTTTCAACCGCTGTTCAACTCATTCGTCAATGTGACACGTTACTCTTGTCACATTGACAAATGAGTTAAAAATCGTTGAAAATAACATGCTACGAATCGAACGTTCACGGACATTCGGCCGATTGCGCTTTTCATTCAATTGGAAGATGTTATCAGTTGCTACCTGTCAAAAGAAAAATCTGTTTAGACGTCACCCGGGCAGAAATTGTCGTAGGGAGCCAATTGGTTTCCCATAATTATCCGTATACTAAAACGTCATGCACGTACATTGGATTCGAATCGGGATTCCTCATTGGATTCCAATATACGAATCCAATCTTAAGTCTGAAGGATTCCTACATTATCATAGAATTCTATACGAACCTTCATGGATCACTTAGAAGTACGTTAAATTTACTCAACAAAATATATAGATATACAAAACGAGTGGATCTTGAGAAAGTATAAATCTTATCTCAAAAATATATAAATCGCTTAAAAAACGAATATCTTAAAAATTCGATTTGAATCACTTCACTAAAAATCCACTATAATTATGGTTTGTTATTTATTTTACTGCCGTTTGACACAATGCAACTACACACGTACAAGCCCAAGGAGCGTACAGATTATGTTTCAGCAGGTCGATTTTTTTCTCGTGTTTTTCACATATTTTCGATTCCAACGTGGTAGGAATTCTCAAACAGCGTTCATCGGGGAACAGTGCAAAGTCCAATTGAATCCCGATGAGGACTCCCTTTGGGCGGTGTCCCTAACAAATTCCTATAAAGGTGTGGGTGCATCTTAGGACTTCCCAATAAATTTGTGCATGTCATTTGGGCATCAGAAAAGGACATATTTTTTTTGGGAGATCCAACAAATTCCGGTTAAGAATTTAAAATGAAAAATTGTCAAACGACGACAATCGGGGGATAGCGCGGTATCCTCTTGGATTCCAATGTCGACTCCCGACGTGCCGCGTCCCTATAAAATCACTATAAGTATATGGTTGGATGTGGACAACTCTGCAACAAATTTATGCACGGGTAACGCATCAGAATTTTCCGTACCCTGACACCTCGAGAATACGATTTTTCCGGGCTGTGACTTTTCGTAAAGGGAGGGGCATGTTGAGCAGTCGGGTAAGTTGGGCAATCGAAATATCTGGAAAACTAAACACCGCACGCGGGTGCATCAAATGGCGGAAAGAGAGGCATGGGGGAGGAGAACACATCACACCATCGCCCGTTATCGTGCGGCGCATGAGACGGTAACGCGGGACGTTTCATTATTTTTTCACCGAAAAGTAAAAAACAAACGCGTTTGAAAGATTTCCTTCTACCATTGTACGAGAAAAAATATTTCGAAGTTCATTGCAATCGATGTTAATGTTTTAAAACCTAACTAATTAACAAGCAATTGTTGGTTTATTACTGCATTTTACCAAATGATGTTGCATATGTTTGATTTTTTAATGCAATTCTTACTTTGCCCAACTTATCTCATACTCATGCTCAACTTACCCCAATATCGGGGCAGGTTGAGCAAATATGGCCTTCGTCATTTGAGAGCGATTATCTGTGAAACAATAAGGATAACAGGAATTTCGTCTACAGACTTTTTTTCCCCACATAAATTTCCTATTGACCAAAATAGGTTTCATTTTTATGTGGCAGACTGTTAAGGAATTACAGGGCCAAAATTGGGCCAACATTGCTCACCATGCCCCTCCCTGCCCTACGTAATTCCTGGAGTATGATGTTTCTGAGTTATGACAGTTTGACGCAACGTAATCATCGAAGGATTCTCATGGCTTATTCAAGATCGAGCACTTTACCGTTCCAATGCAAGATTACCGATCATCCAACGATCCAAACTCTCAAATCAAAGTCGTACTGGCTGCGGAAAATACTTCGTTCCCTTACGACTATAACAGCTATGTCGTCCCGCAGAGGTTCCCACTCTGGTTTATTGAAATATTGACGGGGAATAAGGACCTTGTGAACCCAATGAGCATTAATTGCCATATTTGGCTCGTCCATACCGCTCATCACCCTTACTTCCCTAACGTTTTTCGCTTCAATATGTTCGACACAATGCGCCGCGGTGAGAGCGTGTTTCATGGTTATCAACGCACCGCTGCAAAGGTGACGATCATTCTGTTGTATCGTGACGAAATACGGTGCTCGTTGAATCACGATAAGCTTTCCACCCAAGGAACGTTTCGGACGGGCAGCGATGATTTCTATGACAATACCGGTCAGCATAATTCGTCGCTGTTCGTCAACTGCCGGTCGATTATATTTTTAAGCGAGACTACCTCCGTGTTTATCGTTATGTCATAACGGTCAATCGTGAGAAATGGGCGTCCAACAATAGCTTGATCCTATTGCTTGAGGGGGGGAAAACCCTTTAGACGCGCGAAAATGAGTCATTTTTCATGAATTTTTTTAAAGGTGATTATATAATTGCATCTTTTTTAAATTTTGACATGATCTTATTTCAACTTTCAAGTGTTAAATTTTTCTTTATTTTTTTAAACAAAACAAAATGGTGGCGTTATAAGGTATTCCTTTAGGCGACTTTTTCATGATATCGAAAAGTGCTCTATTTGTCTGATTTTTTCTATTGATCTGAAGCAGAAATCAAAAATATTTTTCGATCGTTGACATGTGTAGAGAAAGAATATACTTATAAAAATATAAAAAAGTATGAAATTAAAAATTATATAGGCTTTGTTATCAAATTTTTATATTTTTGACCATTTTCTCGACAATTTTGACCCCAAAAAAGTAATTTATTAACGCGATAACCTTAAAGATTTAGGTATATCCATCCGATAATGTTATAGTGAGAAACCTCCCAAAATTTTAGCCAGATCGATCAATAAGTTTTTCAGCTATAACATGAGCAGTTTTTGAACATGCAGTTTCGAGATAATTGCGTTTAAAGTTTCCTTACTTCACAGCATGCGGTCCCGGCGTGCTCTCGACTATGTGCTATAACTTCGTAAATATTTCATATTTCGATTTTTCGATTTTCCAGTATATTCTCAATATATTATACTT
Source organism: Ophion ventricosus (assembly GCA_963932345.1). Classification (NCBI taxonomy): domain Eukaryota; kingdom Metazoa; phylum Arthropoda; class Insecta; order Hymenoptera; family Ichneumonidae; genus Ophion; species Ophion ventricosus. The sequence goes on from OZ010711.1 coordinate 19,172,578, forward strand.
TCGAAATATGTGGAAAAAAATCTATTTTTGGAATATTGTAAAGGGTTTTCCCCCCTTAACGATCGACTAGTTTCCGCCTGCGGTGCCGCCCGCGTGGAATTTGGCTTCAAGCTATTGGGTGTTGGGATTGAGCACTTTAACACCCCGTTCACCCCTAGATAGGAGGGTTTTTTTAATCTCAAAATATGTGTTTTTCTTTGTTTTGAAGAATATTTAGACCAAGTTTCAGGTAGTTACACGCACGGAATAAAATTTTCCATACAAAGTTTTACACCCCGTTTCACTCTTTTAGGAGTTGAGTTTCGAAAAATCCTTTTTTAGTGCACCTCTACACCTTCTAAGCAACATATCTTTAAAATTTCATACTTTTATCTTTAACGGTTGAGGCTGTACGTTGTCTATATTTTAGTCAGTCATTCAATCATTCAGTCAGTCAGTCAGTAATTCACGGAACTGTATTATTGGGTGAAGTAAAAAGTTCTGAGCGTTTTCCGCGAGATGTCTTTAGTGAGCCATATCTCACGATGTATATATCGCATCGGGTCATACTATACGGCGATTTAAAGGTGATATTACGGTTCAAAAAAAGTTCTTTGACAGTTTTGTGTGTTTGGTGAAGCCAGTTGTATGTTACAGCATTCCAAACTGGAGGTAAAAAAAGAGAAAATTCGATACATTCTTGAGTACCACTACGACCAAGGTGAAAAGGCGGAGCAGGCGGCCAAAAAAATTTGCGCTGTTTATGGACCCAATACAGTATCGAATGCAACAGCGAAGCGGCGGTTCCAACGATTCCGTTCTGGTAATATGGATGTCGAAGATGAGGCACGCTCTGGTAGGTCAATCGTCGAAAATGTCGATAAAATCATGGAAATCGTCGAGTCGGACCGGCATGTGAGCACTTATTCTATTGCCCAGGAACTGAGGATTAGCCAGAAAACCGTTTGGAACCATTTGCATAAGGCTGGTCTCAATAAGAAGCTCGATTTATGGCTGCCACAGGAATTGACGCAAAAGAACTTTTTGGACCGAATTGATGCCTGCGATTCTTTGCTGAAATGTAACGAAATCGACCCATTTTTTAAGCGGATGGTGACGGGTGATGAAAAATGGGTCATATACGAGAACAACAGCCGAAAAAGATCGTGGTCCAATCGCGGTGAGCCGGCCCAAACAATCGCCAAGCCCGGAGTAACGGCCAAGAAGGTTTTGCTGTGTGTTTAGTGGGATTGGAAGGGAATCATCCACTATGAGCTGCTCCCATCGGGCCAAACACTCAATTCGGACCTCTACTGTCAACAACTGACCAGATTGAAGCAGGCGATCGACCAGAAGTGGCCAGAATTGGCCAATAGGAAGTGTCTTATGTTCCATCAAGGCAACGCCAGGCCGCACACATCTTTAACGACGCGCCAGAAGCTCCGAGAGCTTGGATAGGAGGTTCTATCGCCCCCGCCGTATAGTTCAGACCTGGCACCAAGCGATTATCACCTTTTCAAGCATTTGAAAAATTTTCTTGATGGTACAATACTGGCCTTAAGAGAGGCTTGTAAAAATGAGCTGGTCAAGATTTTGTACTAATAGGGAAATTGCCTTCAAAATGGACAAAAGTTATCGAACAAAATGGCGCATATTTGATCTAAATAGGATAATCCTAACTATATTAATTTCATCGTCGAAATAAAGCGAGAAAACGCTCAGAACTTTTTACTTAATCTAATATATGTATAGATTGATCAGTCGGAGTATAGCTCGGCTCTCGAAGGCCACGTTGGTCTTACCAATCGTGGTCTGTTTCGAAGAGTCATAGTTCTGGTATGAGAAGATTCTGAGTCTAAAGGAACGAGGCTCATACTGGATGTACTCACCGCCAATAGCGAGGAAAACGATCAGCAGGACGATCCTCATGACGACTCGCATGTGATGCAATCGCACCGGAAACGTGAAACTGAAAGCTTTTTCGTAAAATAAATTCTAGTCACACTCGCATGCTCCAGAAGAGATTAAGAAAATACAATAATGAAAAGTACCAAATGTACGTAAAGTGTCTGAAAATGGTTCGTTTATTCAGTTCGATGGATTTATGGCGAAGCATTTAAAAAATGTTACAGATGGATTATTTTCGACCGCTTATTGGTAGACCAATTGACATTGTCCTGTCAGTAAACTGTAGTTAGTTCAAGTATACTTACGTCCAAACTATGAGCTGTTTTGGAGATGATTTTTAGGATCGAATAACTGTCAAACTGTTCGAGTTTTCTTTCTGAATTTTTTTACCCATGTTCATTGATCCTTCAAGAATATGTACAAATTAGAAGCAAAAAAATGTATTATCATCTACTTTTGTACGTTTGTTTACAAGGGTGCGCGGAAAACGCCCCGAATTAGGACCAGTATTGTGGACGTTGTATGAATATGAAAAACAACCAAACATATTCTCAATCTGTATGTGTGTTGTGATGTTTGGCACTAGATTCAGCAAAAAAATTACAAAACGGTGGCATGCTCAACTTGGATTACAAATTTTTCACATTTCTCTGATCATTCTACGGAATGCATTGAAAAAAAAATAAAAAAAAATTTTAACTCAATTCCGTTACGTGTTAAAAAACAGTCTACCGAAGGTATAAGCCAAATCTAGGCTCAATCGGCCAATTGGTTATCGAGATGTCTTGGTTACCGATTTGAAAAACATAGTTTCGAGAAAAACGCGTTTATAGTTTGCTACAACTCGACCGCGCTCCCCGAGCGTGCTCATAACTTGTATAACTCGCTTAATTTTATTCAGTATTATTAAATGGTTTTCACAAATGTATTCAAAAAACTTTTTTTTTCATATTTCTACACAACAACACTGCCTCAAATTTCGACTTGATAAGAATGATACTAATTTATATAAAAAAATAAATTATCAACATTCTTGTCAAGTCGAAATTTGAGGTAGTGTTTTGTGTAGAAATTTGAAAAATCCTTTTGTCTTTGTAATTAATTTTATTATTTTACAGACATTTTAAAATTGTACCTGTGCAATTGGAGCGGATACGATCGTGTTTTGGACGTACTTGTTGGTTGTCGATACTAGTTGTACGAGACGCGAGAACAAATGAATGTCCCGACGTGGACCTCTACCAAGATTTAAATAGGCTATGATAGATAACTTGGGAGCATTTCCATATTAATTACCATCAGTGTGCCGCTTTGTTATCCGCTACCTGGTCCAATTCTCGCTCACTAACAATGATTACTAAATTCATCGAATGTTGCGTAGTCCAGACGTTTCTTCGAAAGGAGCCGTCGTCAATACCCGGCTGATAAAAGCACCTGATCTTGTGCGCACTTAGCTCAATTACGAATGCGTTTGTTGCCTCTTAAACAGAATATGAGCGATTTTATCCAAATTTGCTGTTTTTTTTTTTGGTAAGCTACCAGTATCCAGAAAGGACGTACTTCCGGAAAGTCATAACTCGAAAATTCTATATTCCCGTAAGCCCGCGGAAAATTGCAGCGCTTTAAACGTCTAGATGTTTAAAGCGCTTCAATTTGAGCTCTTTTGACAGGTGGTACTGATAATATCTACCAATTGAATGATAAACGTCATCGGCGAGATATTCGTGAATTTTGATTTATATATTATTATTATTTTTAACGAATTAACTCATGTTTCAATGTGTCAAGAGCAACATTGTAGATGTATAGTCCAGACCTGGCACCAAGCGATTATCACCGTTTCGAGCATTTGCAAAATTTTCTTGATGGTACAAAACTGGCCTCAAGAGAGGCTTGTGAAAATGAGCTGGTCAAGTTTTTTACCAATAGGGACGAGGACTTCTTCAATCGCGGAATTATGAAATTGCCTTCAAAATGGACAAAAGTTATCGAACAAAGCGGCGCATATTTGATCTAAATCGGATAATCCTAACTATGTTCATTTCATCGTCGAAATAGAGCGAAAAAAACGCTCAGAACTTTTTGCTTCATCAAATATAATAAAAGCTAATAAGAGATTTGTCAGGTTCACACAAGTTTTGGACACCGCTAATCATAGCTTCGATCATCCAGTTTGCGAAAACTGAAGTGTAAGATTCCAACGAAGAACGTTCAGAACGTTCAAAGTTCCGAAAACTCACACATAAAGCAGATAGCAAGTTAGTCTAACGCGTTTAAATGGCAGCACCACCACTTGTTCTGACGGTGTTCAGATTTTCGGAGTTTTGGGTTTTCGGGTAAAATTCTTTCGGAGTTTTGATCTTTCGTGGTAGAATTTTTTCAGAATTTTGATAATCCTTCACGTTTTATTGTGAACATATAATGTCAGTGAACGCACACTGACATTTCACGAGTATTTCTCGTCTCTGACTTTTCGAAAGTGCGTAATCTCTGAAGTATGACGTTTCCGACATCCTGCCATTTTTTTCTCACCATATTGAAAAAAAAATACATTCGAACAATCCGTATTCCCCTAAATGAAGCTCTGAAAAGTCACGTGACCCACTGCAACCAAGGTTTATTATATTCTTGAGAGGGCAAGAATCCGTAAATGCGAAAAATGCGCTTGTGGGCGGTTGGACCTGTACACAACGCCTATCGTTACCATTGTTTTTAGCATCATTGTTATCAATATTTTTTTCTATCGTGGCGTACGAGCTACGGCCCCCCTCGCATTGTTATTCGTCCGTGTTTTATCGCCCGATCCGCGAGTATGATAAACAATTGGCGCGAGTACGTGCGAGACACGTGTATAACTACGAATGTATTTGCAATGCATCGTCAGCACGGCGAATGGAATGCGAAGAATAAGTTTTGAGTGCGCGAATTATTCAGCCGGGGCGTCGAGCCGCAAAGCTATAATCGCGCGTGCGATCGCTTCGGTAATTCATTTTGCTCGCGACCGGGGTAAACGAGGATTCCAGCATACACACGCACACACATACACACACACACACACATATATATATATATATATATATATATATATATATATATATATATATATATATATTAGAAACCTGGTATATATACAGGGTGGCAATTATATGGTGTCTATGTGTTTTCTACACGGAGAGAATTAAAAAGTAATTTTTGTCGTGAATTTCACGGTAAAAATTACCGTGATATATTTCAATGTGGTGACAAGTGAGAAAAGCATAATAATTCGTATGCGACAAGTTTTTTTTAACTCTCGTTACAGAAAATTTCAAATACGTAGCTAAAATTTTACTATACAAGAAGGGTAGCGCGCACGATAATTTTTACCGAGTGCACAATACATTTTCCGATAACACTCATTAAATTTTATAAGAAATCTTAAAATAACTGTTATAAAGACGATACTTTTTTATAGACATTTTTGAAAGGCATAAAATAATAAAATGCACAGTAAAATTTCGCTGATATATATTTTTTAAATTTAAGTTTTGCGTATTTTGTTACACATCAAAATTTACTAGAAAATCTGGTAAAATTTTCTATCTGAAGAAGAAATTTTATTTTATTTTCGTGAAAATCTGTATTTTACTCAGTAATAATAAGCGAAGTTTCAGGGTTGTCATCTGGTTACCGTTACTGCACGGTCATTTTTAACATTTGATTCTCTCCGTGTAGGAGTCTGGCGCGGAGTTTTTCCGATCGAGAAAAATATGACATTCAATCGTTTTTTAAGTCCTCTTGGAACAAAAATATAGTCTGTATTTGCGATGAGTAGTATTTGTCATGAAAAATTTAGCATTCTGCAAAACAAACAAAATTTCACTTTCAGTTCAGCAGAATGAATCCACTCGAAGCATAAAACTAAGTCGTGTCAGTCATTTAAAAATGTCATGAAAAGCTAGACTACTACAGAATTTGCGTGTCCCGGAAACTGCCAATTATTACATGTCTCATGCCGAAGTCCCTGGAACGACAAATTTATGAACGTCCTGGAACGCTATCGGTTTGTTCGTCCTGAAATACATAGTTTTATACATGACCTGGAATATTCGTTAGGTCCTGAAACATGCCACTTGGTGGATGCCCTGGAATATACCGAATGGTTGAAATTATGGCATTCGCCAATGTTCCGGAAGCTATTGGGAGTACAAATAAGTCTACACCGTTTTTTTAAATAAAAAATTGGGCATTTATTGTGAAAGAACGGTACTTTATTGACAGTTGACAAAATGGCGGAATTAACATTTTCCTCCTGTATAAATGTATAGTGTGCATATACTCTTTTTCTTTTCCATGATTTAATTTTTTTTTAATATATATTTTCATATATATACACTACTCCAAAGAATTAAAGGAACAGCACATTCCTTCCCTTTTAAAAAATTGTTTTTCGGAGCGCTGTATCTCTGTGAAAAATGGTCGTATCGAGATGAAAAAAAAGCATTTTGAAGCTTCAAGTCTCTAGTTTTGAGATCTTTTGGCAAAATATTTTTATGAGCTACAGTTATCTCGCAATCATAAGAAATAGAGCGAGACAAACATTTTAAAAATGTTTTTTTTTTTTCAAGGATCCACGGTCTCGTGGATTTTTTTTGGTTCATTCAATGTGTAGGTCAGTTACCTTGTTTATTCAGCTACAATTTCGTTTTTTGTCAGTCTTTCTACGTCAATTTTTGGCTGAGATATCGGACTTGAGTGAAAAAGGATCCCTTTGTCTTTGATCATCGATATCCCAGCAACCAATGATCGCACAGGGAATTAAGGGGCAGTTTTGAAAACTTGAATATATTTCCTACAAGACATTTTCATTGATTTTTGAGAAACAATTTTTTTTCCACCCTTAACACCAATTTGAAAAAAGTACAAAAAAATGCCTTTTTCTGGTGTTTCAGTAAATCTGCCACTACTTTACAAATATTCATGGAAAGACTAACGTTGCCAGGTTTTTTTTCAGCTTAACGAACCCCCAATAGCTCTCTAAATTTTCAAATTGATCCATTGAACCGTTTTTGCGGAACGATTGATCAAAGTTTTAAAAAACAATTAAAGGAACAAGTGTTCCCAAACATCGTGTCATCATCATCGAAATAAAAAGACGATTTTTTTCGACAACTTTGTACTAATTACTTGTTAAATTCAAGAAAAAATTTTTTGAAAAATTAACAAAAAAAAAATTTTTAATAAAAGAAAAAAATTTAAAGTATCAACTTTTAATTAATCCAATTGAAAATAAGGGACATTATAGTACGCAAAGATCGAATCGTCTCTAATATGAGTTAGTATTATTTGCTGAAATGTTTTACAGATTTAAAAAATCAAAAATATTTTTTTTTCGAAATTTTTTGGATTTTTTTCTCAAATTTAACGAATAAATAGTGCAAAGTTGTGAAAAAAGTCGGAAAAAAATTTCTTTTCATTTTGATGATGATTACACGATGTTTAGGAATGATACACTTGTTCCTTTAAATGTTTTGTAAAACTTTGAAAAAAAACCTGGCAGCTTTAGTCTTTCCATGAATATTTGTAAAGTAGTGGTAGATTTACTGGAACACCAGAAAAAGTAATTATTTTGTACTTTTTTCAAATTGATGTTAAGGGTGGGAAAAATTGTTTCTCAGAAATCAATGAAAGGGCCTTGTAGGAAATGTATTCGAGTTTTAAAAACTGCACCTCAATTCCTTGTGAGAGTATTGGTTGCTGAGATATCGATGATCGAAGACCAAAGTATCCTTTTTCATTCAAAGTTGGATATCTCAGCAAAAAATTGACGTAGAGAGACTGACAAAAAACAAAATTATAGCTGAATAAACAAGCTAACTGACGTATACATTGGTTCAACTGAACAAAACTTTCCCGAGCCCGTGGACCCTTGAAAAAAAAGAAAGAAAAAATGAAAACTTTCGTCTTGCGCCATTTCTTATAATTTCAAGATAACCGAAGAGCACAAAAAATTTTTGCGAAAAAATCTCAAATCTAGAGACTTGAAGCTTCAAAATGCTTTTTTTTTTCATCTCGATACGACTATTTTTCACAGACTTACAGCGCTTCAAGAAACACTAAAAAAAGAGAAGAAATGTTCTGTTCCTTTAATTCTTTGGAGTAGTGTATATAGATAAGAAGTATTACGAGAGAGGTCGCGATCGTTCTGTAACTCGATCCCTTCTTGCAAGAGTAAGCTTTATGGAGGGTTCTCCCACTTTACGAATATATGTATATATATGATCGTATCGTTCTTACTTAAGAGACCAACCGACTTTCTCCGTGATTCCTTGAGATTCCTCGCGTCTGCTAAAACGTCGACGTCGTCCTCGTCACCCTCGTCGTTTCTGATCGAGAACGCGGGCGCGAGCGTGTTAAATACAATTCAGTACGTAACCGATTTATACTCGGGGCCCCCGATATCTTGTGCCACCACAAGTATCGAACAATTCAACCGAGAGGAACGGAAAAAATAAAATTGTATTATACGCATGTGTACGGAATAGGAATCGAGTACGTATATATATATATATGGGAGTTTGGAGACCGATGATGAAATTCATAGTTGGCATTCACAGGGATGGGTATGCACATCGAAATCCCAAAGTGCCCGATACGATCGTGTACGTCCCGAAAGTCTTGCTTCGTTGCTATGTATAGATATAGGGCGACAAAAGACGAGAAAGTTGGGACGAGCGATTTTGTTTATTACGAGAAAGGATGTTTTGTTTATTACGAATTTCTTCGTTACGAGAAAGATAGATAAACAAACGACCGGATGTCGCCGGAGTGGTGCGAAAAAAAGTCGACATTTTTTTTTATCGTTGCCGTAGTAAATCATTTAAATATATGGTAAAAAAATAATCTTTCAATATAAATGTACATTGCAGGATTAATTTTTATTTATTACGAGCGAGGATATCAATATATCGGAGTGCTACGCAGAAAATTATTACTTTTTTATCGTTGCCGTAGCAAATCATTTTAATATATGGTAAAAAATGAATATTTCTCAATATATATATACAGGGTGGACCACGCAACGTTCGCAACTCTTTTACGACCAAAATATGCGTTGCACAAAAAAATGTTTTATACAAAAGTTACATGGTTTATAAGGCTACACTATGTGGTGCATTTATTTTTTTTATAGATGGAGGCACTTCGAAGATTTAAAGGTCAACTTTATTTTTTCAAATGGAATGCTATATTTTTTATAGCGTAATATGATAGAGTATCGAATTCTGAGTAAAAAAGTATAGACCTTTATTAGCCCTAGAGTTAATAGCTAACGAGTAATTTCACTTTATTACTTTAAAATTTTCTTCACGTAATATCAAGTTGGAGATTCAAATCTACTACAAATTTCTGAATGGCGGTGTTTACATCACAGTGTTTATCAATATGAACACATTTACCACATCACACACACTTATCACGATTCACAATCTTCTCAATGATTGTAATCCAGTATTAAAGTATCCTTCGGTGATTGTGCGTGATTATTATCAGAAAGATAAAAGTGAAAATGAATTTTTCTAATAGTGAAAAACTTGATATGCTATTAGAAAAATTCATTTTCACTTTTATCTTTCTGATAATAATCACGCACAATCACCGAAGGATACTTTGATACTGGATTACAATCATTGAGAAGATTGTGAATCATGATAAGTGTGTGTGATGTGGTAAATGTGTTCATATTGATAAACACTGTGATGTAAACACTGCCATTCAGAAATTTGTAGTAGATTTGAATCTCCAACTTGATATTACGTGAAGAAAATTTTTAAGTAATAAAGTGAAATTACTCGTTAGCTATTAACTCTAGGGCTAATAAAGGTCTATACTTTTTTACTCAGAATTCGATACTCTATCATATTACGCTATAAAAAATATAGCAATCCATTTGAAAAAATAAAGTTGACCTTCAAATCTTCGAAGTGCCTCCACCTATAAAAATAAATAAATGCACCACATAGTGTAGCCTTATAAATCATGTAACTTTTGTATAAAACATTTTTTTGTGCAACGCATATTTTGGTCGTAAAAGAGGTGCACACATTGCGTGGTCCACCCTGTATATATATATATATATATATATATATATATATATATATATACATATTAAAAACTTTATTTTTTCTTTAGTTACTTGTATAGGAGCCTTAGATTTCATTGTAAAAGTTACACCATTTGCTGACCCCGGAGTACCTTCTGCCTATATACCTATGCATTATTCGTGTACGCGCGCACAATTTGCGAACAAACGATGCGTTGTACAATTTCCCCCTGGCGAATTATATATATATATAAATCCGTCGGCACTATATATATATATATTTGAATCGCAGGTCCACCGGTCCACGCGTATACAAGAGCTACTTTGCAGCATCAACTGCATTCGCGTGGATAGGCGGCAATTAAGTTACGAATCATGCATGTATGTATATATATATATATAGATATATATATATATATATATATATGCGGTTGGGAAATACGCGGGTACGCTGTGCTCGCACTGCTATGTACGAGCGCCCCGGCGACTCTGTCCGCTATAAACTTCGTTACGCCAAGTCTTTATATATACATATATATATATGTATATATATGCTCGTAAAGGGGTGTAATTTCACCATGGAGTTCGCCAGACACGCGTCTAATTAATACAACTTGGTTTGCAGGAACTTTGCCGGAGCAATACACCCGAGTATGTCTGAAATTCAGGCGGGTCGGCGAGAAGCCGGGAGCGCGCCCATTTACACACATACACACATAGGATGAGTACGCAAAGGGGATCCCTTTGCTAATCGAGGTAATCAGCGTTCGCGTATATGACCGCTCTCACAGTTTCTCCATTGCTTCCTCTCGTGCTCTCTCTCTCTCTCTCTCTCTCTCTCTCTTTGTCTATCATTCTCTCTCTCTCTCTCTCTCTCTCTCTCTCTCTCTCTCTCTCTCTATCTCTATCTCTCTCTCTCGCTTTTCTTACTCTTTCTCTTTGTCTCTTTGCCTCTAAATTTGCGGGGAAAGCTCGATCATTGAGCTTTCTCGCATCCGCTCAACACACCCGGACCAAAAGTCCAGCCGGCATACTTAACTCGTGAATATTCATGAGCGTAGCTTCGTGGCTAACGGGAAAACGACGAGTTCCTGACGACTGACTACATATGCATGTTGGTATATATATACATAACTGTGCTTTTGTGCGTGTGCGTGTCTGCAAAGAGGTTATTTTGAAGACATTTTTCTTCAAGGTCCTTATTGTCAGAATACTCAGGATCAGGTGAATGCCAATGTGCCAAAAGTAACCGCGGCATCAATGTAAAGCATCTAACTGTAGTAAAATTATTGGTACTGCATAGTTTTCTAAGTGTATGCGCGCACTAGTGATTTTTGTCATCGTGACTGTTTCGTCACTGTCGCCACGTCTATGGAGCCTTATGGCGGTGCGCGCACTTGAATACGTGACACCGCCATAATGGGTTATTTGGGTTTGAAAATTTCAAAACATCCATTTTTTTAAATTTTATTATCTAATAGTACAATATGTCTAGAATATTCTCCCAAATTTTTAAGTCAATCGGAGTAAAAGTCTAGGAGAGAGAGCCTTTGGGAATTTTCCCCGTTGGGAAAGACCGGCCGGAAGCGACGCAGGTATACGCATTTTTCTCAAAACACTATTTTTGAAGTCGGTGGACACGATTTCTTAAAAACTAATGCACCGATCTTATTGAAATTTTGCACACTTCTTCAAAATAGCATTGATTAGTGATTGAACGAAGGTTTTTTTTCAATTACAACTAATTTTACAAGGCTATACGTAGTGCAAATTTTACCAAAAATTGAACTATTTTGCATACATCTCTGCCAAAAATTCAAATTTCAATTTGTTTTTAAATCCATTGTTCAATCACGTGCTATTCTTATCTATTAACAGAAAACATTTGGTTTTTTAATTTCAGATAAAGCTATCATGAGATAGCCTGACCACCACGAGGACACTTTTATTTTAGGGGCCTCCGGAAACCAGGTCCCACGGCTGAATTTCCCAAATTTTTGGATGAATTTTTTTTTAATATTGTTGAAACGTTGCTCTTTTATATGCTTAATATTTTTAATAAAATAATTTATATATTATATTTAAAAAAAATAGAGAAAATATGCTTTATTGGCTTCGAAACCCACGTAACCCGATAAGGGTCTATAGACGTGACAACCGTGATGAAACAATCACGATGAAGTAAAATGAAGTTGATAGAGTAAAGAATGATTAAATTTTTCGTTTCTTTTCGACGAATACCAAACGTTTTTTTTTTATACAGCTTGGCATTTTGGTAATTTTCAAAATTTAAAAAAAGTATTCGGTCAGACGAGACTTTGATTATTTATATACCGCAACCATGTTTTCCTCGCTTTTTCGTGCGTGTAAATGGTACGTAAAAGTGGTATTTTACGTCCTAGGTCTTAAAAAGTGAAACGTCTCTGTACAATAGCTGTCGGTCGTTAGGTGCTGCCCTCAGTCTAACGACGACCTAACGGTCGAGGAATTATTGTATACGCTGAGGCGTTATTTGCCGGAAGAAACACAACCTCACTTTCACGTGACACCGCGACAAAGCATCGTCGATCGCGCCGCGACATAAATCATTAATTAAAAAAATTAAATACTCAACGAGTGATATTGAAAAACATAGCAGCGATGAGCGGCTTCAATGCACGCCGCCAGATCTGAAGGAAGGCGCGACAAAGACGACATACGAAATATTGCCATAAAAATCAAAAGACCTCTATGAATCGGCATATGACGCATTGGTGTATACGCTGATACAGTTCAAAGCTACGTTTGGTGTCTACGTTTGGGAGGCTTTGCCCTCTCCACCCCCAACACAGCTACGGCACATGTTTGCAGCCATATGTATTTAACAATACAAAAGTTCGGAAAACATGATTTTGGTATATAAATAATCGTATGCACTGCGGAGACAGGGGCTTTTACCTTCTGCGCGATGTTTGCAGTACTTGTCTTCGCCTCGCGCGCTCGTCTACGACTCGTACTGAAAACATCGCGCTCGTGATAAAAGACGCACTTTGTCTCCTTGGTAGACAATGTACTATATATTGAAAGTACATTTTTATTTAGTTTCTTTTTGGGAATGAGCCTAATTGCCGGGAGCAACTACACCGTTTGGCTATGCACCAACGGTGGCACTTCAAATAATAATAACCTCATTGTTAATCAATATTTTCGGATGAAAAAAAAACTCAATCTTGTTAAGACTATCTTTGAATTGTATGTAAAATCCCAACCTCCTCGTCCCAATGCTCTCATGAGAAAAAAAAACAATGAAAATCGGCCTATTTTTCGGAAAATTGTCCGACAGCTTAATGACAGCGGCACGTGGCCGCGTTCACAAGAGCCACGTGTATACACGAGAAGAAGAAAAAAAGGAGCATATAAGAACGGGCGTGTCGAAGTGACCGCATCGGGAGACCACCCGCAAAGTGTGCGTCACTAATATGGATAAAACCTCGTCATGAATGTTACCACATACAGGCGCTTGGATCTAGCACTACTCTTCTTTCATCTCGCTTCCTTTCGCTGGATCTTATGATATCGCGCGTTTTCCTCGCGTCTCATCGCTCGAATGGCAAACGCGATCCATTCGTGTGCCGTAATGGTGTGCCCTCACCGTGTACAACGCGATAAACAAGCCTCTCACAGCCGTGTAATAGAGCGGCGCAGTCCTTTATGGAAGCTCGACGGCAATTCTCGCACCATAAATCTCGATGAGATTCGAGTGCACGCATGGGCTATAGAGGGTGTCCCAGTTGACATGTCCAAGGTTTACGACAATTTAACGATAAACTCCCGAGCAATCCACCGATTTCAGGTAAACAGAATCGTAAATTCTTTTAATGCGAAACGATGAGAAATTTACTGTGAATACATTGCAAAAAAAAAACAAAAATCAAGGATTGAAGCATATCTTTATTTTTCTTTCTCCCAACCCGCATTTAAAAGGGCTGCAGTAAATTTAGCGTAACGGGGTGACAAAAATAAAGGTTACGAATTTTTGCGGGATATCAAGCTTAAGAGGATAAACCACATTCGATACATTTTCTACGATTTTTATTGAAAGTTAAGGGATTTGTGGGAAATTAATGGTGAATTCTTATTCAGGGGGTAAAAATAGATCGATATGGACTTGTTAAAAAAAAATATTTAAAATCCACATCCTTTTCCCATTTCGACTAAAAATAAGTGGCTTCACTGAATCGTCGATCATTTCTTGTCTTCTTCAATTTGTGTATTCCATTCTATGCTCATTCGCTTCGTTATCGGTTGCTCTTCAACATCCTGTTTGATTTATTGGACTTCGATAACTCTTCGTTTTTTGGCAGAATTCCAAAGACGGACCATCGATTTTCGCCAATTTTTCCATTCCGGAATCTGGCCGTTTTTCAATTGGACTTTCCAGGAAAAAGAACTGAGATACCGGGACGAATTAAGCGGCATTCTCTAAGTCTATAAAAATCCTTTTCAAACCACCCCCCCCCCCCCCCCCCCCCCTATCGACAAGCTTGTCACCCAAATAGAACCGTCACTACGGCCATTTCAAATTTTAGTATTTCTACGATTTTGGAAAAGCGGCCAACTGAGTGGCAAAAAAATTATTCGCCTTTGAAAGGATTTCAAGGGTTTATCTGATGGAAACATTTTCACCGATTATGAACTTCACTGAGTTTTTGTCGAAAGCTCAAAATTACGCTGGCTAAACTGAAAAACGTTTATTAACACACTTTTCACGATTTTTAAATAAAAATTAAGGCATTCGAGACACCGTGGATTCGTATTTACGGGGTGCAAAATACATCAATATCTATACAGAAAAAAAATTAAAAATAATGCAGCTAAGCTATCAGACAGCACGACAAGAAATATGACTTCCTATAAAGATTTTCAGATTGACCTTCACACGACCTTTCCTATAATACCCAAGATCAAACTAACATTGCTATCCTTTCCAGTCCTGGAAACCAAGCAACTTTCATTCGAAACAATATTTCCTACGACGCGTACTTTCCGAGATAAAAGCTTGTAAAAGTTCGCGCGCGACACCCGGTACGTATATACAGGGTGTTACGTTCGAACAAACTCCCTCGAATATCTGCGAAACTATTGACGATAGGAAAATGTGGTTCAGACAAAAATTGAATGGTTTCATGACGCGCGTGATCTGTTCCAGGTAATTTTTGTCTGCGTCGGTGCTTGAAGGAAATACGAAGGTCAAAATGTTTTTTTTTTCAACGGAACCGTATATTTTTCATGTACCAATCGGTGCATCTCGATATTCTTCACACGAAGGCACCCCATATGACCCCATTAACGAATGATCTCCCTACCTCCTCTACGCGTCCACATGTACCCATATTTCAATGACGTAGGTTCTAGAGTTATCCACGCGGATCGATTCAAACGAGACACCCTGTGTGCACGTATGCGCCATGTCACCGGTGCCAAGAGGCTTGTTGAACAGCTGGCAAAGGCTATCTCGGATTATACACGTTACGGAGCTGTTTCGGAGGCCGCGCGCTGCTCTTGACGATCCCATAATTCATCGCGCCGCTTCCACCACCTATGTGTGTGTCGTCAACGAGAGTCACGTCGAAAATCTCGAACGACCACGCGATGATTCACAATTTAGCATGAAACCAAACAAATTCTCGCAGATTTCATTTCCCAGGATCTGAAAGTGGTGGGCAATCGTCACGTGGAAATTTCACGCGCTCGCGTGATCGATCTTATCGTGGCAAGTACTCGTGAGGTATTTGCGCTGCTCGCGATGCGGAGACACGGCCGAGGACGTGTACGCTCCTTGGTGGTTACGCCAATTCGCTGTTCAGGGCGAGTACGTTTGCTCGCGGCGGAAATATCCATTCTCCGGACACGATTCAAGCGCACTAATTACCCTAGACTTGAATACCTCCTCACCCCTCGACACTCCCGCGCTGCCGGTAGACGCAGGGTCGTTTATTTTTACTCGAGAAAAAAAAATTGACTCGTGTCTGATAGACTTTTGGACAATCGTCACGTAAAACGTTTCTCGGGCCCCTTAACAGGCTCAACTTACCAGCATCGAGTGATTGCTTTGTTTTCGAGGTACCAGCGAAATGAAGAAAAATCACGTGCCCGATATACGCCTGAAGGCCTTGCTTCTTATTTCGCGACATATTTATTTAACAGCAAAGCCCCGGTCGACTTTTCGAAGCACCGTAATCGTCAATGAGGAAGTGACCCGGGGCATAAATGGCACCTAAATCAAGGGAGAAAGGTGATTTTGGAGACATTTGAGGACAGTCCTCACAGCCATTGGCGTAGCCAGCGTTTTTTTTCTGGGGGGGAGCAGGAGGGGCTGGCCTGACAGGAATTGTCTTCGTTGACAATTATCTTTTTTTTTTTAAATAAAACTTACACAGTAGTCGATAATCACGTTAGATCTTAACCTGGCAATACCTTAAACAATAATAATCTAATTTTTAATCATTTTTGAAACCAGTGCTGAAATATTGTTATTGATACAGTTCGATTCGGATTAGGATCCTGGTTTCTCCATCGGGATCCAGTCGGGCATCGCATCGGATCCGGGAGCGAAATGTAATACTCACAAATCGGATTCCAGCCAAGATCCTAATCCGGAAATATTAAGGGCTCTAGTCAGAATCCAAATAGAAAGTTTGCATAAGATCCAGGGAAGAATCTCGAACTTCTACAATAAGATCTAGTTTGATATCGAATCGGAACCCAGGGACGAATATAAAAATCACCAGGAAAACTGATTCGTATCAGCTGGAGACGCTGGACGTTTTCTGAAATCATTTATTCAAGGATCTGAAAATGATTAGGTAAAAATTGGTGCTACAGTATAACTGTCAAACTTTATATGTTTTAACAACAGAATTCCGAACAAAATTGTTTACATTTAATTTTAAAAAATCTAAAAAAAACAATATATAGACCTTGAAAGACTTATATTTCCTGGAAAAAAATAATATAAATTATTTATTCTAAATAATTATATTTTAATTAAATGAAGATCGTTCGAACTGAGAAAATATCTACTTAAGTTTCTAAGAAGAATGTATTTAATACGTATTTCAAATTCTTGCCATCACGTCGCCGCCTTGTGCTACATAGTGGGCGCTTTCTGGATTCCGATTAGGACACCCCTTCTAGGGAATCCGTATCATATCCCGATCGGGATTTGATCGGAACTTAGGTATCCCTAAGAAATGTCTACACGGGCAGTCTTTAACCTTTACTTTCAGTAGGTAGTCATTTAAATAAGTCTTAATTTTCTATTTTTTTTCCGCAAATCGGCCTAACACTTTTTTAGCTGGAACTTGTTTTTAACAATTCCGTTCTCCAAGTTCAGCAGTGACATATGAGAGAATGGTTCCTGAATCATTGTGCTTCTAAGCCACATTTTTATCCGCCTCATGGCAGAAAAACCTTCTCTCACAGCTGGCGGAGTTCACTGGGCGCATACTGCTGCTTGGAAAAGTTTATATAAGTTAAGGGCAGGTTACCATTCATGACGATGGAAAATTGGTTTTTTTTTCTTAATAGTTTGCATCCTTAAAGTGTTTATAACGCGTGGGTAAATGGGTATTTTCATATCTAAAGTATTTTGGAATTTTTACAGCCTAAACGTTCAACTTTAAATGCGTTTTTCTGGAATCAGCATTTTTCAGCACACAGGGCGCTCTACAGCTTCAACGGATGAACCAATTTACACGAATCTCTGCGCAATTGAAAGGAATTCCATATGCGGGGCCAACATTTGCCAAAAATTGATTTAGAATTGTTTTTTCGTCCGTTGAAGCAAAACGGGCAAAAAATTGGATTTTTTTTAAACGGTTGCCATTTTGTTATCCAGGGGTTTTATAGAAAATAAAAAACCACAAGGCCCCCAAATTTGGTCTAGTTTAATAATTTTTAACCTATTTTTGTTTAAGATGAATTGGCGAGGCTGTGGAGCGCCCCGCGCAGACGAAAACACGCCGTGCATGGCTTTATATGACGGAAGCTGGAGCCATCATTTTGGATTTTTTTTTATAAATAAAATTGGAGTTTACTCTCCATTGATAGAAGAATAAAATACATTGAAACCCATTTCCAAAAGTATTTATGTTATATAAAAAAAAATCCCGAAGTTCATGCATTTTTCATGTACTTCATGTACTCCTTTTTAGTATGCTTTCTCAATTTTTCAGCATTTATTTCATTATTTTTAAATTGAAGTATATTTTTCATCACCATCGCTTCAGCTTCTAAGGTTAACGTATCAATTATCAAGATGGTTTTATAATCATTGATGAAATTCTCTTCGTTCTTCACATCCAAGTTCAAAAAATGCATCCATTGCATGAGAATCAGCGGTTCAGACTTACAATTATGTTATCTACTATTTGATAGTAAATCATTTACAATGAGAGCTTCACTCTTGCTATCGAAAAAGTAACAGAGTTACCAGATCTATATGTATGACGGTGAATAAGACAATAAGATCACACACAGTCCTCTGCGGGGTGGGGGGAGGGGGGTGATCCGTACCTAAGTACGCCAATGCTCACAGCACGAAATTGTCTCCATACTCGACAGCGCGTAAGCCCCAATTTCTTCAGTCACCGTTGTATAAATGCAAGCATATTTGAACACAGATCATTTCAAGGACAGTCCTTGTGGTCCTAAAATAACCATTCGTTTAAAATCAATTTTAAGGCGGGTAACCACATTAGATGCTTCAAAAAATCAATTTTTTTTAATTTCATAAATCGTTAGCAAAATATCTTAAGAATACACCCTGAAAATTTCAAAACGATATTCGGATTCCTTCTAACGGTATATACAGAAATGATAAAGACTCTCCGCTCGACTCCCAAGCGCGCTCAGGTATCCACGAGCGCTCAGTTAGGTAGTTTGTTTGGGTTTTTATAAATCAAATTTGGGTTTTCATAACCCAAACAAACCCAAACTCGACTGTTTGGCGATTAGCTCCAAAACATCTCCATTCTGGGTACAAAATAAACGAGGTAGCGGCATCTTGTTCTGCTATTTTATTCAATGAAGAAAATTCAGCCCTACTCGTGGTTATGAATGAACTACAAATCGTAGTTGGCAGGTAGAGCTACGGATATGCCGAGCAAATGGATCAGATGCGCGTGGCTCGGCAAAATAGAAAAAGTTTATTAGAGACAAAAGAAGCTCGAAAAGCTCGTAAAGAGGAAATGCATGCTTCAAATGAGTTGAATGAGGAAGAGGAAGGACTGCTGTATGGTACTGGAATCGCTGATTAATCGGTAAGACACTTTATCATTTGATTATACACATTTAACTTTGAGTTTTTCGTTTGTGAAACTTTAAACGTATTTTTCTCTAAACGACATTTTTTCGATTTGCGAGAATCATAACTCAAAAACTAATTGATGGATTACCTTCAAATTTGGAACACGTTTGTATAATATAATTTATTAAAACATGAACCTAAAGTTGGAAAGATTAGATTGTTTAAAACATATTTATTATTGCCAAATGCCGAAAAAGCTTAAAATCGATGATTTATTTTTTAAACACGTTCCAACATTCAATTCTCAATTTTTTTTTCAAAATTTAAGTTCATGCTCTTAAAAACCGTCTCAAGAATGTATAAAAATTTATTGGACTATTTCAGATGTGAATTGCGAGCTGCACAATTCCCGCAAATCGACAACGACGATGAGGACACACCAAGGGACACAGCGGATTACACCTTAATTAATGCATGAAATAACTTGAAAAAATTACCGGAGATGTATGAAAATATGACTAAATTATTGTCAGAGTTGCGGAAATTTCCGTTTTTTTTCACAAAAAAAAAATTTTAAATTATCTAATTTTCGGTTTCCTAAAGTGGTTACCTGCCTTAAGGATCATCCTCGAAACAGCCCGATGTGCATATAGCCATCATTGCATAGATATAGCAGCTTCAAAATATCCTTACCCCATATATATTTGTACATTCGTTTTCTGGAAGACAAGTTACGCGACCCCGATTCCTTGAAAGCCGAGAGAATTTATTCCAATAAAGAGCGAGGATGACGCGGTTGCAGATTCTTCGCTCCTCACTGGGCGCTTTCCGCTTTCACTCGTTCCATTATGTACATCCCCTGAGTCTGATAATAACACGGAGCAGAGTATTCACGACTCGCTCAGGCGTGATCCTTCGGTGATCGGTGTTGGGTATTTTTTGTTGTTGTTGTTTTGTTTTGTTTATCCCGTCGGCTTATTGTCCCGTAATGACTTCCGGTCTGTTTTAGCCCTGAATGTATCCTCAAAAGGATCCCTTCTCGCTTAAAAATTTGAGTTAATTTTGAATATGAAACGTAAGAAGGAAAAAAGTCGATAAACAATTGTGGTTATTTGCGAAAATTTGAAAAAAATGATGTATTTCGAGTATAGTTCTTTTCGAGCGGGAGTTCGGGATTGAAATATCCTTGAGTCGCATATTTCGTCTTATTTCACGCGATGCCAGACAAATCCAAACAAAGTTTGAATAGATTCGAACGAACCTAAACAAGATTGAGCAGACCCAAACAAACTCAAACAAAGTTTGAATAGATTCGAAGGAACCTAAACAAGCTTGAGCAGACCCAAACAAACCCAAACAAAGTTTGAATAAATCAAAACCAAGTGTCAACAGACCCAAACAAACCTAAACAAGTTTGAGCAGACTCTAACAAACCAAAAGGAAGTTTGAGCAGACTCTAACAAACCAAAAGGAAGTTTAAGCAGACTCTAATAAACCAAAAGATAGGTTGAGCAGACTCTAACCAACCAAAAGATAGTTTGAACAGACCCAAACAAACCTAAACAAACATGAGCAGACCCAAATAAACTCAAACAATGTTTGAGCAGACGTAAACAGACTCAAACAAACCTAAACAAGTTTGAGCAGACTCTAACAAACCAAAAGATAGTTTGAGCAGACTCTAACAAAACAAAAGATAGGTTGAGCAGATTCTAACAAACCAAAAGATAGTTTGAACAGGCCCAAACAAAACTAAACAAGCATGAGCAGACCCAAATAAACTCAAACAATGTTTGAACAGACGCAAAAAGACTCAAAAAAATCCAAATGAACCTAAGCAGACCCAAAACAATCCTAAAAAAATACACAACAATCTAAACAAACCCAAACAAAATAACTTGTTTCGATTTACTTAGGTTCCACTTTATTCTGGTTCCCCTCGTTTCCATTTTCGTAAACGTTTTCGTTTTTCTTAGAAAATATTCACAAGGTCTCCACTCTAGAAAGTATCCACAACTCTCTCGATGTTCAAACGCATCATATCCCAAAAAAAAACCCAAGTGGACGTGTCGCAGCTATCAGGTTCATATAGGAAACCCTGCTGGCAATGAGACATTTCCTTGCGGTTGGGCTTCCACATTCGTTAAATAGAAAAACACAAAAGATTTACTATTGTATAGTGTGTATGGAGGATGGATAGATAATCTATTATGTCACCACCGGAAGATGATCAATGTTCTCCTGTCATATCGTCGTGGTCAAAGACACCCGTCGTGTCCTCCATCCTCTTCTCTATTTATACACAAGTACAGACACTTCCAATTAGAACTATATAATGTTGCAGGTCGAGCTTGGTATTTTTCAATTTTTTTTCTTACGACCTCGGGTGAACGCATCTAGTGGCAAACCGAACTCATGTTGATTTACGAGTTCCCCGACCATGTTGCAGGCAACGTCCGCGCAACTCTTCACCTGCATTATCTTGCCCTATCCTTAGTACATCTTCGACACAGTTGTTGCGGAATACAGCGAGTATTTACTTCAGTCAACTGAAGCACACGTCACTCAAAGTCCGTCGATGCAAAAGTTCTCCCGCATTATTGCTTTTTCCCCTCTGTTACGATAGTCGCAGCATACTGTGTGATTTGACCTGACAGTTTCGCAGCCGAAAGGAGAGGTATCGTCAGAATCCCAGCCACCTCGGAACGTTCATCATCAAGACACGTAGGCAATTACTAGATTCCGCAGATTCGTTGATTACAAACCGAATCTTCGTTCGGTCGAATGACGAAGTCCCACAGATTCTGGCATACGTGTCGTTGGTGAAAGGTCGAAATGATTCCTAACTTATTCAACGAAGGTAGGCAATTCACAGATTATAGATTCGTTGATTACGAATGGACCGATGGATTTTTTTTCACTTGGCGACCAAGTCTCACAGACTTTGACAGCTGTGGCATTGGCTGGACAAATCTTGGAGACACTTCATCAAGACCGATATCAAGCTCGTTCAAATTGCCATCACCGAATATAGAATTTGGTGGCTGGCCGTGTGTGTTGACGATTATTTTGAGGTATATAGAAGTTTGTTGGATATTTTTCGCGTCTGACATGGCTGTCCTAATTTAAGAGACACTTTGTCGAGTCCGACGTCAAGCTTGTTTCCAATTGCCATCAACGAATCTAGAATCTGGTGACTAGCTGTGGGTCTTGACGGATGTTCTAAGGTATCTAGGAGTTTGTGTCATATCTTTCGCGCCTGATATGGCTGACCCAATTTGAGAAACATTTTGCCAAGCCCAAAATCAAGATCGTTTCAATTGTCATTCGCGAATCTGAAATCTGATGATTGGTCATGTGTCTTGATGGAAGTTCTGGGGTATCTAGGATTCCCAGAGCTCCATTTAACCAACGATATAGCTGTAAAAATTTGCAAGACTAGGATTCTGATCGAGATTTTAATGTTGTGGGCCTTATCGTTGATATCTCGAATCGAACCTGATATGTGCACGATCCCGATATGACATAGTTGACCCGAGCAATAGCGGAAAATGTCGTTCTGTCATGCAGCTTCTTCTTGGATCGCGTTTACCAGTCTATTCTTACATAAATACTGATGTGTGCGTACATTTATATCATACGGTACATGGACTACTCAGCGCATACAATGGTGAGATATGCCATTCGGCTGTGCAATACAAATCATAATTGCGTTCGTTCCCACGTGCGCAGAGACGACGAGGACCAGGTAATATCATGCTTTTGTCACGCGATAAAAATGAGAAGTGAGAGTAAGAGAGAAGGAAAGAAAGGAAGGGAGAGGAACCGAATAAATGCGTGTCATAATTTGACGCAACGGTGCGAGATGGGAAACTGATGGTTATGTTTTTATTTCTTTTTCACCTCTCTATTTCTCTCTCTCTCTCTAAATTATAATAATAACAATTGTTATTATTATACGTAGAACTGAATTATCATAGCCAAAAAGAATGCGCCCATTGTTAAAAAAAAACCTGAAAACCTGATTTTCGTCTCACTTAGGCGCTCGCAATAATCGATGAAACGATTAGGATGCCGATTGCCGGCCTCCTTAT
The DNA here is from genome assembly GCA_963932345.1 of Ophion ventricosus. Lineage (NCBI taxonomy): Eukaryota > Metazoa > Arthropoda > Insecta > Hymenoptera > Ichneumonidae > Ophion > Ophion ventricosus. Next base: position 19,195,928 of record OZ010711.1, read on the forward strand.
TCGCGAGTATCTCTTCATAATATTGATCGCGTCACTTTATGTTTGTAATTCTGTTTCTGATCGTACATCACTTTATATTTGTAATTCTATTTTCATAATCTGCCGTGCGGGGATTCGTATGATGGGCAGATGCGCACAATGGAACTTTTGCGTGATGCGCGTCAGACAAAAGCTACAACAATAATGAGTAACGTAAGAAAACAGGGTTGTTGCATAAAAAGTGCAATAAATCTTGACGGGGGTCCCTTTCAGGTGAGTCAAGTTGATTTTTGCTGATTTTAAATAGATGAGCACGCGCCTTGGGACAATGGGTGGCGAGGAGCGCTTTGGAGTTTGCGATCGATGCGAAAAGATCGGTAAAGAGAGAAAGAGAGAGAATGAGTGAGGGAGAGCGAGAGTGGCGGGGGCAGGAAAGAGGGAGCGAGAGAGAGAGAGAGAGAGAGAGAGAGAGAGAGAGAGAGAGAGAGAGAGAGAATTGCGGTTAAAGAGCGTCGTGAACTTTCGATCATATCTAGATATATCAGGCGTCAGATATATACATAGATACACACACACACACATATATATGTATACATTTATATATATATATTTATAAATAAGAAAAGTAAATATTGAAGCCGTCATATCTATGCAATATTGGTTATCAGCATATCAGGCTTTTTTGAGGACGGTCCTTAAAATTGTTTTCGTATGCGACAAGTAAAAACTTGTCGCATACGAATTATTATGCTTTTCTCACAAGTAAAAACTTGTCGCATACGAATTATTATGCTTTTCACTTTATGCTCTCACTTGTCACCACATTGAAATATATCACGGTAATTTTTACCGTGAAATTCACGACAAAAATTTTAAATACGTAGCTGAAATTTTACTATACAAGAAGGGTAGCGCGCACGATATCTTTTACCGAGAGCACAATACATTTTCCTATAACACTCATTAAATTTTATAATAAATCTTAAAATAACTGTTATAAAGACGATACTTTTTTATAGACATTATTGAAAGGCATAAAATAATAAAATGCACAGTAAAATTTCGCTGATATTATATATTTTTTAAATTTAAGTTTTGCGTATTTTGTTACATAACAAAATTTACTAGAAAATCTGCTAAAATTTTCTATCTGAAGAAGAAATTTTATTTTATTTTCCTGAAAATCTGTGTTTAACTCAGTAATAATAAGCGAAGTTTCAGGGTTGTCATCTGGTTACCGTTACTGCACGATAATTTTTAACATTTAATTCTCTCCGTGTACACTAGCGTTTAATTCTGGATATTTCTAAAATAAAAGTTAGCTTTAAAAAAAATATTTACGCAGAAAATGTATATTCAGCTACACCGAAATGATACCTTCATGTTTGTATTTTAATCAATAATGTTAGTACTTAATATTTACACATGATTAGTTTAGCAAATGTGAACGTTTTTTTAAACAAAAAATTCCAAACTGCGAATTAAAAACAAATTGAGCAGTGCTCATTGTCAGAATTAATTCCACTAGTGTAAATATGCTTACACTTATCCAAAGGTGATTTTAAAGGCATTAGGGCTTACGCGATGTTGAGTATGAGGGAAATTGGCTACTGTGAGGACGGTCCTCGAAGTCTAATGTTTTCAAAATCACCTTTCCCCATATACATATATATATATATATATATATGTATATATATGTATATATCTGATCTCTTGGCGGATGCTTATATGCCCACAATTGTAGAAGTACATTTCACCGGTCCGTGGATCCCGCCGCCAGTGAATAAGTAGTAAGTCTGTCGCAATCGACGAGCTAAAATGCACGTGACCACTTTGCGCGGCTCACGAGGGAATGAGGGGGGCGGCATGACGTCTCTCGAGTGCCGCTCAAGCGTGCGCATCGAGAGATCGCCCGGTGCGGGGGAGGATAGGTAACCTCGCGGTATAAGAGGCCGGGGCGAGGGAGGGGCGGGGGGGATTATGGTTCCGTGCGCACATTTCGAAGGGATAGGCACACGCCTAATTGCCGGTTGTACGGGAGAGCGCAAACCGAGCACACAGACAGGCAGGCAGGCAGGCAGACAAGCAGGGAGCGTGCTTTGGGCCACTTATATATCGCGAAACGAGTAATTGCAAGGTCGTTGAGGTCATCCGCCGAATGACGGACACTCGAAGCGTCTCCCTGTCCATAGATATATTTATATACTGGAAAAAGTGATTTTGAGGACTAGAAACTTTGGGGTACGTCCTCAAATCATACTTTTTCATAGATATGTAATATATGTGAAACGTCTCGTTGCGTAAACCGATCAACCCCTGCACGAATTCGAAGAGATCTTCTCGCATGTTTGCAGTTATAATATAGTGACATTAAAGGAAAAACACGCAATAGCCGCGAGGTCCCCCGTCCACCACGTCATTATATTCCATCGTGTAATACTTCCCCTCTCTCCCCCCTGCCCCTGCTCCGCGCTCGCCGTCGCCCCTCTGGAAACACGTTGTCCTGGCGAACAATTTGAAATGAGTAATTACGGTAATGAGCGAAAGAGGAATGACGAGGGTGTCGGGGAGCGTGTGGGCTACACGCTCGATGCTGGTGCACACGTTCTAGTTCTTTTTTTTTTCCAAGCAAGATCTCTACAGACTACTGTCATCTCACGCGATATGCTCTCGCACGAATATTTCATTGGGTTACGCATGCACGCGCGAGTGGTAGCCGAAATAACGCGGCAATGATCGTTCGGTAAGTTGACTTGTAGGGGCTTTTGATTTGATTTATTTGTTCGGGTTTGGGTTTGGGTTTGGAGTAGCCAAAATAATACGAGAATGATCGTTCGGTAAGTACATTTGGTGGTGCTTTTTTTTTTAAATTCTTGTTTGAGTTAATTCGAGTGGTACTCGAAATAATACGAGATTGATTTTTCGGTAACCAAATTTGTTACTGTTTTAATTTAAACAAAAATTGTTTGGGTTTGGTTGGTTTTCGGCTTGCAGTGGCCAAAATAACACGAGAATACTTTTTTGATAAGTAAATCTGTTGCTGCTTTTTATTGATTTATTTTTGTTTGGGTAGTACCCGAAATAATACGAGAATGATCGTTTGGTAAGTAAACTTTTTTTTAGTTTTTTTTTTTTGTTTATTTTTCTTTTCTCTCATTCAGTTTGGCGTAAAAAATACACATACATAAAATGGCCTCTTATAATCCGGGTGTGTGAAAGGACTTGCTACAAAATTCATGTAAATCTTATATATATATATATATATATATATATATATATATGTATATTTATAATTAGGAGAGTTATGTCGCGTGGCATGTATAATTGTGGTGAATGATGAAGACTGATGTGGGAATTACGGTAAATAGAGCGGGTTGTAAAAGTGGATTCTCATAGGGGGGGATATTTCTAAAAGGAGGTGATTTTCGAAAATTGTTAACTCTCCGAGGTGGTGTTATGGTCTCGAGTGCCTTGAAATTGTGCCGCATCGTCGTCGAAAAAAAAAAACAGGGTAAATATACAAGCTGAATAAATAAATACTTGGCGTAATAATACTTGCAGGCTTTTCAAATAATAGCGTAAAAATAAGGGAGGGCTCGATAGATGGGTTTCTCCCCGTTATAGTTGGATCGTAATTTGGGATCGATCGTCGTTTTTGTTAACCTGCTCGGGTCGTGTGAGTGTCCGCACGTGACGATTTCGCATGCGACACACACGTCGATTACTTGGTATTCGTATAATTAGTACGAGATTTAAGAAGATAAGGCGTTATTTCGTAAATTACGTATGTACATACAAAAGGTCCATCGCGACAAGAACGAAAAATTCCCGGTGTCCTTTTCCGTTTCCGGTCCATTCGTTCAAGAGAGTGCGTTTTGGGGGATGCAATTACCGGTTTAACCGGTTCGGGGTGGGAGATACTCGCGGTCCGGTTGGGAGGGTCCTTGCGAGGGGAAAGGCGTGTTGGAGGGTGGTTTGCCGGCTGGAGACGCGGGTCCTTGGCTGGGCCTGCCCGGATATCCGTTTGCCGGCGGTTGCGGACCACCGGGATGTGGTCCTTGGCCTCCTGATGGTTTTTGCTCGGGCGCAAGGTAGCCGGGGCCTCCGGAAGACCCGGGGCCCTGTGGTCCCGAGGGGAAGCCGGGCCGCTGAGGACCTTGAGTCGAGGGGTAGCTAGGCTGACCAGAAGGTGCTTGGCCGGGATGTCCTGGCGATGGTCCTTGGCCGGGGAAGCCTCCGGGGCCTTGTGGAGCTCCGGGGGACGACGGGAAACCTGGCCGTTGGGGTCCTTGAGTCGAGGGATAGCCCGATCCCGGTTGGCCCGAAGGTCCTTGGCCGGGACGTCCTGGCGACGGTCCTTGACCCGGGAAGCCTCCGGGGCCTTGAGGCGCTCCCGGGGTCTGCGGTCCCGATGGGTAGCCCGGTCTCTGGGGCCCTGGGGCAGCCGGTCCGGGTTGGCCAGGAAATGAGGGACCTGATGGTCCCTGTGGTCCCTGATTCGGGAAGCCTCCGGGTGTACCTGGACCCGAGGGAACGTTCACTCCGAATGTTCCGTCCACGCTGCCCATGATCGTGTAGTCGTAGAGATTCTCGTTCAGATAGTAGAGAGACTGGGCGGAATTGCAGTCGAATTGATTCCACCAGACGCACACGAAGAATTGCTGATTAAAGATGGTGCCGTTCGGGCAGATGAAATCATAGGTCTTGTTGTTGGCGCAAATGTGGAAGACCTGACACTGAGCTTCGACGTCGGCGTAGTAGCCGGGGAACTGTTGGGCATCGCAGCGGAAGCTCGTCTGGGGTACGTCGGCGTAGATGGGATAATCACGACCAGGCTCACCAGGAATGGCCGAGTAATCGCCACCATCGTAGGAGCCGTCGTCCTGCGGTCCATTCGTGTCTTGGCCACCGGGAGATCCTCCGGGGAAGCCACCTGTCCCGGTGGATCCTGGCCCGGTGGAACCCGGGCCCTGTGCTCCGCTGGGATAGCTCTCGCCAGGATATCCGGTGGAAGGACCACTGGCTGGTCGCTCACCGGCGGGTTGCTGTCCAGGATACGATCCTGATGGCCCTGAAGGAAGGCCGGATCCACCGCTCGGGAATCCCGGTGTGGGATAGCCTGGTCTTTGGGAAGGCGTTCCGCCGGAGGGGCCTTGACCACTTCCGGGGAATCCAGAGCCCGGATATCCGCCTGCGCCATTTTGAGGGGTTTGTCCTCCGGCGGGTCTGCCGCCGCTCGGATAGCCTCCAGGTCCTTGGGGACCTTGTCCACCGCTCGGTCCCGGTCCGCCTTCTGGATATCCTGTGCTTGGTCCTTGACCTCCGGGTCGTCCACTAGGAAAGCCTTGTCCACTGCCGCTACCTGGTCGACTAGATTCGCCACTTGGGAATGGAACGGATGGTCGATCTTTCGGATAGCCTCCTGATGGATATCCACCGCTGCCTCCGGTACTTGGTCGTCCGCCGCTGGGTCCTTGCGGTCCGGAAGGATAACCGCCGCCGGTGCCGGGCTTGCCGCTGGGTCCTTGTCCGCCAGAAGGATATCCTCCGGTACTTGGTCCTTGTCCGCCAGAAGGATATCCTCCGGTACTTGGTCCTTGCCCGCCAGAAGGATATCCTCCAGTACTTGGCCTTTGTCCGCCCGAAGGATATCCTCCCGTACTTGGTCCTTGTCCGCCCGAAGGGTATCCTCCAGTACTCGGTCCTTGTCCGCCCGAAGGATATCCTCCCGTACTAGGCTTCTGCCCACCCGAGGGATATCCTCCTGTGCTTGGTCCTTGTCCGCCCGAAGGATATCCTCCCGTGCTTGGCTTCTGCCCACCCGAAGGATATCCTCCCGTGCTTGGTCCTTGTCCACCCGCGGGATATCCGCCCGTACTTGGTTTCTCTCCACCCTGAGGATATCCACCTGTACTGGGCCTCTGTCCGCCCGAAGGATATCCCCCGGCACTTGGTTTTTGTCCGCCCGAAGGATATCCTCCGGTACTTGGTCCCTGTCCTCCGGAAGGATATCCTCCGGTACTTGGTCCCTGTCCCCCGGAAGGATATCCTCCGGTACTTGGCCTTTGTCCTCCGGAAGGATATCCTCCGCTACTTGGTCCCTGTCCTCCCGAAGGATATCCTCCGGTACTTGGCCCCTGTCCTCCCGAGGGATATCCTCCGGTACTTGGTCCCTGTCCTCCGGAAGGATACCCTCCGGTACTTGGTCTTTGGCCTCCGGAAGGATATCCTCCGGTACTTGGTCCCTGTCCTCCGGAAGGATATCCTCCGGTACTCGGTCTCTGTCCACCGGAAGGATATCCCCCGGTACTTGGTGACTGTCCTCCGGAAGGATATCCTCCGGTACTGGGTCCCTGTCCTCCGGAAGGATATCCTCCGGTACTTGGTCCCTGTCCTCCGGAAGGATATCCTCCGGTACTTGGTCCCTGTCCTCCGGAAGGATATCCTCCGGTACTTGGTCCTTGTCCTCCGGAAGGATATCCTCCGGTACTTGGTCCTTGTCCTCCGGATGGATATCCTCCGGTACTTGGTCCCTGCGGACTGGGGCGACCACTCGGATATCCACCAGTACCTCCAGTCGGGAATCCATTGCCCGGTCCTGTGCCAGGACCACCTGGCAGAGAGTATTGATCTCCCGGGGTGCTCGGGTATCCTCCGGGTTTCGTCGTGCTGCCACCGCCGGACGGACGTCCAGGTATAAGTGGATTGCTCGGCACTGGATAACTGTATCCCTCCTGCGCCTGAGAGCAAAAGTATTTCCATTTCAATTGATTCATTTCGCAACCGAGCGCAGCGCGCGAGGACGCATCCTTGCAAATTTCTCCCGCGGGAGTCATAACGATTTTGTAACGAGACAACGAGCCGCGAGAGATGATGAACATCTCGAAAAATTGGAAACCAATCGTGAATTAAAGAATTACGCGCCAGACCCGTCTCTTCGTATAATGGCGGTGGTTATTCGCAATCCATCTTTCTCCCGGCATGTGGTACATTGCGCGGTCTATACGGCTCTATGGAGCGCGAAGATGTGAGCGACAGATGTGCGCTTCTTGTTGCATAATGAAAAATAGTGTTCCTTGGGAACAACAACAAGCTAGGGCGATACAGCATCTAACGATAGGAAGAACAATTTCGCAAGCTTAAGAGATCTGTGTTAGCTTGAAATTTTGAAAACACGATTTATTCATTGATTATTTCCTAGTCTAGGGTTTTAACTATAATTTGAAATGAATATTAATTAAAAATTTCTAAAATTTTCCGAGTTATGACGATTTTTGTGAAGGGTCGGGTACGATTTACCCTTTTTTCTTTTGAGTTTTCTTCGAAACTATGTTTTATGAAACGGTGTAAGTTGTATCTCAAAGCCTATTCTTCTCATTCACTACAAATTACGATAGAGAATAATTTATAATGTTTTCTATCATATGACCAGATGATTTTTTCATATGTCTATCCATTTGTTAATAACAAATGATTCAAGTTCTTTTTCTTCGGTCGTAAATCGAACTTTTTTCTCTACAGCTTGACATTTTCATAATATTTAAATGTCAAAAAAGTATTCAGTCATAAGGAAGTGTTTGATTATTATACTAAGAGGACATTTATGTTATTTTTCATTTAAGTCGAGCCTAGTTTTCAGAAGCACCTACACCGATTGGCCATGCGGCAACGGCGAAACTTTCTTTAAATAATAATAACTTAATTATCAAGCAATATTCGTCTATTAAAAAAATACCCAAACTTGGCAAGACTATGCATCAATTGTGTGCAAAATCCCAACCTCGTCATCCCAATACGCTCATCAGAAAAGAAGGCACATCTGATCTCGAGACTCATCTGTCCATAGAATTTTACCGATTGTTTGGGTTGGCCCAGGTACTTACCAGCGAGGTGCGGGCGGTAGCCAGCAAGGCTGAAACAGAAAGTGAAAAGAAAAAATACCAGCATTGATAAATCGCCTAGGAAAAAAAAACAATTTCGAGCAGACATTTCAAAGTATAGATACGATTACGAAAGAACAATGCCGCCTGGCAATGGCGGGAGAGATTCGTTATCCGCGCGGTTAAAATTCCCGGCGAGCGTGAATCCCCACACCTGTAGCGAGTGTGAGAACCCTTCTCGCTCTCTTATACATTGTGAGCTCGAATCTCGACAATGCTCCTAATTAATTACCAGGAAAGTTATGTCACAGAGAATCGTCTTTTTCTTTTTCACTCCGGACCCATTTCTCTGTGTTCGTTTCGCACGAAGTTTACGGAGAGGCTCGAGTGAAATAATAGGCGGCATCTGCAAGTGCATCGCTCGGTTCTTTCTCCTATGAGCGCGTGGAGGCCTTGCCTACGTTGCGATTACGAAAACGTTGTGCTCGTAATCCTCGTAACGGAATGGGCAGCCGGCTCGTAGTGAATTTAACGAGTTACCCGTATCACAATTTTCCCTAAACCAACTGCCAGACATGTCCTTCGAAAAATACTGATCAACTGGACAATTATCCTCCTGGTCTTTGAAGTATCCAGGTGGAGAGGCTACGCTGTGACCAAGAGACAACCGTGATCCTCCGCAAGTGTCGTAATTCCAAGAAGTCGTTCAGAAATGTCATGTTGCTAAAATGTCCAGGCTTTGGCGTGCCATACAATGCAACAACATGTGGGTCATGACATTTGGGAGGTACGCCATGACGTTCGTGAATTCTGACAGGCTGAATACATTTGTATCGTTCCGCTTGGCAATTCACGAGCGGCGTTGCCTGCCCACCGGAAAAGATTCGTCTCCTCTCCTTCTGTCTATCTCGGTGCTCCCAAGAGTTTCGCTGATGTTGCGCACTTCTGCTCTTGCCACTGGCACGAATGCCACTTCTCAGCCACGGGTTGCTGCGCTACGCAGCTTGTGAAGGCGATTTTTTTGCGCAACATCGTCGAAGTAACACGAGCCGTGCTGGAGACGAGAAGAAGATCCGCGATATCGCTTGATAGCGAGGTAAGAAGAGTAAGAGGAAGAGTCCTGGCCGGTTACAGGCCACCGGTACCGCAACTTCTACCATTAGGATTTGTAAACCAGCGAACGGAATCACGCCGGGGGATCGCCTGGATGTTGTTGCTACGTGAAAAGTTCTCGTCTCTTTGTGCACGCGCACTTGACCTTAAATTCGCTCAAGTCAGTCGTGGACTCGACCAACGGACCGCAATAATCACTGATCCATTCCTAGATGACTTCCAATGAGATAGCTTCGTTTAGGTTTATCCGAATTGGCTCAAGCTTGATTTCTGTTGGCTGCTGTCTGACATAGCTCGTTCTGCTTTTTATCTAAAGTGTTTGAACGAGACACCACTAACTGGCTTGAGGATCTCCCATAAAGAAGCTCCACTCGATTGCCGTTCTTTCAACATTTTAATAACTGCCTCCAGGTTGAACTTTCATCGTAGCAGGTCTAAGAAAGATCAGTATCCTTCAACATCAATCGTTGAACCGCTCGACCCTCCTCGACCGGTGACCTTCCCCGTTCTCCCACCCGCCCCCCCCCCTCGCGGTACCTTTCGCCTGCTTGTTATCCGGGAATCGCGAATCAAAAAAGAAAAGGCAAAAGAGAACAATCACGTCACTATCTACAACCACCGATTTTAATTGAAGGAAGTTACGAAGGGCGAGAGAATTGTCGAAATTTTGTCGGCCGGAGAATACTCTCGGTATTTGGTCTCTTTGTCTATTACCTGCTATGGTACATCACGAGAGAGAGAGAGAGAGAGAGAGAGAGAGAGAGAGAGAGAGAGAGAGAGAGAGAGTATGTGTGTGTGTGCTCGAGAGTAGCTCACGCGTGCCCGGATCCTCTTCTGTACAAGGCACCCACTTTTCAGTTCGACCATTGTTACTCGTTGCGCGACCCTCCGTTGCGAAAATTCCCCCCTCCAACCTATCCCCCCATGCCTCTTCGGCTCATTCCCGTCCCGCTCAGAATCTTATTTGCCTTTGAAGATAGCTATGACTAGGCAGATTGTCATGAGCCATAAAAAAAATTGGTTTTCTCAGTGTCTGGAGGAGATGGTGTTGCCACGCCGGAGCATAACCTCAAATTCCAACGATTAGGCGATTTACGCATTGAGCAAGTGTAATTTACACTTTTCAAGCCTGGATCTTTTTTTCCTACGAGTTCCCAAGCGTTCAAGTTGAATACGAACACGCGCATCATCATTATTCCTGTTATTATTGCTGTTGTTTTTTAACACGCGAATCATAATTATCTCAATTGACGCGCGTTCTCTTTTTTTTCTTTCCGTTACCCGCAAACGTTCACACACATAAGACAATTCATTTCGCGATCTGGTGGAAAAGAAAATTGACCCCGTTGATCCCTCGGTGACTGTTCATTAGGCCGTAGATGTTGGGAAATTGGCACTTTTAATAGCTTGTTGCTTTTATTTAATGTTTTATTTTTTAATCTTATCGCTCGTTTTCCCATGGAGGAGAATGATTGATTTGAGGATTATGAGAAAGACACTCACCTGTCCACAACAGCCACAGCCTCATGTCTCGTTGGTTAGCCCAATGTCCTAAGATCTGGAAAAGAGGAGAAAGAAATGTCGTTAGATGTCGTATGAAGTTTCCACGCGGTAATAAAATTTCACGGCTGAGCAATGCCCGCTCGTCCGGGACGAGAATTTTAGCCGTGACATCGGGGCGTACTGGGTCTTCGACATCGTCAATGACAACACTCGCATATATATATATACGTCACGAAGCAAGCTTGTCTCGCGGTTCGCCACGAATCGAAAGTTCCGCAAAGTGAAAATCTACAATCAAGATTAGCCGGGCTTCCGTTGGACAGTTTTGTCCACAATGTAATTTGTTCACACGGGTATACAAATAAATGTGGAAAGTCGGGTTTATCCAATGTTTATGAGCCTTTTTATATGTGACCGTTGGAGAACTTTATTGAAGTTTATTTGAAGATTTGGGTAATCTGATAGAGTTAGGTGTCTTTTGAATAGAACAAATCTAAACCCAGGATGGCGATCTAAATGGACTAATGTGTCTATATGTGTCAGTTTATGTTATTGTCTTTCAGTTACAAATGCAGACATAATTGAATAAAAATCTAATCGGATAGCACTGTCTTCAACCTAGATCGTGTTAGCGATGTCGTCTAGCCCGGATTGAAAGACATAGGCATCCAATTAGGTTGCTATGTCTTCTTACCCAGATAGAGAGACGCAGCCATTCAATTAGGTCGCTATGTCTTCCAACCCAAATTGAAATACATAGCCATTCAATTGGGTCGCTGTGTCTTCCAACCCAGATTGAGAGACGTAGCCATGGTCACTAGGTCTTTCAAAGTCAAATTGTCTTTGCTATGTCTTCAGATTGAAAGATGTGTCAACCCAGTTAGATCGCTGTGTCTTTTAACTGAATGTTTTCAATCTGAAATTATCATTTCAGTGTCTTCCAACCTAGACTGAAATACACTTCAGTTAGAATGCTGTGTATTTCAACCCAAATAAACTCCAGCCCCGTGAGGTTGTTTAGGTTTACCGAACGGACATACCAATCTAATTAGAGTTGTTGGATTCGGTTGGAATCCAACCACTCTATAGGTAGGCCTGTTTGGTTCCACCAAACAGACGGCTGAAGTTCCGTCACCCGACTAATCTATGCCAATCGGACGATCCTCCTATCAGCTTATTTTGCCATGTATTTTTGCTGTTCAGTCATTACAAGTGTTCGTTAGAAATATCATGAACTTTCGCCCAAGCGCAGGGTTCCGTAGCCTGTCGGGTACGCGAATCATTGCCATGCTGACTCTAATACAATTACTGTCAAAGCGATCGTTAAGATTTGCCGTCAAATACGAATAGACTATTGATGTTATTGAATGGGTTTACCGCGAACAGGGATAAACTGTTAAAAAGCAAGTTAGAGATTATGAAAAAGACTGCCAATTAATCTGGCATTTAACGAACAGATTTCCCAAAACAGCGATCAACATGAAGATCCAACATGGTCTATTTCAACGAATACGCGTCCAATAAAAAATCACCGAATGCTGTTTCCACGAGGAATATCAGACTGCCAAGCCGGCAATGTACCAAATACGAAAAACTGAAGACACTCTGTCGTGGAATATGGACATGCCGTTATCGGCTACACTGCCCGGAGTGTCTACGGAACTGCAATTGGGTGACAGCCGTTTCGCGATGTTGTTACATATCCGAGGTTTTTTTTTTTTGCCGATATATCTAAAACACCGGCGTCGTCGGCTCGAGTTGTGTGTTTGAAGATGAACGAGGAACGAGACTCACCAATACGCGATACCCAATCCAAGTAACAACACGCACACCTGGATGTTGCGGATTAAGTCGAGAATGTGACTGATGGTGGAGGTCCGTTACGGTGTATATATACCCCTGGTTTAAGGGGCTTTATCCCAGAGTCTCCCAGATGCCTCGGCGATGCTTTCGGTCTCGTTTACCCCCACCTCCGGGCCACCCCCTCACCTTCTCCTCGACCGTGCTTGTCACACGATAAGGTGATCGGCGTCGATCGGTATTGAGAGCCTCGGGGGGATGCTCCGACACAAAGCCCGGCTCATCCTCCGACTTCGTCATCGTGCTGCCGTCTCTCCCACTTCCCGGAGGCATCCCTCCATTTCTGCGGGGCAGAGGGGAGGAGAGAGGGAGAAAAAAGTGAAAAAAAAAACGCGCTTGCATGTGTGTCTTTGAGATGCACGAAGCTCGCACTAGGGATCCCCGACCCAAACACGAAAGCCGCGTCAAGTGGGAGGTGGAGAGAAGACGTAACTCGCATTGTAACTTGGGCCTTGCCGGGGCCTCATCCCCTCCTCCGTTCTCAACGACCTCACCGGGACGACGGTGACCCCAGGACGGCAGTGGAGGGAATTTTCGCCGTTTAGACACGCGGATCCTCGTTCACCAAAGCCACCAATGCTGGAAGAAGAACCAACCTGAGCAAAAGAGAGAGAGAGGGAGAGAGAGAGAGAGCGCGGGGGGGGGGGGGGGGGAGAAAGAGAGAGAGAAAGAGAGAGAGAGAGAGAGGTAGAGAGAGAGCGCGGGGGGGGGGGGGGGGGGGGAGAGAGAGAGAGAGAGAGAGACAGGTGTATAGATATCTCGTTTACAGTTCGAGGAGTTTGAGGAGGAGACTCGCGGTTGTGGGAGGACCGACAAGAGAAGATCGAACGTGCGCGGTCTTGAGTGAAAGTGAAACAGCTAGGACGCGCAAGTAGAGTAACATCTTTCGTATGCCCCCCAGGAGGATCGATAAAGGGGGAACGGGGAAAGAATAAACCGATTGCTCTCCGCGCTACCACGATCGGAGCTCCGTACAACCGAAGGCCTCCAAGACTATTTCGCTACTTGTTCCCTCATCGATAGCATCGACGGGATGAGCGCGCTCCGGAAAGCTTCGCGTATATTGGCTTCCTTTTGCGTTTGAGACTTCAACGTCATTCTTGATCTCCGTGATGGTTTTCATTGGATATCTTTACATACATATATTAATAATATATCGATCATAAGTATATAGATATTTTATTAATATTCATTCAGACATTTATTAAATATTATATATATACAGTGGGTAAAAAAAGTATTTGCACACCGCCTGTTTTTCAAATTATCCCACGAAAAAAAATAAAATGCTTTAGCATTTTATTTTTTTTTGAACATTATAATTTTCTTCGAAAAAAAAAGAAATGCTAAAGTATTTTATTTTATTTCGTAGGATAATTTGAAAAACACGTGGCGTGCAAATACTTTTTTACCCACTGTATATATATATAATTTTTATATTTATATTAGAAAATTTTCTATAATTTTTCAATTGAAAAACAATAGCTGTCCTGATTTTTCAATTCAAGGGTAAGAGAGGACACATGGAAATTTATATAATGATAATATAGATAATAATAATAATAATAATCGTAATCAATATTATGATATTAATAATAATGGTCATTGTTGTTTTTTTTTTATAATCGATTTAATGCTGTTGTTGTTATCACTGTCGCGATCGTTTTTGTAATAATTATTGTTACTCTTCCTCCTATCAATATCATCATCATCATCATCACTATTATTACTTTTATTATTATTTGATGTATGATTGTTATTATTATGGTCAAAAGTGTTATCGGTGACAACGGAAAACGACACTGAGACAGCGACTGGGAACAAAGGTCCTCAGGCAATGGGAATGGCTTTGGCCTCGGAGCCTAAAGGCGTTAGCAGAGTGATAAGGGATACAGAGGCGAGTGTAGCAAAAGATGAGAAAGTCGTGCTGGTAACAATACGTTGCGGGCGAACGAGATCACAAGAGAGTCTCATCGGCATCGCTCGAGAGTGTTCCACGTGCAAATACAGATAAAAGCACAGAAAAGATATAACGGCAACGTTTCTTCCTCGTACGAAATACGTAAGCGCGTTCGTTCTGTTGTTTCGCCGACGGACAGAGATGGAACGATAGAAAGAGAGAGAGAGAGAGAGAATGGGACGTACGTGCTTGCTCGACGTGGATACTCAAGCCAGTTCGTCGCTTTTGACGCCGCATACTCGTATGTTCGAGGTTTTACTTGTTTCCAGGAAACGAGATTCGTTTTATCTTGTGAAACGCTGCGCTGCAAGCATTAAGGAGCTTCGCTAGTTCTTTTCTTCCCCCTGGCCCGAGAGCCTCCGCGGATACGCACATTCAGCCAGGATCAGAATTATCAGGAGACGCGATTTTTTTCGCTACTCGTAGACAATAATTAGCCCTAGAGTTGTCAAGGAATACGAAGCATCGACGAAGAGTATCGACGAACTTGGAAATAATTTGTTTGTATATTCGCGTACTTGCGCTTTTTCTCCGGTAGAAATATTTTGGAACAGTTGAGTCGGTCCCTGGGGTGTATATTATATATACATATATATATATATATATACATATATATATATATATATATATATATATATATATATATATACACACATATATATATATATATACATATATATATATATATACATTTATCATAGACATATGAATAAGGTATATAATATTATGTAATACATAAATAATATAATAAATATATATATACAATAATAGTGTTTATATATACATTTTAATTACATACATATAGATATGCATAGCGATTGCTTGTTTGTTGAAAAAAATTCGAGTTTCAAAAACGTTTAGGCAAAGCTCAATATACATTTAGACTTTTAGCTAAATCTCTTCCTCTCTGCCCATCTCTCTCTCTCGCTCTCTCTCTCTCTCTCTCTCTCTCTCTCACTCTCTCTCTCTCTCTCACGAACACTACATATATATATTAGATGAAGTAAAAAGTTCTGAGCGTTTTTTCGCTTTATTTCGACGATGAAATTAACATAGTTAGGATTATCCGATTTAGATCAAATATGCGCCGTTTTGTTCGATAACTATTGTCCATTTTGAAGGCAATTTCATAATTCCGCGATTGAAGAAGTCCTCGTCCCTATTGGTAAAAAACTTGACCAGCTCATTTTTACAAGGTTCTCTTGAGGCCAGTTTTGTACCATCAAGAAAATTTTGCAAATGCTTGAAAAGGTGATAATCGCTTGTTGCCAGGTCTGGACTATACGGCGGGTGCGATAGAACCTCCTATACAAGCTCTCGGAGCTACTGGCGCGTCGTTGAAGATGCGTGCGGCCTGGCGTTGTCTTGATGGAACACAATACCCTTGCTATTGACCAATTCTGGCCGCTTCTGGTTGACCGCCTGCTTCAATCTGGTCAGTTGTTGACAGTAGAGGTCCAAATTGAGTGTTTGGCCCGATGGGAGCAGCTTATAGTGGATGATTCCCTTCCAATCCCACCAAACACACAGCAAAACCTTCTTGGCCGTTAATCCGGGCTCGGCGATCGTTTGGGCCGGCTCACCGCGATTGAGCCAGGATCTTTTTCGGCTGTTGTTCTCGTATGTGACCCATTTTTCATCGCCAGTCACCATCCGCTTCAAAAATGGGTCGATTTCGTTGCGTTTGAGCAAAGAATCGCAGCCATCAATTCGCTTCAATAGGTTCTTTGGCGTCAATTCGCGTGGCACCCATACATCGAGCTTCTTCTTGAGACCAGCCTTATGCAAATGGTTCCAAACGGTTTTCTGGCTAATCTTCAGTTCCTGGGCAATGGAATGAGTGCTCACATGCCGGTCCGACTCGACGATTTCCATGATTTTATCGACATTTTCGACGATTGGCCTACCAGAGCGTGCCTCATCTTCGACGTCCATATTACCAGAACGGAATCGTTAGAACCACCGCCTTGCTGTTGCATTCAATACTGTATTGGGTCCATAAACAGCACAATTTTTTTTGGCCGCCTGCTCCACCTTTTCACCTTGGTCGTAGTTGTACTGAAGTATGTATCGAATTTTCTCTTTTTTTAACTCTATTTTGGAACGCTGTAACACACAACTGGCTTCACCAAACACAAAACTGTCAAAGGACCTTTTTTGAAGCGTAATGTCACCTTTAAATGGCCGTATGGTATGACCCGATGCGATGTATTTATACATCGTGAGATATGGCTCACTAAAGACATCTAGCGGAAAACGCTCAGAACTTTTTACTTCACCCAATATATATATATATATATATGTATAACATATTCAATCAGAAAACGATTGACCTAGACATGAGAAAAAAACCTACAAAATATCGTTACGCTTCCAAGCGAATTATTTTTAATTTCCGGAAGCAAAAATATGCCGCGATTTTTAGGATATTGCAACGGGTATGCCGAATACTTTTGGTGAAATCTGTATATTTAATGCACACGCGCTATGCAGGTTCTGTTTGTTTGTGGTGTCCTTCCCCGGAAGGTTGTTTCATAGTTCGAACGCTGCGCCGTCACGAGGCACGACCATATAACGCATCTCTCATGTTACGCGGACGCGTGTACGCGCGAGTCCATTCGTGACCCCACGAATTCTCGATGCGCCACAGGGGCAACGATTTATTCGGTCATAAACCATTCTCTGAGTGTCTCTGGATTTTTTCCCGTTTTTTTTCTTTTCCTTCCACTTGCAATTTGATACTCTGTTGGTGTCGCATTCCTCGAGTTTACGAACGCGATTATGCTCGCTGTGTAAACTATAAAATGTAATGTCCAATCGAGTGGGATATATATATATATATATATATATATATGTGTGTGTGTGTGTGCATAGAAGAAATATAAATAAGATGTTATGCACTCTTATTCGATGTATAAATATTAATATATAAAGTAAATACAACACGCATAATAAGAAAGATATAATAAGAATTGTATAGAAATATATTTAATAGATCCATAACAATATAAATAATAACCAGGAACACTCTGTTGTCCGCTCGTGTATATGATAAAGCATAAAAAACAATTAAGCCACCCCTTAGGTTGAAGCATGCCAAGGGCTGATTCTGCAGTTTCACCCGCAAGCAGTCCACGGATTTCAGTGCAACTGAAACGTAAATTCTTCTATTGCAAAACGATCAGCAATTCACTATAGGTACATTGAGAAAAACAAAAATTAAGGAATGCACCACGCCTTTATTCTTCTTTCTCTCAGACCTTATTTGAGACGGATGCATTAAATTGAACGTGACGGGAAACACTTTGAATGGGGGACAAAATTAAAGGTATTTTTTCATTTTTGTTGGATAGCAACCTTAAGGGGGTAAATCACATTCTATGCATTTTGGACGGTTTTTTTTTTTTTTTAATTATGGGTTTCGGGAAAAATGGATAGTGAATTCGTATTCTAATTGCATCGATATCGACTTGTGAAAAAATTATTAGGACTTGGAATTAATTCGTAGCGTTTTTTTTAATAAAAAAAAATATTTATTTGAAATGAAAATAAAAAAATACATTAATGAAAGTATTGCCCATCGCTTTCTACTACTTTTGACCATCTTTCGGGCAGGGTACGAATACCGTGTTGGAAGAACGCCTCGTCTTTAGACGCAATCCACGAATCGACTCATTTTTGACAATCTTCGTAAGAAATAAACTGCTCAGACAGGCTATGAGCCATCGAACGAAACAAATGGTAATCAGAAGGAGCGATATCTGGAGAATACGGCGGGTGGGGTAGGACTTCCCATTTAAGTGTTTCCAGATATGTTTGTACCGGTTTTGCGACGTGCGGACGAGCATTGTCGTGCAGCAAAATGACTTTGTCGTGTCTTTCGGAGTATTCCGGCCGTTTTTCTTCCAATGCACGGCTCAAGCGCATCAATTGCAATCGGTAGCGATCCCCAGTTATGGTTTCATTCGGTTTCAGCAGTTCATAATAAATCACACCCCTCTGATCCCACCAAACACAAAGCAGGAGCTTAGACCCATGGATATTTGGCTTTGCCACTGATGTTGATGGTTGCTAGAGCATGACATTGCTAGAGCATGTTCACCATACACTTTCACTAAAATACGATGAGCTTCAGCAGCACTTTTGTTCATATTAAAGTAATGAAGTAAAACTTCCCGCAAAAACACTTTATTCGGCACAAATGTTGACATATTCAATAAATTATAAAGTGTTGTTATTTACGATTCAAAAAGAGGTTATGTACAGCAAATGACATTCAATGATAGCTGTTTCACGATGAATACATTACTGTCGGTAACAACGAAATACTGTACTACCTGCGCCATCTCTTGTAAAACGCTACGAATTAATTCCAACACCTAATATTTGAAATCCGCATTTTTTTCCATTTCGGACAAAAAAAATCGTCGATCATTTCTTGACTACTTTGATTTAGAAATCTATTCTATGCTCATTCTCTTCGCTGTTCATTGCTCTTCAACATGCCGTTTTATTTACTGAATTCCGATGATTTTTCGAGTTTCAGCAGGATTTCGAAGACGGATCATTGATCTTCGCCAATTTTCCCATACGTACCCCTTTGCCTTTTTTCGGCCATTTTTCAAGTGAAAATGAATTTCCCGGAAAATGAATCGAGATATCGGGATAACAATAACAATAACAAGCGGCATTCTCTAAGTCTATCAAAATCTTTTTCACCGCCCCCCCCCCCCCCCCCCCGCTCTATTAAGTTTATGCCACTCAGATAGAACCGACGCTACGGCTATTTCAAATTTCGTGATTCTGGCAATTTCGGAAAAGTGGCCGAAAGGGTCGAAAAGCTTTTTTTTTCGTCTTTTGAACCATTTGACGGGTCTATCTAATGGGAAATTTCCTGCCGATTACGAATATCGCTGAGTTTTTTTTTGTCGAAAACTCAATATTACGCCGGATAAACGTGAATAACGTCTTTTCGCGCGCTCATGACGATTTTTCATGAAAATTTTTGCTTTTCGGGAAAATTGCGGCATCTTCGAGAAAGAAAAATCAAAAAGAAAAATTCTCTCACGACTTTAAACAAAATAGAACCTATTTTCTCCAAAATCCCCTAACTTACATATAAATACGTGAGAAAAGAAAAGAGTTCTATCGCCCTCGTTAGTCCTTCGCACGTAACTTTTGATGCCCAGAGAGAATTTTTATTCACACGACGATCATCGTGGCTGCGAGCTGGCGCGATACACGCGGCGACTGAGCCAGGATAATACAGATGTCGCAATTGTATATAGATCTCTCGTGGCTCGAGTTCGCCTCATCGTGGATAGGGCACTCTCTGTGCGGTGAATCCGTATCGGCAAGATCATCGCGCGATCTCGACAAGTGTCATCTCATCGTCCAAAGAGAGAAAAGGAGTGAGGGAGACCCTCTGCCCCTCTCTCTCTCTCTCTCTTTCTTTTTCCAGCGAGAGGAGAGGATCCGAGGTTGCGATGTTGCGCATGTAGCTTGCTATCGTACGACATATATCTATTTTTTGCCTTCCAATATAGATATACATGCATACATTGATTTTTTTAAACAATTTCATTCCCGGATTCTTTCTCAATACATACATATATATATATATATATATATATATATATATATATATATATATATATATATATATATATATATATATATATATATATTGAGAATGAATCCGGGAATGAAATTGTTTTGCAAATTGTTTTACAAAAATCAACCTACGCAATGTATGCATGTCAAAGGCAAAGAATAGATTTAAAAAATAAATTTAAAATTAAAGAAATATAAATAAATATAAATAGAAAACTATAAATATTTCTATAATAATAAAATAATCATTTCGTTCCCGGATTCTTGTATATAATGTATTGAGAATGTATATAAGTATTGAGAAAGAATGAGCGAATGGAGTTATTATTTTATTATTATAGAAAAATTTATACATTATGAAAATTCATTAACTATATTATATTATTGTATAATGAACTATATATATAGAGGATTTAAAAAAAGTCGAATGAGATTTTTTATCTTTTTCACATTTTAAAATTTTTACTGTGCCACCTGTAAAAATAATATTAAAAAATAAATAAATATATATATACTTATATAAAGAAGAGTCCGTCGGTTTGTCTGTACCCGATAAACTGCGGAACCAATCGTCCGATACGGATGCGGTCTTCACCAGTGTATAGTGTATTTCCCGGTGAAGGCTTTAAGCTAGGTATCATTACGGTAAGTTATCGGGGGGCTGAGCAGTGAACAAAAATGTGAGACGCGCAGTAAGAAAATTGACCGCGTAAACATGCGCGTGCGAGCCGGCTCATTATGAACCTACTTTCTGTCAGTAACAAGTCCACAGAAAATCGACTTGTACCTGAGTGGAGCTGGGCACGGCGGGTAATATATGTATATAAATAATCAACCCTGGTAGATGTGCGGTCGAGATAGTGTAGCTTAAAACGGCTGTGGAGGCAACGCAAGTTAGGTTAGATTAGCGAAGTGCGGGTAGGCAATGATAGAAGGGGTTCAATTGGGAAGGATAATACGTAAAAACCCGCAACGATGTACGTTGGATCACAGGGTAAAAAAGATATATATTTTATTTTATTTATTATTTGTATTATGTTATGAACTTATTAAATATACTTATATTGAATTGTTGTTATGTCTAGCATACTATGTGTTTTGTACATATTTATTGATATTTGTATATTGAATAATATTGTATCATACCCTAAGTAAGTGAATTTCAACTGGTGGACCGTATTTCACGTGTTCAGAGATTCAAGTGTGCTGCTCTATAAAAAAGGATGACAAACACTGTCCTCAGTACTTATATACATATATATTAGGGTGGCCAAAATTTGAGCTCTATTTTTTCCTTTTTTTCACCATACAATTATCTTCTTTTAAAGAAAAAAAAAATTCTCGCGGAAGCTGCGAGCAGTCAAAAAATATTTTGAGGTCCCTTAAGCCTCCCAAAAATTCAAGGTTTCATTTAAAAATCGATTTTTTTCGTCCATTTTTCACCCATGAATTTTACGCTTTATAATGTTTAAAATTAACCTCGCAAAAGCTCTAGCCGGCCAGTGAATATTAAGTGGTCGCTCAGGGTTTTTAAAATTCAGAATTTCTGCCAAAAAATAAATCTCGCACGCACTATAATATCCTTGTGGCATAAAAACAAAATAATCAGCGAAGTGTTTTGTTACAAATAATTATAATAAATTATTCAGAAAATTTAACACTTCGCTGTTTATTTTGTTTTTATGCTATAAGGAATTATCGTGCATGCGGGATTTATGTTTTGGTGGAAATTCTGAATTTCGAAAACCTTGAGCGACCACTAAATATTTATTGGCCGGCTAGAGCTTTCGCGAGGTTAATTTAATCATTATACAGCGTAACATTCGTGGGTGAGAAGTGGACGAAAAACAAAAAAAAAATCGATTTTTTTTTTATGTAAACTTAAATTTTTGGGAAGCTAGAGCGACCGCTAAATATTTTTTGACCGCTCGCAGATTCCGCGACAATTTTTTTTTCTCTCAAAGAAGATAATTGGATGGTGAGAAAAAGGACAAAATAGAGCTCAAATTTTGCCCACCCTAATATATATAATGCTATACGTATTACTATATAATGAGGTTTATATTTCACATAGTATTTCCTAATACTTTATTCATATATTTCTCGTATATATATAAATATACATGTGGAGAAGAGTTCAGTGAGCATCCGGGACTGAAATTGTCAGCACAAAGAAGAAAAAACCAAGATATTGGAGGTACGAGAGGGAAAATGACTCGTTCGAGATAAGACGAAGGCAAACGTCTTGCACTGCCTAAGGTTTTTGCAGTCATCTGAATCTCGAGGGATCATCACGATCCGTCGTCTCCCGACTCTCGTTGACCTGTCACCCACTTTTCATGGATTTGGAAACTGGTTGAATCTTTTCTTGTTCTTCGTCGTTGATCGCTCTTTCTCTCTCTCTCTTCCGCTCTCCTCTCTCTCTCTCTCTCTCTCTCTCTCTCTCTCTCTCTCTCTCTCTCTCGATCCCCAGAGAGGATGACTCGAGACGAGGATCCTTTTCTCACTTTTTCTTCTACTCCGGATTTAAACGTGTGTGCATATATCTATAGTTCGCCGAGCTGTTACTCATGTGGCTGATTGTCCGTACGAGGACGCGCGCGGACTCAAATGGCGCGTGGGATTCCGCAACCAACGGAGAGCGAATAAAACGTTCCTACGCGATGAGACCGCGCGTCAAAAGATCGACTCAACGTGGAAGTGACTTACTTTTCTTTTTTTCTCCTTCTTTTTTTGTCCTTCTGAACTTCTCATCGAATGATCGATTAAAATCCGCCGCTCCCCCCCTGCCCCTTCAGCAGTTCGACCTTCTTGCATGTCTTTTGCCTTCTTACAATTGGTTTTGTCGAGGGTTTTGCGTGCGACGCGGCGGAGCTGGAAATTACAGGGCGGCGAGTTCGCCACGCGCCTCTAATCCGCAAGGATTATGCGCGAGAGCTATTGAAGTCGTGGCGAAATCATCGACGCCACGGGATTGATTAGTGATGCTATTCATTTTTGAATGTGAAGGAGGAGGGACGGAGAAAGAGAGAGAGAGAGAGAGAGAGAGAGAGAGAGAGAGAGAGAGAGAGAGAGAGAGAGAGAGAGGGAGAGAGAGGGAGAGAGAGAGAGAGAGGGAGAGGGAGAGAGAGAGAACCAGGCAGACAGATAGACGGATAGACAGTGACAGAGCGGGAGGAGATCACGGAGGTGTTAATAATCTTCTATTCTCTCTCTTTCTCTCTCTATTATTATTAAATACTATTATTTATTAATATATTTATTTTATTTTTGTATATTGTAACAAGTTTTTTCTACAGTGAATTAATTATATTTTTTTTATTTCCGCAATTCGTTGATTGTAAAAAAACTTGTTACAATGTATAAATAATAATAAACTCGAATAATATTGGAGTATTAAACAAATATAATACGACAAATAAATATATTAATTAGTAAATTATAATAAATTCCAAAAAGTTCCGGAACTATTTTTTATGCCATTTCGCCGACAGTTGACATAAATGAATTTAATAAACGGCATTTTGAAGGGGAGGAATTCACCTTCATTCCGATTTTTTTTTTTAATTATTTACTATTTTTTCTACGACTAGTACTCTTTTTCGAAAACGACCATTTTTTGCCTTTTTTTTGTTCTTTTTCTGGGGGACCCCCCTTTACAGACAACATTTTTTAATGCATTTCTTTGATCGGAATCATAAAGGAGGAAGTTCAAGCTATAATTTTGTTTTTTTTTAAAGCTTCGTACGATTTTTCTTTCTAAAGATATTTTGATTAAAAAAAGAGACAATGTGAAAAATAACGTGTAACGCGAAAACGACAAGGGTTCAAGGAAAACCTCAAGATAGTAAAAAGTTGAATCGGTTTTCGTTGAGTTCGCCAGAATTTTTTCAGTTTTTTTTTTCACCTATTTTCGGTAGAAAATCAGATGATTTAATTACCGTAACTCGAGAAAAAAATGTCGCAGAGAAATCTGAATAAATTCTATTGCGTTGAAAATAGAAAAATAAAAAATTTTCCTCTCTTGCAATTTTACCGCAAACCCCTTAGTTCTCGGGTTACAGTAATTAAATCATCTGATTTTTTTACCAAAAATAGGTGAAAAATAAACCGGAAAAAATTCTCACAAACTCAAACCGATTTGACTTTTTTACTATCTTGAGGTTTTCCTTGAATCCTTGGCGTTTTCGCGTTACGCGTTATTTTTTAAATTGTCTCTTTTTTTTTTTTTAATCAAAATATCTTTAGAATAAAAAATCGGACGAAGCTTTAAAAAAAACAAAATTGAACCTCGACCTTTCCCCTTTATGATTCCGGTCAAAGAAATACATTAAAAAATTGTTGTCTGTAAACGGGGTCCACCAGAAAAGGAACAAAAAAAAAGGCGAAAAATGGTCTTTTTCGAAAAAGCTTACTGGTCGTAAAAAAAATAGTAGAAAATTTAAAAAAACTGAAATAAAGGTGAATTCCTCTCTTTCAAAATTCCGTTTTTTAAATTCATTTATGTCAACTATCGGCGAAATGGCATAAAAAATCGTTTCGGAACTTTTTCGAATTTTTGTCCGGAAACTGTTCGCCGGTACTGTATATATATATATTCACCTGCAATATTTGATATTATTTATTATTTTTCTTGTGTCCCACCATATACTGTTGTGGGTTTTTACGTATTACTCTTCCTGATTGAACCCGTTCCCGAGCAGAAATTTGTTCAGGGTGAAATCCGGACCGGATCAGGCTGCCACAATAGCAAATCCGGGCCGAATCAGGCAAATTTAGTCCGGCCCTGATCAGGGATGTAACGCTTTTGCAAATTCAGGTCCGGATCAGGCACCTTATCAGGCTCTGATCAGGCGCTTTATCAGGCCCGGATCAGGCACCTTAGAAGGCTCGGATTAGGCACTAGGTCTGGCTCGGATCAAGCAACTTATCTAGCCCGGATCAGGTGCCTCATCCAGCCTGAGACATGCGTGTCATCTGGCTCAATCATTTGATAAATTTTTTGTTTAAAAATAGATCAACATTTATTAAATTATTATCGCAGTTACACGTTATCAAGTTTACTAACGTTATTAAAAATATGAAACATATGAAAACATTTTTTAAAGTTTAAGTTTTTATTTTACTTGACTTGATCGTTTAGTTTTTGTTCCGGTTTTGCGATGACCGTCCCAATCTTTCCGGCCCAATCTGTCCGGCGCAAATCATGCGTGCCTTATCAGGGCGCCTTATTGATACCTGATGAGGCTTCTATACGGCGCAAATCAGGCGTGCCTGATCAGGGCGCCTTATTGATCCCTGCTCAGGCCCCTGTCCGGCGCAAATCATGCGTGCCTGATCAGGGCGCCTTATTGATACCTGATAAGGCTTCTATCCGGCGGCAAATCAGGCGTGCCTGATCAGGGCGCCTTATTGATCCCTGCTCAGGCCCCTGTCTGGCGGAAATCAGGCGTGCCTGATCAGGGCGCCTTATTGATCCCTGCTCAGGCCCCTGTCTGGCTCAAATCAGGCGTACTTGATCAGGGCGCCTTATTGATCCCTGATCCGGCCCTGATGGATCCTCAGGCAGCCTGATTAGATTTCTGCTCGGGTTCCTATCACTTCCTACCTGCACGTTACTAATCTAACCTAACTTCCGTTGCGTCAACAGCCGACTAAAGTTACACTATACCGTATTTGCTGAGGGTACTGGGACACTGCAGAAAACTCGTATCGGTATATATGGCCCCCATATTCTTCTGATTCTCTGGTGCACAGACTATTACTCAAATATCTACACTAAGGCATCAGAAGTATTGGCCTTCCGCTCATTATTTGATGGGCCAGCGGTGCGCGGCTAAGCGGTCACCGCTCCGAGTATTGGCCATGGAGAATGCTGATTAACTCGAAGTACCACCGGAGCCGAACCCTGACCGCACCTCTACCATTGTCGGTGCAATATTTTAAATTTTATTTGTTTACTCGATTTTTCTATACTGTATATCAATTCTGCTATAAAATCAATAACATCTCTCTCTCTCTCTCTCTCTCTATATATATATATATATATATATATATATGGATTGGGCCTCTCATCGTGTCACTCGCGCGCAGCGACGAGCTTACGCGCACACAGGCGAGTCATCAATCTTCGTCGGATCCTTTGTCTCCCCTCTTGCACGCACCGAGTGTAGAGCGCGAACAAGAATTCTACATACGGAACGAATGGCAAAGAGAGTGAATTGGTTTTGAGGTTGGGGCAAAAAAAAAAAACAATTTAAAAAAACCAAATAAAGAAGGATCTGCCGCGAGGTGGGAATAAGATCACAGACACCTGCTGCACGCGCCCGCACACTCATCTTCTCGTGCTTTATACTGTCGTGGCGTATCGACTGAGAAAGGTGACGCACGTCACCTTTCTCAGTCGACAAGAGAGTCAGCGTAGCGCGATAATTGCCGGCCATTCGCTCGTATCTGTTGCGCAGAGAGGAGTAAAATAAACGCAAAAATAATGTAGAAATTTGATTTTCTTTTAAAGCATGGCTTATAACATCTTCTGTCGTATGGCCGGGTTTTTCAAAAATGTTTATCCATTTGTTAATATCAAATTATTAAAGTTGTTTTTTTTTTTTCGTCGGAAATCGAACTTTTGTTTCTACAGCTTGGTGTTGTCGTAATTTTCAAAAATTTCACAAAAGTACGGGTTCGTACGAAAGTTTGATTATTATACTAAAAGTACATTTTTGTTATTTATCATTTGAGATGAGCCTAACTGCCGGAAGCACCTACACCGATTGGCCACAAAGCAACGGCGCCACTTTCTTTAAATAATAACTTCATTGTCAATCAATATTTTTCAATGGAAAAAAACAAACTCAAACTTGGCAAGACTATCTGTGAATTTTGTGTAAAATCCCAACCTTGTCATCTCAATGCTCTCATCAGGAAAAAAAATTGAAAATCGATCTGTTTTTTTAGGGCGTATGCAGATCCGTTGGAGGTTATTTTTATTAATTATTACACTGCGAATGTTTGCACACCGCGTAATTTTTTTTCTCTCATAAAATTATACACTGCGTAATTTCTCTCTCTCTCTCTCTCTCTCTCACTCTCTCTCTCTCTCTCTCTCTCTCTCTCTCTCTCTCTCTCTCTCTCTCTCTCTCTCTCTCTCTCTCTCTCTCTCTCTCTCTCTTTCTCTCTCTCTCTCTCTCAGGACTTTCTTCTCTTCCTAAATCTTCATACGATCCGCACAAAAATATAAAATCCTCAGTACACGTTTTATTACAAATCGGACAATCTTACGGTCGAGATTTGCCATGTATGTGTGTGTGTGTGTGTAGGCGTGTATATACGTATGTAACCGTAGTCCTTATTCGTGCGGTACAGTTCTCGAGATTATCGCTTCTCGTACTTCCCGTATGCCGCAACCGAAACGATCACCACCCGAGGGCATCACTCGACATTTATACCTCTTATATGCCCGCGTCACAATTCTGAGGTACGTTTTTCTGTATATCTACCTTGTTGCAATGCTTGAGTTGCCAATCTCACGTGCAAAGAGCCGAGCAACGTTACGACTCGAGCGATGTCGTGAAATGGAAGTTACGTGTGTCAGGTGCAATGATCCACCAGTGGTAATCTGCATAGTGTATATATTTATACACTTTGTGTTCATATTTATATATTAGTGTTCGTGTATGCAATAATTGATAAGTACTACGAGTAGAATTCAACGGGTCTGTATCAAGCTTGAGGCCCAAAAGACAGATCGATTTTCAATATTTTTTACTGATCGGAGTATCGGGATGACGTGGTCGAGATTTTTTGCGCCATTCATACATAGTCGTGTACAAGTTTGAGCTTTTTTTAAATTGGAAAATGGATTGTCGCTAATGGATGGAAATTGGAATAAGTACCCGACTAGAAACTTTGCTACGGGACTGACTAGGGCCGGATCCGGCATCCGTATCCCGTACTACGGCACTGAACAGGTGGCCGGATCAGGGCTTTATCAGGCGTGTAACGCTTTTTGGCATCCGACCCGAATCCGGATGCCGATTACGGCCCTGATCCGACCCTGTTCCGGCTGCCGTGCCTGAAATGAAAAATAAAAAAGGCAATAAATGATGAATAAAAATATTCTGGTAGTATGTTTTCGTTTCCATATGCTTTACTTATATTGCTGCGTATATGATAATTGAATTAAAACGTGTTCTGCCTCATTAAAGTTTTTGTCTAGCCTCGGTTTCGAACCTACGTCTTCTAATTCTAAAGCTGAACGCGCTACCTACTTAGCCACCCTAATAGTTGTAGGAATTCTCTTTCTTTCATTGCTTATATCAGCATCATTTTAAAAAATGTCAATATTTTTTTATGGCGTTGAAGTTAACATCCAAGTTAGCAATGCAACGAAAATGAATACTCTTTGACCGCTGAATTTATTTTTGCCTGATCAGGCACTGAAAATAATCCACACGTTTTTACGTATTCTTATTAGAGTTTTACGCCTTCAATTAAAAAAAAAGGATTTTGATCATGATCAAAATAAACGAATGAAAAATGAAAAAAAAAATCATTGCATTCCACCGATGCAAAATTCAACGTTATTTTGATTCGTTATTTGATTTTTTTAAAGAACTAAAAAAAGAGGAATTTGCTATTTATGAATGTATAATAATTTTGATAACAATAATAAACTCACTTATATTTTTATTTTTATCTATCTCAATTCTCTAGATTTGATCTAGATTGCCAATTGCCAATATAGGCAATCTCAATTCTCAAGATTTGTAAGCAATTCTCCGCTTGGCTCTAAAAATACCATTCCAAAAATAATAGATATTATGCATGTCAATAAATAATAATACATATTGTTAATTTTGAAAGTAAAGAATATATAAATGAAAATGTATATGTATATATATATACACACTTAGTACGAGTGAAGAATTTACTTCTGTTAGCCGTTGTTTTTTTCTTTCTGCGTGTACAGCACGCCACTTTCGCACCCGTAAGTGTCCCAATATTTTTTTTCGGGATTCTTTTTTATCCAGTTTGCACTATTATATCAGCCAGGAAATTGGAAAAACGCATATATCCGTGTGCATGCACCGCCAAGACTATCAAATATGGCAGCTTCAACACGAGGCAGATCAAGCTGCAGTCCGAAATGCCGTAGTACGGCACGCTTGATCAGGGCCGGATGTCCACCGGATCAGTGGAACCGTAGTACGGCCGTAAAAAGGCACCCTGATCAGGCCGTAGTAAGGTAGCGCCGTAACAAGGCGTCCATGGACGCCGTGTTACGGCGCCGCAGAGGCCTGCAGTTCCGTACTGCAGCCTGATTGGGGCCTGATCAGTCTTCAGGCTGCCGGATCAAAATTTCAAGTCGTGTGAGTGTCGCCGTTGCTGCATGGCCAATCGGTATAGTTGCTTCCGTAAACTAGGCTCATCTCAAACGAAAGGTAACAAAATTGTACTTTTAGTATAATAATGAAACTTTCGTATGAACGGAGAGTTTTTAGAAATTTTAAAAATTCCGAAAATGCCAAGTTGAAGAAAGAAAAGTTCAATTATCGATGAAAAAAAGAAACAAACTTTAATAATTTCCTACTAACAAATGGTAACTTACTAACGTATGAAAAATTCATTCGGTCATAGGATAGAAAATGTCATAAACTATGCTCTGTGCAAATTTGACGTGAATGGGACGAATAAATTTTGAAATACGACTTACACCGTTTCGTAAGAACATAGTGTTCGAGAAAGGCGCAAAAGAAAAGAGGCTATACATCGCAGTGGGACGGTTCGCTATAGTGCAGTGGACGATCTGACCGTTCACAAAAGTCGTCATAACCCCGTCAATTTTTGGAATTTTTACATCTTTGGTACAAATAATGCAGACCCTTTGAGTACATTTTTTAAATCGTTTTAAATCTGATTTTCCGCATACTTAGGAAACATGTCATCAGAAAAAAACATGGCCATTGGTCGCTGATCTCAGATTGATTATTAATTGTCAATACCATTTTAAAAAACCGTTTAATAATTCATTCGCATTGTTGTTTTTTATTCAGCGTGCGAAATATTAATATTTCTTCGTAGGCTCTTCGAATAGTTTTCCAGGCACTGATTGAGTCGATATGGAATATTTATATACATACATATATATATATATATATATACATATATATATATATATATATATATGGATCGAGAGAGATAAATTTTCCTAGATCGAGGGAGAATCTGTGACCCGTGACCCACCGTGCGATCACACACCGCAAGAGTTGGAACACTCGAGGATATAAATCAAATCTATGAAACCGCACGATGCGTGCACTGAGGTATGAAAACTATATTTTTTTCCGTACATTCATATATATATATATATATATATATATATATATTTATAGGTTTAGTGCATCATAGGGACAAAAATATTCTCAACGAACTGACGTTTTCCTGGCAGCTTTCGGTATCTTCAATATCTGGCTATTCACTGCGTAAATTTGCAACAATTTCTCACTTTTCACGCGCACAGCGATACCATCAGCAAGAGAGAGAGAGAGAGATAAATAAAACATAGTATCTAGACCACGATGTTTATAGCTTCGAATTAAAAATCCTCTAGTCAACATATAACAAGATTTTAGTATCTCGCCGCGATCGCATATTGGAGAATCAAATATCAAGTATATCCGATTTTTTTTCTCCTTTTCTCGTTCTTCATCGTCTTGAGTTTTTTTTCAGCAGGCGTTAGTTATCGAGTACCCAAAAGTGCTGAGTTGTGCATTTGAAGCAATACATATATCGCAATGAGATGAGACCGCCGGGGGTAAATTTCGCAAAAAAAAAAAGAATCAAAATAAAAAGTTCGAGTGAAGAGAGATTGGCGTGTGTCTGGCCTGGGAAGAAAACGAGAATGTGCCAAGGTTACGAGATGTATAATGATGTTCGAGGATGCGCCTCTTTCTTCCATGTCGAAACGTCACAAATTTATTATTTTTATTAAAATTATTTTTCACGATGCTAACAATAATTGTTATATGTGTTCGCATTGTTGTCGTTATTTTTATCATTCATTTCATTGTTCATTATCATTATTATCAGTATCATCATCACTATCGTTGATGTAGTTTTCGTTGATATTATTATTATTTATTGTTGAATATTCAATCCTATTAATTATTCATTATTATAACTATACTTAGAAGACATTATTATTACTATTGTTAAGTTTTTTTTATTGTTTATAATCTTTTTACTATAGCATTATTATTATTATTGTTGTTGTTGATGTTGTTGTCACGGGTGATGCTATTATTATTTTTTATTACTATGGTTATAATTATTATTACTCTTACTATAACTTCTTGGTGTTATTATTACTATCATCGTCATTATTATGAAGTAGAATTCGCGGGATACTTGGCACGTCGTGCGTGCCGCCCCCCCCCCCCCCCCCCCGCCGCCCGCTTCTAACTTAATTGTTGGCGAGGTCGAGAGAGCAGAAGAGTGAAAGAGAGTGAGACGGAGATAGAGGCAAGGCCGCGAATTTTCATTCGAAACGGGAAAGGCGTCCGAGGTAACGAGAGCTCTGCGGCGCAAAACGTGCGATCCGCCCCCCACCCCATCCCCCTTCGCTAAACTCTCATTGTTTGAGAGAATTGCCATATCCATGCACCGCAGGACCATAGCACAAAAGTAACCCACAAAGAGCATAAAAATGAATTGGATCCAGTCCCCTCTACCTCTCTCAGCTACTTTTTTCTTACCTCTTTTAATTTTACGAGGATGAATAGAGAGAGAGAGAGAGAGAGAGAGAGAGTGTGTGTGTGCCAAAGTGTTCGATAGAGTATTAATAAATAAATTGATCCTACTCGATAATAACGATACCCGAATCAATATGTAGAATTCTCTTTTTATCATATGGAGACGAATAAGGAGTGCGCGAAAATCAAGTGACCGTGTTGCAAGAGAGCAAGTAAAAAGACGTATTTTTCTCGCAATTCCATAAAAACTTTCGTTTGAGAGCCGAGAGCCTCATTAGCCACGTTGTTGTGTACGGCAATTAAAAGAACGGAAAATTGCGAATCGGGAGCAAATAATTGCTCGGAAGATTCTCAGACTAACAAGATTTATATATACGTATAGTTTCGAGATGGACAGCGGTGCCAAATAAGGAGATGCGCATCCACTTTTTTTGCACAGCCACAATTTTATCTTGATTGACACTTGACTCGGATTCATTTCCATTTGTATTATTATGATTATTCGCGTCATTATTTATCATTAATTATTAATAATAATAATTATTATTATCTTTATTCATTATTATTGATAATACTATTTTTATAGCTGTATGATGACAATCAAATAAAATTAACAATAAAAAAGATAATTTTTCAATATCATTATTATTATAACCGCTATGACGATTATTATTAACAATATTATGAGTATTATTATTATTATTATTCACGGTGATGGGCACCGTTGCGAGGTGTGGGAGAAGGAGGAGGAGGAAAATATATCAGTTCCCTGGTATGAGAAACGTGGACGAGGCACATAGCCCTCGACGTCAGTCTTGCCTTCCTCACCGCCCATCGCCAGGAATACAGCCACGAGGGGAACGACAGATCGCATGCGGGCGAAATTCCCTCGCGGATTCTCCACAAACGCGGATATATATATTAAATTCTAATTTCAATATACGCGTCGCGATGCCCCTCCCGTGTGGCCTCCCTCACATATTCGTGGCGCCTGCATTTTTATTTATTTTCTATTTTTTTTTTGCAGTCGCGCGAATTACGGCGGAAGAAATTCCGATGCGGTAAAGTCTTCCGGTTCTTCTTCCGAAAGGAGCAGGAAAAAATTGATTGAAAGAAATTGAAGCAGAGAGACTTGTGGCACTGTATATACAGGGTGTCCATTTTATCTCTGCCACCCGAAATAACTCGGTAATTATCGACGTCACAAAAAAATGTTCCAGACAAAAGTTGTACGGTGTGAAGGGGGCCATCAAATGCAACCATTTTTTTTTATTTCGGTGGAGGCGCTGACGCACAGTGAAGGTCACCTCCACTTTTTTAAAGGGAATGGTAAATTTTTTTTCAACCATCTTGTGGAGCACCTCAAGCCGCATAAAAAACATTTGGGGGTCAAAGTCGTTCAAGGTCATTCAGATGTGTGACTACGAAGGTCACCCTTCGTGGTCACACATCCAAATTCAATCGCGGTGGTCGATTCTACCCAATCAGTCTTCAAAAAAGTATTGTGAACAAACTATCCGTCCGAAGTGATTCAAAGAATTACGGAACATGCTTTGAACTTTCTAGATGATGGACGAAAAATTTATTCATAAGAAATAAAATGGCGACATGTTAGAAAAATTAATAAAGAGGTGAAATCGAAAAAAAGACACTTTTTCGCTTGAAAAATCATAGTTCCGTGAATTTTCAACATTTTAACCTAAAATATGGAAGTGATACTCCTTCGATATGCTACTTTTGGGAAAAAATAGTAGCCTAGTGCGCGTTCCAAAAAAGGTATTTATTCGGACATGTGAAGAGGGTAAGTTTTATGGTATGAGGATACTTCAAACTCCAGGTAAGATGGTGAATACAGTCCCATTCGAAGCCAGGAACTATTATATATTTACGCCAAAAATTTATCGACGGGTCGATTCTACCCAGGTTGACCACGAAGGGTTAAGCACCACTATACTGCATTTGCCGAGGGTACAAAGAAACTGTGGAAAACCCGTACCGTTATAGACGGCCCCGTATTCGTCTGATTCTCTGGTGCACAGACGTTTTACTCAGGTACCTACACCAACGTATCAGAAGTATTGGTCTTCCGCTCACTAGTTGATGGGCCAGCTGGAGCACGGCTAGACGGTCACCAGTCCGAGTATTGGCCATGCATAATGCTGTTTAACTCGAAGTACGAACCCCGACCGGACATCTACGACTATTGGTTTTATTATATTATATTATTATTGTTATTTTCTTGAGGTTGGTATATATATTGAATAAAGTAAAAAGTTCTGAGCGTTTTTTCGCTTTATTTCGACGATGAAATTAACATAGTTAGGATTATCCGATTTCGTTATCGAACAAAACGGCGCATATTTTAATATGCGCCGTTTTGTTCGATAACTTTTGTCCATTTTGAAGGCAATTTCGTAATTCCACGATTGAAGAAGTCCTCGTCCCTATTGGTAAAAAACTTGACCAGCTCATTTTCACAAGCCTCTCTTGAGGCCAGTTTTGTACCATCAAGAAAATTTTGCAAATGCTTGAAAAGGTGATAATCGCTTGGTGCCAGGTCTGGACTATACGGCGGGTGCGATAGAACCTCCCATCCAAACTCTCGGAGCTTCTGGCGCGTCGTTAAAGATGTGTGCGGCCTAGCGTTGTCTTGATGAAACGAAACATCCTTCCTATTGGCCAATTCTGGCCGCTTCTGGTCGATCGCCTGCTTCAATCTGGTTAGTTGTTGACAGTAGAGGTCGGAATTGAGTGTTTGACTCGATGGGAGCAGCTCATAGTGGATGATTCCCTTCCAATCCCACCAAACACACAGCAAAACCTTCTTGGCCGTTAATCCGGGCTTGGCGATCGTTTGGGCCGGCCCACCGCAATTGGACCGAGGTCTTGGTAGGCTGTTGTTCTCGTATATGATTGATTTTTCACGGCCAGTCACCATCCGCTTCAAAAATGGGTCGATTTCGTTACGTTTCAGCAAACAATCGCAGGTATCAATTCGGTCCAAAAGGTTCTTTTGCGTTAATTCGTGTGGCACACATACATCGAGCTTCTTCTTGACACCAGCCTTATGCAAATGGTTCCAAACGGTTTTCTGGCTAATCTTCAGTTCCTGGGCAATGGAATAAGTGCTCACATGCCAGTCCGACTCGACGATTTCCATGATTTTATCGACATTTTCGACGATTGGCCTACCAGAGCGTGCCTCATCTTCGACGTCCATATTACTAGAACGGAATCGTTGGAACCACCGCTTTGCTATTGCATTAGATACTGTATTGGGTCCATAAACAGCACAATTTTTTTTGGCCGCCTGCTCCGCCTTTTCACCTTGGTCGTAGTGGTACTGAAGAATGTATCGAATTTTCTCTTTTTTTACCTCCATTTTGGAACGCTGTAATACACAACTGGCTTCACCAAACACAAAACTCTCAAAGAATTTTTTTTTAAGCGTAATGTCACCTTTAAATCGCCGTTAATATGACCCGATGCGATGTATACATCGTGAGATATGGCTCACTAAAGACATCTAGCGGAAAATGCGCAGAACTTTTTACGTCACCCAATATATATATATATATATATATATATACCGGGTGTCCCATTTTAATGTTACACCTGATTTTTCTCGGAAAATATTGCTCGGTTAAACTATTGTGTATAACAAAAGTTTTAGGGGTTAAAGGGGGACGTTTGAAGAAAAAAAATTTGGTCAATCCAAAATTCAAAATGGCGGGGTTAAAATGGCCGACATGTTTTTTTCAAATGGAAACGTACCTTTTTTTATCATCAAAACATTTGTCAGCTCAAAACCAACAACTTTTGTTGGAAAATTTTTTTGATAAAGTTCATAATTTTCAAGTTAGAACATCATTTTTAACTTTTTTTTTTATATGTATTCCTCAAAGGTACGGGGTCCTTCCCCTTTTACCATCCCCTCCTTTATTCCTTCCATTCTTTCCGACATTCACAATCCTTCCAGAGTTCCCTACATTCCTTCCGGAGTTTACCCCCAGAGTGTTGACCGCAGCCACTCTTTCCTAATGCACTACTGTATCGCATTTGCACGAGGGCCCAGGGAAACTGCGGGAAACTCCAACAACACGAGAGAATATGAGGGAGCGGATAAGAGCTGCCTGCCATGCAATCCCGAGAAATCTTCTCCTACGCACAGTTGATGGTTTTACGAGAAGAGTTCAGGCATGTTTAAACATGAATGGAGGACTATTTGAACATCTCTAGGATGGGATCAGAGTACACTCACAAGGAGGGTTTGGAGTCGAAAAATACTGCGATAGTGACGAGCCGCAGAGATCTAATCCTTGTGAGTGTCCCGCACGCACGAGCGCGCGCGGGCACACACACACACACACACACACACCTGCGTACGCTCGCATATGCAGACGCACAC
The DNA here is from genome assembly GCA_963932345.1 of Ophion ventricosus. Taxonomy (NCBI): domain Eukaryota; kingdom Metazoa; phylum Arthropoda; class Insecta; order Hymenoptera; family Ichneumonidae; genus Ophion; species Ophion ventricosus. The sequence goes on from OZ010711.1 coordinate 19,231,997, forward strand.
GCACACGTACTTACACTTGGTACGTTAAAGACCTCTTCGTGGTACATCCTGAATACCGCTAAAATAATTAAAAATTATGAACCGACAGTGGTAGGCGCGCGGTCGGAGTGCGGGCTCGGCGGTCACTGAAGTTAAGCAGCATTGGAGGCTGTCAATACTTGGAGCGGTGACCGCTTGCCCGTGCACTGGTTTGCGCGTCAACCACTGAGCGGGAGGCAGTTTGTCTGAGTTTCTGATGGTAATACAACTGAAATTCAGCTAAATATAGCCGCCTGTATCAGCCCAGGTTTTCCGCAGTTTCCCTGGGCCTTCGTGCAAATGCGATATAGTAGTGCATTGGGAAAGAGTGGTTGCGGTCAACACTCTGGGGGTGAACTCTGGAAGGAATGTAGGGAACTCTGGAAGGATTGTGAATGTCGGAAGGAATGAAAGGAATAAAGGAGGGGATGGTAAAAGGGGAAGGACCCTGTACCTCTGAGGAATACATATAAAAAAAAACGTTAAAAATGATGTTCTAACTTGAAAATTATAAACTTAATCAAAAAAATTTTCCAACAATAGTTGTTGGTTTTGAGCTGATAAATTTTTTGGTGATAAAAAAAAGGTATGTTTCCATTTGAAAAAAACATGTCGGCCATTTTAACGCCGCCATTTTGAATTTTGGATCGACCAAAATTTTTTTTTCAAACGTTCCCCTTTAACCCCTAAAACTTTTGTTCTACACAATATTTGATCCGAGCAATATTTTCCGAGAAAAATCAGGCGTACGATTAAAATGGGACACCCGGTATATCTACGGCATGAAGAATTTTGTACCAAAAATTTGCAACGAATAGAACCAGAATTTTCCGTTTGATGGATGTTTCGAGACGTGCATGAGAAAGAGAGAGAGAGAGAGAGAGAGAGAGAGAGAGAGAGAGAGAGAGAGAGAGAGAGAGAGAGAGAGAGAGAGAGAGAGAGAGAGAGAGAAGTAGAGAAGGAAGAAGAAAGAATAAGAGGCAACGGAGGAGGAAGAGGGAGACATGATCGTCCGACATAAGTGGCTTCCGGCGCTGTACCGTTCGTGCTTTCCCTTTGACCTCACCATGATTCAGTCTCGGTTGAGTATCTCGAGACAGGGCTCGTTCGACCGTGGAGCCGAGTGAGTCGAGACAAGCTGCGGGAGTTCTCTCCGGTCACAGACGTGTGGCGCGATCGCGACGCTGCCCGCGCAGACTCGTCTCATTGCGCAATTCGTGGCACGCGCGCGCCATACCTCCGAAGGGACCCGGCCAAAGTTATCCGAGGTGTGAGCGAGAAAGAGAGAGAAGGAAGAGACTGGGAGAAAGAGAGAGAGAGAGAAAGGAAAAAGGTTGGTTCTGATTTATCGCGACTTGATGGAATCTTGAGGTAATTGATACAAGTTAAAGGAAGATATAGTAGAAATAATAATAATAATTAAAAGAAATAAAAACAAACAAAATTTAAAAAAAGAAATAAATAATAACAATTATTATTAATACTAATTTCATTATTTATCAATAATAATTACTTTTATTATAAAAATTGCTATTTTTATTATTAATAATAATTATTATTAATAATAATAATTATTATAACAATTGTTATTACTCTTATTTCTTTTTTCCAACATGTTATTTGTTTTTTCAAATTATTATTATTATTATAACAAAAAATAAAAAGTAATAATAACGTTGCGAGGTATGAACAATTATCAATAGCCAATTTATTCCTTCCGGATCCTATCGCGATCCGCAGCTGTAAAATAAAGCGCATTCCAAAGTGGCACAAAGTCGAGACTATTCGCTTGTACACGCCTCGAGCACGCAGACGAATGCCTCCCATGGTGAGAAATGCTAAGGTATATCGTCGCAATAAGTAAAAAAAAAAAAAAAAACAACAAATATAATAGACAATGGAGTTCTGAATGGAAAGACGAGCCGGACGCGTATGTGTGCGCGCGCGTTGCTTGGATTTGATCACGGTCTCTCGATAAAATGCTGATGTCGATACAAAACAAGCATACGTGGGATTTATGAGTGCGGGCTATTGATCGTGCTTGCGTAGTCTGGGACAGATCGATCCGATCTATGCGGATAACATGAGATAGGCTGAAACCCTAGCTGGTGAACGAGCCTGCTCGCTAAACGTCATATAGACGATGAGATACATGTATAAACGTATAGCTATGTGTATTTATATTGGTGTAAATATAGATTACGATGATGACAAAAAGAAAAAAATCTTCGAGCTAATAGGAAAAATATTAGTAAATGGTGAAAAAGATTTTTGAGAAGAGGAAATTTTGAATGGCACCCCACCATTCGAAATTAATTTGCTTTTCCCAAAAATCATATTCACCATTCACTAACATTTTCATCATTTCATTGGGTAATTTTAAGATATTTTTCTAATTTTCATTTTTTCCTTTGATTTTCCCTTTATCTTGAATTTTGCTGGTTCGATTGGCTATTCTCTATTGATATTTCGTGGATTTTTTCTTGATTAACTGATTATTCTTTTTTCCTCTTGATTCATTTATTATTTTCTCTTGATTAATTAATTTCGGCTCTTGATTTTTAGCAATTGATTAGTTTTCCTTTGATGCAGCCATTGATTTATCATTGGTCAATTTATTGTGTCCTTAATTTTTTCTCTTGATTTTTCCTTGGTAGATTAATTTATTATTTGATTTTCCCTTGGGTGATTGAATGTTCTCTTTTAATGTGCCCTTGATTTCCTCCCTGGACTTTATCTTGATCAATTGATTATTTTTTCTTGATTTTTCCACGATCAACTGTTCATTTTCTATTGATTTCCCTCTATCAGTTGCTTATGTCCTCTTGATTTTTCCCCGATCACTTGATTATTATCTTTTGATTTCCTTTGATTAATTATCTTCTCGTGATTTCCTTCGATCAATTCTCCCTCGATTAATTGATTATTTTCTCTCGATTTTTCTCTATCAATTGATTATGTTCTCGTTTTCCCTCGATCAATTGATTATCTTTTCTTGATTTTTCCTCGACCAATTGATCATGATCTCTTAATTTTTCCTTGAAAAATCGATTATCATCCCTCGATTTTCCCACCGAGTCAATCGAATAACAATTAATAAAAGTCCTGGGAAGAATGAGGGGGGAAATAGATTTTCGCAACCTCTCAAGCGTATGGATTAATCGGATTGGGGAAAAGTGCTATGAGTATGAACTCGTATGGTGTAGATGGTCCGACGTGCAGCTGTTGTCGTAACTCATCGTCGAACTCTACATGGAAAGGCAAATTTAGTAACGAAACATTGCGATGATTCAATCAAACTGTAATTTGTGTTCCATTGATTCTCGTTGCGCGGGCCTAATGTTGTCGTAAGACAGATAGTAAGAGAGAGAGAGAGAGAGAGAGAGAGAGAGAGAGAGAGAGAGAGAGAGAGAGAGAGAGAGAGAGAGAGAGAGAGAGAGTGCATCAAGGATGAGGATCCCTCGCAGCGACTGTGATGAAAATACCGAGACTGTGCGAGCTTATTATTATTATTATTATTATTATTAATATTATTATCATTATTATATGCGGCACCGAAAGCAGCGAACGACGTACATAGGGAAGAGAGAACGATGAGAGTGCTATTTGATCAAAGACAAGAGAGTCGAGAGAATCCGGTAATCTCGTGAGTGACAGCTAAACGGACTAGCTCGCTGGATCCTCATCGCGGGGTCCAGTTCGCGCGTTAAGGATTTTTTTTTTTCGAGGCATCGCGGTGCCGGGGCACGACAGATTCGCATCGTGTAGGATCCTCCGTGCCGAGTACATAATCGCCTCGTTCGATTGAAAAAATATGGGCCTGGCACTTCGAATTGGATATTGTTCCATAGCCTTTCTCATACATTGATTGCACAACTTTTTTTTGAAAATTATTTTCTCTGCATCTCGTATTTTGTATCAGTTTAATTTTGCCAAGGATTTTTGCAAGGCACAGTCAAATGTATTCATTGATTAGTCAATTAATGTCTGCACGTATTGCCCTCTCGCTCTCTCTCTCTCTCTCTCTCTCTCTCTCTCTCTCTCTCTCTCTCTCTGTGTGTGTATATATAATCTATTAATATTAAAAAAATTAATACAATATATAAGAATGGAATAAAAATGTGAAAGATAAACATATAAAATAAAATATATATATTTATCTTTTATATTTTATATATTTATAAGTCACATCATATTTCTTCCAATTTGTTTATTCCACATACATATATTTCATCTTTTAGAGTTTTCTATATCATCATCATATACCTATTCCATGTGAAATTATTAAACGACACAATTTTCATTGGATCTTCGGAAGCAAAAAAAATAGCATCCAAAAAAAATGAGAAATTCAAGAAAAAAATTATATCGAAAATGTCCCAATAAATTCAAATGAACGCAGAAAAACGTCGAACAAATTTGTCGGAAATTCGGGAAACTAAATTCGGGGAATTGCTTGGACTAAAATTCATTTGTGATTGGAGAAAGACGATTGGAGGGCTCAGATATTTATTGAGCCGAGAAACAAAAAAGAAGGCCTGAATCTTCTAAACCCCCTCAACTCCTCGTTCCTTTTTCCTCGCGTTCGACGTTTTCTCGCTGTTTTTTTTTTATTGCCGCTCTTGAAATCGCGTAGGAAAAAGTTTTCGAATGAAATTGTCCCCCGTGCTCGCTTTTACTAATCGTGGGCTACTCGGAATTGTTCGAGAAACAAAAAAAGGAAACGAAGAAAGATTAAAAAGAATGGAAAAAAGAGGAGGTGGTGGAGAAGGTTGAGAAGAAGGAGGAGAAGAAGGAAAAGGGCAACTCTCGTTTCTGAAAACTTGAAATCCTTTCGTTTGATTTCGGTGGGAGGAAAAGACAGATTACTTGATGAACGAGGTGGAGCACCCTGACTAGAAATTTAGCTACGGGGCAGACTAGGGCCGGATGCGGCATGCCGTATTCCGTACTACGGCTGCCAGATCAGGGCTGAAATGAAAAATTAAAAAATCAACAAATTATGAATACAAAGATCATCGTAGTATTTTTTTTTTCCATATACTTTATTTATGTTCCGGCACCTTCTTTTTTTCGTTGTTTACTCTTATCAACTTAAAAAATGTCATTAATTTTATTCTTTTTTTATACAATCTTTTGAAACTTAAAAAAATCTTGAAATAAAGCTAAAAAAGGGAAACCTGGACTTATAATAACCTACAATAATAAATTCACTCGTAACGTATTTTTATTTTTATATTATTTAGATATTACGTTCATGACATGTTTGGTTGAACTTTGGTTCTTGGATTAATAATAATTTGAATTATACTTTATTAAATAGTATCCCTTTTGTCCTTAGATTTTTGCTTGGCTCTCTTCGCCGTCGGCAGCCTCAACACGGAACTGGTAGCTATCAGGTTGCGGTCCAGATACCGTAGTAAAGTACACCTGATCTGGGCCGTATCTCCACCGGATCAGAGGAACCGTCGTACAGGAGTAAGAAGGTACCCTGATCAGGCTGAAGTAAAGTAGCCTTCTTACTCCCGTATACTACGATTCGACTGATTTGGTGGATATCCGACACTGATTAGGCGTGCCTTACTAAGGTATTCCGGACCACAGCTTGTTAGCGGCCTGATCAGTCTTCAGGCTGCCGGACGGTCTAGCCGGGACGCTGTAAATTTATTGGAAGTGGAAATCCGGAACTTACTCTCTCTCCCTCTCACCATTCCAGTGCTTCTCTCTCTTCCTGTATCTGTCTTTGCCTCTCGGTCTTCCTCCCCTTCCTCCTCTCTCTCTCTCTCTCTCTCTCTCTCTCTCTCTCTCTCTCTCTCTCTCTCTCTCTCTCTCTCAAATCAAAATATCAAATCAAAATCTCTCTCTCTCTCTCCATCTCTCTCCGGTTTTTCTCTCGGTCTCGCACCAAGAATTTATGGATCGTGCCGAGTTTCCTCGGTCGGAGCCAAAGTTCGTTGCCCATATGGTTAGTCACGAGGGAATATTGAAGGAGGCAAACATTAGAAGTGCTTTACTGCAGAAGCAAAGCGTCGATGGTTCGCCTGGTAAAAGACGCCACTTTTACTCGAGCACCATGAGATAGTATAGTCTGGCTTTGGGAGTCGAGTTTCCTGGGCAAGATTCGGTTCACCTGCTCTCTTACTCTTCATCTTTCTCTCTCGCTCGCGGATGTTGATTCAATCCCTCGATCTCTGCGAGGCCAACGAAAATGGAGATCGCTGGAAAAGCGCTTGGGCAAATGGACTCTCTCTCTCTCTCTCTCTCTCTCTCTCTCTCTCTCTCTCTCTCTCTAGTACAATCCATTTCGGTGCTATTATACATCGAACAGATTCGAACATCGCGTCTGAGTATGGAGGCTGCGATCGTTTCGAGGAGGTCGATCCGATCCTTCAACCTCCCGCTCCTCACCACTCTACTAACGAAACCTTCGGGACGAGGATGAGTACTGTGGAACAAGGAGGACCTGAAAGAGGATACGACTAACGTTAAGGCCTTAGGCCACTCTAGAGGCCAAAAAAGGGCATATTTTGTGATTTTTTTTCAGCGAAACCATAAAATATTACATGAAGTAAAAAGTTCTGAGCGTTTTTTCGCTTTATTTCGACGATGAAATTAACATAGGATTATCCGATTTAGATCAAATATGCGCTGTTTTGTTCAATAACTTTTGTCCATTTTGAAGGCAATTTCATAAGTTCGCGATTGAAGAAGTCCTCGTCCCGATTGGTAAAAAACTTGACCAGCTTATTTTCACAAGCCTCTCTTGAGGCCAGTTTTGTACCATCAAGAAAATTTTGCAAATGCTTGAAAAGGTGATAATCACTTGGTGCCAGGTCTGGATTATACGGCGGGTGCGATAGAACCTCCCACCGAAGTTCGCGGAGCTGCTGGCGCGTCGTTAAAGATGTGCGCGGCCTGGCGTTGTCTTGATGGAACACAACACCCTTCCTATTAGCCAATTCTGGCCGCTTCTGGTCGATCGCCTGCTTCAATCTGGTCAGTTGTTGACAGTAGAGGTCCGAATTGAGTGTTTGGCCTGATGGGAGCAGCTCATAGTGGATGATTCCCTTCCAATCCCACCAAACACACAGTAAAACCTTCTTGGCCGTTAATCTGGGCTTGGCGATCGTTTGGGCTGGCTTACAGCGATTAGACCACGATCTTTTTCGGCTGTTGTTCTTGTATGTGACCAATTTTTCATCGCCAGTCACCATCCGCTTCAAAAATGGGTCGATTTCGTTACGTTTCAGCAAAGAATCGCAGGCATCAATTCGGTCCAAAAGGTTCTTTTGCGTCAATTCGTGTGCCACCCATACATCGAGCTTCTTCTTGAGACCAGCCTTATGCAAATGGTTCCAAACGGTTTTCTGGCTAATCTTCAGTTCCTGGGTAATGGAATAAGTGCTCACATGCTGGTCCGACTCGACGATTTCCATGATTTTATCGACATTTTCGACGATTGGCCTACCAGAGCGTGCCTCATCTTCGACGTCCATATTACCAGAACGGAATCGTTAGAACCACCGCTTTGCTGTTACATTCGATACTGTATTGGCTCCATAAACAGCACAAATTTTTTTGGCCGCCTGCTCCGCCTTTTCACCTTGGTCGTAGTGGTACTGAAGAATGTATCGAATTTTCTCGTTTTTTACCTCCATTCTGGAACACTGTAACACACGACTGGCTTCACCAAACACAAAACTGTCAAAGAACTTTTTTTGAAGCGTAATGTCACCTTTAAATCACCGTATAGTATGACCCGATGCGATGTATACATCGTGAGATATGGCTCACTAAAGATCTAACAATTACAAAATAGGGGTTTTATTATACACGTAATTGACGATAAAAAATTATTTTTTCACAGCGATACATGCCGAAATGGCGACTGTGCAGCATTTTTTAGATGACGCCTTTATTTCTGGAAGGTCAACGGCCGGATCGACAGCTCCTATAATTTTTGAGTTATGATGAGACACTAAAGTTTTTTCGATTATATATAAGAATAGCTATAGAAGTACGTAAGATTTTTTTGATATATTGTTTTTTGTTAAAATGGCGCATTCCTAAAACAAAATGTATAAAATGCCATGAGAAAATCGTTAGGAAATTGTTTATAAAAAAGGAACTGTGCAATAAAATAAAAAAATCCTACGTAGTGCCTCAGAAAATGTAATTATAAAAATAGAGTTAAAATGTCTAGTGAATCGGTTGAAATTTATTTGAGTTATAAGTCCGGCCGACTTGAAAAATGTAGTTTTGAGATAAACGCGTTTAAAGTTAGTAGAAAGTTACGATATGAATCAAGAGGGGTTGCGCTAGAATTCGAAAATCGACTACTTAGAGATTTTTCACACCCATAATCTTTTGGAATATAATTTTATAGGTACTAAGTTACATTTTAACAAAAAAAAAATCGATTTTATCGAAGGCCTCAAGGGTGCTGGAAGATTTAGTATTTAGTTTCGTAAATGGAATTATCGATTTCCTACACGTAAATCATACGCTATATATATATACATATATATATATATATATATATATATATATATATATATATATATAAATATATATATATGAGGGCATACATTTTGGGATCATATCATCTTAAGGATTATCCACTAAGATTATCACGCAAAACACGCTTTCTACCTAAATAGACAAAAATCCCTTTCTATATACACCAAGTCCACTAATTGGAATATTATTTTTTTTCGTAAAAACATCGGCCCTTTTCAAACAGCTGTATCTAGGTGGAAAAGATGGCAGGAAAACAAATTTCAAAGTATTTTAAAACGTGCACCGTTGTTCTTAAAAATTGAAGGTGAAAAAGGTTTTACTTTTTTTTTTGTTTCAAGTTACCGTTCCTTGAACGAAAAAAAGCAGAATTTTCAAAATATTGTGCAACTATGATATTGTGGACGGAAAAATCATTTTTCCCGTTATATTTATATATAACAAAAAATGATATCCGCAATTGGAAAAATAACTGTCCAATTATTCTTCAACTCTCGTACTTTAAAAATAAAAAAAAATGCTGACTTCACACGCGACAAAAAAAACCGCAATATCTTGGAGTCCAAAATCCCTTACAAGCAAGCAAAAAAAGTCACAGATCTTTGAATATTTAAAACCATTAAATATATCGTCAAATTATAATGACAATAATAATAATTCAACGTTCTCTTGTCCGTATCGAGACTCATCCCTCGCGATCCTCTTTTTCTCGCGTAATTACGACCGATCTACAATGCGGTATTATGTCATTCGAGATATTATGTGCCGCATAATATAACAGAAATTTCGAAAGTGAACGCGACGTACTCGATGCAATTCGCGTTTATGCGCGAGGGCCAAACACGTCGTGCGAATCCCCCGATTTATCGTGCCTCATCGTTTATCATTGCCGCGCTTCACTTTGAGCACACGAGGCCCCGTTTTTATCTATAGCCACGATCGAGTTTGCAAATGCGTTCACGAGAAGACGATTACTCGCGATCATCGATTCGTTGATTTTTCCCAATTAAGAACGATATATATATATATATATAAATTTCCCATTGTGCAAATTTGATCAAAATGACGAAATATTATTTGTCCCTCGGACCATCTAAAATATATATATATATATTGGGTGAAGTAAAAATACTGAGCGTTTTCCGCTAAATGTCTTCAGTGAGCCATATCTCACGATGTATACATCGCATCGGGTCATACTATACGGCGATTTAAAGGTGACATTACGCTTCAAAAAAGTTCTTTGACAGTTTTGTGTTTGGTGAAGCCAGTTGTGTGTTACAGCGTTCCAAAATGGAGGTAAAAAAAGAAAAAAATTCGATACATATTTCAGTACCACTACGACCAATGTGAAAAGGCGGAGCAGGCGGCCGAAAAAATTTGTGATTTGTTCCAACGATTCAGTTCTGATAATATGGACGTCGAAGATGAGGCACGCCAATCGAAGATGAGGTAGGCCAATCGTCGAAAATGTTGATAAAATCATGGAAATCGTCGAGTCGGACCGGCATGTGAGCACTTATTCCATTGCTCAGGAACTGAAGATTATGAAAATTTCTAGTCGGGTTTTTTGCTGAAACGTAACGAAATCGACCCATTTTTGAAGCGGATGGTGACTGGCGATGAAAAATGGATAACATACGAGAACAACAGCCGAAAAAGATCGTGGTCCAATCGCGGTGAGCCGGCCCAAACGATCGCCAAGCCTGGATTAACGGCCAAGAAGGTTTTATGTGTGTTTGGTGGGATTGCACGGGAATCATCCACTATGAGCTGCTCCCATCGGGCTAAACACTCAATTCGGACCTCTACTGTCAACAACTGACCAGATTGAAGCAGGCGATCGACCAGAAGCGGCCAGAATTGGCCGATAGGAAGGGTGTTGGGTTCCATCAAGACAACGCCAGGCCGCACACATCTTTAACGATGCGCCAGAAGCTCCGAGAGCTTGGATGGGAGGTTCTATCGCACCCGCCGTATAGTCCAGACCTGGCACCAAGCGATTATCACCTTTTCAAGCATTTGCAAAATTTTCTTGATGGTACAAAACTGGCCTCAAGAGAGGCTTCTGAAAATGAGCTGATCAAGTTTTTTACCAATAGGGACGAGGACTTCTTCAATTGCGGAATTATGAAATTGCCTTCAAAATGGACAAAAGTTATCGAACAAAACGGCGCATATTTGATCTAAATCGGATAATCCTCACTATGTTAATTTCATCGTCGAAATAAAGCGAAAAAACGCTCAGAAATTTTTACTTCATCTACTATATATATGTATACACAAGCTGACACTTATGAGGTGGCCATGTATTTTTTAAGGGTCTTGCACGAAGCTTTTGCGACCGAGAAAAACACGATTTTCGATGGTTTTGGAGGTCCTCTTTGAAAAAAAATATAGCGTTTTTTTGGGATCGCCAGCAAATAATTATCATTTTGGAAAAATATCAAAATTGTATTTTGAGTACAGCAGAATGACGATAATTAAATTCCGAATACGAAACACTCGTAAAAAACTGTCTTTGTATTTTCTGTGAAAAAAAATTATGAAACATGCCTTTTAAGGTGGCTAAAAGGAATCTAGTACCATTTGAGAACATTTTTTTAGCAGTTTTTCGTATTCGGAATTGAATTATCTTCATTCTGCTGAACTCAAGGATGGAATTTTGATTTTTTTCCAAACGGCTTAATTTCTTCTAGCAAATGTTACTCACCACAAAAATACCCCATATTTTTTTTCGAAGAGGACTTGAAAAAATATTTTATGTCATATTTCTTTCGGTCGCAAAATCCTTGTGTCAAACTCTTGCAAAACGCATGGCCACCTTGTAATCGTCGCCTCGTATATATGTTCGAGGAACGAATAAAATTCCGTCAATGAGTACCATAATATTAACGGATGACATTCCATCTTTTGGAGTACATTTGTTCAAGGAAAAAATGTTTAAATTGCCTCGGGCAATTTTGCTACGAGCGTAAATCTAAAAGTAATTTCAATTGGTCCGTTGATCGAGCAAACAATGAGGAAGAATCCATTCAATACAGAGTTCTATCGGAATGATTATGTAAAAATCAGAGAGAGGGAAGAGTGAGAGAGGGAAGAGAGCGAGAGGGAAGAGAGAGAGAGAGAGAGAGAAAAAATCTATGCACATTCTCCTGTTCCTCTACGGCCAGCATTTGCTTCCTCGAACAAAAACATACGCATACCAATTGGTCAAATGAATATGAATTACTGCCTTGTACAAACTCTAATCGGAAGCGAAAATTTGGGTCGAGTTATTCCAGTCTCAATGCCTTGTACGAGCTCTAATCGAAAGCGAAAATTTGAGTCGAGTTTTTCCAGTTTAAATAACCAAAATTATAATGAAAAGGATATGGGATTATTGTTGCAATATTTGATAAATTAAAACATATTTTACATTATTTTTATGTAGTTATCATCATTATTACCATGATGATGATGGACATGATTATTATTATTATCACGATGATGATGATGAACATGATTATTATTATTATTATTATTATTTATATTATTAATCGATTCAATGCTCCGGCAACGCACTTCCTCAGCTGGGCTGGGAAACATTCACCTACCCCCGGGGGTTAGGCTCGATGGTAAAATAGACCGGAACAATAATACTGCTGGGCGACACTCGAGGGTTCCGACTCCACCTCGGCTGCCGCCCAGCAATTATTATTATTATCATCATGATGATGATGAACATGATTATTATTATTATGATCAAATCTATTCTATTATTAATTTTCTTCTTATTATAATAAAATACAAAATGTATTATTATTGTCAAATATATTTTAATATTAATATTCTTTTTTTTTGTAATAAAATATAGAATTGATTAATATTCTCAAAATACTTTTATCAACAGAATATATATATATTTTTTATTGGTTTGTTCCTGCCATACAGAGTCTTTCACTTTTTACGTGCCCAACCCACCTCAAGTTCGTTCTACCTCCCATTCCACGATTCCCCCGTCTACCTTCCAACCCCTCACCTTGCGGCCGCAGCCGTCTTCCCCCTCTGTATCGTATTCACCATGACATGTCTGCCATGGGCGTAGGGAAACTGCGGAAAACCTGTACCGATACAGCCTGTTCACGCTTCCCAGTCACGGAACTAGACGTCTTTCGCCGAGAAATGTCGAAGAAAAACATTTCACGACGAAAGTGACGCGACTGGGATTCGAAACTGCGACCTCCCGATCCGCTGGCCAGCACCCTAACCACTAAGCCAACGCACCGAGTTTATCAACAGTATATTTTAATTAATTTTTTTTTATCAACAGTAACAATATTTAACAGATTGAAATATATTTTGCATTACTTTAATGTAATTGTTATCATGATGATGGTGATTATTATTATATTAATTATTATTATTATTACTATCATATATATTTTGTTATTAATTTTCTTCTTATTATAATAAAATACAGAATTTATAATTGTCGTCACAATACTTTTATGAATAATATTTTATTTTTAATACTATTATTGCTGTTTTATTTTTAATGTTAATAGTGTCCGAACACGACAATTAAAAACCCGCGTGGCACATATTTCACATTTGTATATATCTATTTATATCTACCCACTCGTATATTAATATATATATACATTTCGGTATTTTTGACAAGCTACAAGCGGGGGCGCATCATAGATCGCGTCATTACAATCACAATGACGATACATCCATACATACATATATATATATATATATACCGGCGATGATTCTATATGCGCGCATGCCTGACGCAATCGCATTGATCTCCCCAACAATAACGCTTCCTATACAATCTGCACGGACAATAATTTGCTTTGTAAAAATAGAGAAAGAAAGAAGGAAAGACGTAGAAAGGATAGAACGGAGAAAATACTATACATTAAATATATATATATATATATTTACGTCCCAATACTTCGCGCTGTCTCCGAGGTAGTAAATTCATTTGTATCCATTGTGTCAATTTAATCGCGGCGAATCTCGATGGCGAATTAAACCTTTGACCAGGCATTATCATTATTCGCTTTATCGTTCCTTTCTTTTCTTCCGGATCTGTCGAAACTTTGCGAAACGAGGAGCGTTTGAACGACACGTATAGAAGCGTGCGTATCGACTCTTATCCTCGATCGATGATTCGTTAGGGATCGGGAGATCGAAACAAAAAAGAAAAAAAAAGAGCAGATATGGAGAAAGAGCGAGAAGTTGGTCGGAGCGTTTCTCACGGGGATCCCTGAGGCGTGATCTTCGGGTTTTAGTCATCGAGAGGCGATTAAACACTCGGTTTTTTTTATTATTCACTATTCTGACGAGATTTCTGATATGACCTTAAGTGTAACGCAACGTCGCTATATATACAGGGTGGTCCGAAAAGTAAGGTCGAAAATAAATATCTAGATATCTCAATATCTATCCGACACCCCCATATATGTTCTACGATCTTTTTGACTTTTCGAGAAACAAAGCATTTTCAAATTTCTACGCCAGTTTTCCTGGAGCATGGGTTTTTATTTTATTTTTACTCTTATATATGTACTTTCCTCTTGAAATTTTTTTAAAGCCATTAGGCGTTATTTACTTTAGTATAAGTTTTTTTTTTTCGTAATCATCTGAATTTTAGTGACTGTTCCTGCCAAACTATTCTGTGGAACTTTTCATCAAAATCTAAGGCATCAACGTTAGGGTTCAGCCGGTAATTTATTTATTGCTCAACAGTGCACTTCGTAACGATAACACAATTTGAAAAAATTGCGCGGGAAGTACATACACAAAAGAGAAAAAATGAAAAATGCTTTTTTTCTCGAAAAGTAAAAAAAAAAGATCATAGAACATAGATAAGGGTGATTCGCATAGATATTGACACGAGGCATCTAGATTTTCCTGTTAGATGTCACTTTTCGGGCCACCCTGTATATAAATTAGATGAAGTAAAAAGTTCTGAGCGTTTTTTCGCTTTATTTCGACGATGAAATTAACATAGTTAGGATTATCCGATTTAGATCAAATGAGCGCCGTTTTGTTCGATAACTTTTGTCCATTTTCAAGGCAATTTCATAATTCCGCGAATGAAGAATTCCTCGTCCCTATTGGTAAAAAACTTGACCAGCTCATTTCCACAAGCCTCTCTTGAGGCCAGTTTTGTACCATCAAGAAAATTTTGCAAATGCTTGAAAAAGTGATAATCGCTTGGTACCAGGTCTGGACTATACGGCGGGTGCGATAGAACCTCCCATCCAAGCTCTCGGAGCTTCTGGCGCGTCGTTAAGGCAGTAGTCTGCTTTACAGGCTTCAAAAAATCGATTTTTCGTTTTTGTCTTAAATCTATTCCAAAACTATCCAAGAATATGTGTTCAAAATTTTAGAGGCCAATTCGACATATTTTCGAAGCTAGATCAGTTTTAGTGGCCGAGCGTCGAGCAGGTGCGAATGCTCGGGCAGAACTTTACAGCCCGTTTTCTCGAGTTTTCATTTTCACAAGTTTTGGAAAACGGTGCCGGCGATAGTAAAAACAATATATGTCCGATCGAAAAAAACCAAAGTGATCTAGCTTCAGTATTGAATTATCTTCTATTTGAACTAAAAAAGTTGGACAAAAGTACTATTTAAATTACTTGTTTTGCAACTTAAAGTGAATTTTTTTTCTTCAAAAAAGTGAATTTTTTTTTCAAACTTCGAAAAAATTTGGAATTTCGTCATTTCTTCGGTATTTTTTTAGTTCATATAGAAAAGGAACTTATAAAAACTAAAAAAAAATTTGGTTCCACTGTTTCAGATGCATCGCACGACCTCCATCACCGGCACCGATTTACGAGTGCACACTCCAGGCGCCCCAGAAAAATCGTTACAACTTTGGCAAATTTCAATAATTTGTAATAATAAAAATTGTTTTTTAAAGCTTGAATATAATATACTATCGTCTCAAAATTTCGTTTACCGCAATCATTTCCTTCCCTTTCAAAAAAATTGTTGAAAAAACGCTTTTTTTTCGGCTCCTAAAGCAGACTACTGCCTTAAAGACGTGTGCGGTCTGGCGTTGTCTTGATGGAACACAACACCCTTCCTATTGGCCAATTCCGGCCACTTCTGGTCGATCGCCTGCTTCAATCTGGTCAGTTGTTGATAGTAGAGGTCCGAATTGAGTGTTTGGCCCGATGGGAGCAGCTGATAGTCGATGATTCCCTTCCAATCCCACCAAACACACAGCAAAACCTTCTTGGCCGTTAATCCGGGCTTGGCGATCGTTTGGGTCGGCTCATCGCGATTGGACCACGATCTTTTTCGACAGTTGTTCTCATATGTGACCCACTTTTCATCGCCAGTCACCATCCGCTTCAAAAATAGGTCGACTTCGTTACGTTTCAGAAAAGAATCGCCGGCATCAATTCGGTCCAAAAGGTTCTTTTGCGTCAATTCTCGTGGCACCCATACATCGAGCTTCTTCGTGAGACCAGCCTTATGCAAATGGTTCCAAATGGTTTTTTGGCTAATCTTCAGTTCCTGGACAATGGAATAAATGCTCACATGCCGGTCCGACTCGACGATTTCCATGATTTTATCGACATTTTCCACGATTGGCCTACCAGAGCGTGCCTCATCTTCGACGACCATATTACCAGAACGGAATCTTTGGAATCACCCCTTTGCTGTTGCATTCGATACTGTATTGGCTCCATAAACAGCACAAATTTTTTTGGCCGTCTGCTCCGCCTTTCACCTTGATCGTAGTTGTACTAAAGAATGTATCGAATTTTCTCTTTTTTTACCTGCATTTCGGAACGCTGTAACACAGAACTCGCTTCACCAAATACAAAACTGTCAAAGAACTTTTTTTAAAGCGTAATGTCATCTTTAAATCGCCGTATAGTATGACCCAATGCGATGTATACATCGTGAGATATGGCTCACTAAAGACATCTAGCGGAAAACGCTCAGAACTTTTTAATTCACCCAATATATAGATATATATAAAGTGAGCCACGTACACTCCTCGATGTTGCACCTTTAAATGGGTCGTCAGGATTTATTTGTAATGCGACCGGTAATCGGAGAGTGCGCGAATGCCCGTGATCGAACCCTCGTAATTTGTACTGTACAACGGGGGAATAAAAAATAAAATAAAAAAATAAATTGAAACTAAGCTTGATCTGAGTCATATACGTGTATACAAATATATATATATTGATCTTCGTGCGTTCGATGACGTGAGTCCATCTAATGCAATAGGACAATAAGCATGTTGGTCGAGAGAGAGAGAGGGGGGGAGAGAGAAAGAGAGCCAGTAGTGATACAGGACTCGAAGAATCTCTGTGCAAATTGCGCTATAACGATAAAACGATTTTATAAGCGAGCGATGGCATCCCGCATCGATCTTTGCGAAACTCGATAGCGGGAAGGTGGGACGCTGCGGATGCTAAAAGACGTGCGAAATTCCCGCGGCGCGTCTCGGAGTATCGGAGTCTCTTGGCGTATCCTCGACTACGTCGACGTTTTGTTGACTCGTGGCAAAAATTTAAGAAAAAAATAAAAATCAAATGTGGCTGATTAAAGGTCAGTTAACTGCGGGCTGTTCAAATATAATATATATATATACATATATATATATATATATATATATATTAGAATGATACAAAAAACTCAATTTTTTCTTTGTTCTCATAGCGAAGAATGTTGGTACGAGGTAAAAAAAATCCTCGCTCGGAGTGAGTCCCACAGCTCAAAAAAAAAATGGGATACCCAATTTTTATATAGTTTTCTAATTATTGCTTTGAATCATGTTTTTTTCCGTATCGAATCGAAATAATCGTTGGAAAATGTATGTTATTGAAAAATATGAGCAGGAGGAACAGTCTCGTTAGCAAACACAGAAAAAAAAATTGTCTTGTAGCAGACAGCGAAAAGGCGCACGCACGGGCCCGAGTCGCTGTATTCCAGCACTACAGCACTCTCACTAATTGCAAAAATCAATTTTTCGATCGGATAAGAGTGGTTCATATTTATTAACTTTCTAAGACATCTTCGTAAGTATCCTTTCGATTTGGGACGTGAAAAGCCACGATTTCGAGCCAAAATTACGAAAATACGTAAAAACAGTTTGGGTCATCTCTCAAAATTTGCCTGTAAGGCTCACTTTTCGCGGGAATTTGATTTTTATCATATGCTAACATTTTTTATATGGCTTCGAAGAAAACACGTTGTATATATGCAGTGGATAAAAAAAAGTATTTGCACACCGCGCATTTTTCAAATTATCCTACAAAAAAAAACTTCAGCATTTTATTTGTTAACGAAAATTTTTTTCGAACATTTTATTTTTCTTCGAAAAAAAAAATGTTAACGTATTTTTTTTTTTCGCAGGATAATTTGAACACGAGGTGTGCAAATACCTTTTTTGCCCACTTTATATATATATATATATATATAGATATATATATATATATACTTCGAGCCCTGAAACATCGTAGAAGGTGAGGGAGTATACGAGGGCAAAGAGGAGCTCGGATCCCTGCGCGTTATCGATCATCCATATCCGGCGGAGTGCACTCCCCGATATCTTCGCAATGAACAACGAACCTGTGCTTCTTCAATCGACACGATCGCGATCGCGCACGATCGTTCGATCGCTCCGGGCCGTCGTCGTACACGTCTCGAGGTGGCTAACCGGAATGGCACATTTCCACCCCCACGTGTCTGTGTACTGATCCTCGAGCGTACCACTCCGGTCATCGTTGCCTCCAGATACATCCTGGAGTCAAGAGTATCGGTATCAAATCTCTCTCTCTCTCTCTCTCTCTCTCTCTCTCTCTCTCTCTCTCTCTCTCTCTCTCTCTCTCTCTCGCTATACTCTCTTCTTCGTTTTTACGATTTTCTCAGGGTCCGCACGCGCGGAGCGAACGACGAGAATCCTCACGATAATTCTCACGGTGCATTATAATTCTTGTCCTTTGAGGAGAGTCGATTTAATCTTGCGCACGCGGGCGCGAAATTTAATCGATTTACGTATAGCTCGATTAACCCGCGAGGTCAATTATATACCTGATTTTCAATTATCACGATGAAAAACTATATCCTTATTTGATAAAATATCATCGTGTCCGTTAGTCGTGCACGAATAAATATCATGCGTGCATTGTTATTTACGAAAATTGTCTCCCATGGTAGCGAACTTTTACAGAATAATATATATATTATATGAAATAAAAAGTTCTGAGCGTTTTTTCACTTTATTTCGACGATGAAATTAACATAGTTAGGATTATCCGATTTAGATCAAATATGCGCCGTTTTGTTCGATAACTTTTGTCCATTTTGAAGGCAATTTCATAATTCCGCGATTGAAGAAGTCCTCATCCCTATTGGTAAAAAAACTTGACCAGCTCATTTTCACAAGCCTCTCATGAGGCCAGTATTGTACCATCAAGAAAATTTTGCAAATGCCTGAAAAGGTGATAATCACTTGGTGCCAGGTCTGGATTATACGGCGGGTGCGATAGAACCTCCCACCGAAGTTCGCGGAGCTGCTGGCGCGTCGTTAAAGATGTGCGCGGCCTGGCGTTGTCTTGATGGAACACAACACCATTCCTATTGGCCAATTCTGGCCGCTTCTGGTCGATCGCCTGCTTCAATCTCGTCAGTTGTTGACAGTAGAGGTCCGAATTGAGTGTTTGGCCCGATGGGAGCAGCTCATAGTGGATGATTCCCTTCCAATCTTACCAAACACACAGCAAAACCTTCTTGGCCGTTAATACGGGCTTGGCGATCGTTTTCGCCGGCTCACCGCGATTGGACCACGATATTTTTCGGCTGTTATTCTCGTATGTGACCCATTTTTCATCGCCAGTCACAATCCGCTTAAAAAATGGGTCGATTTCGTTACGTTTCAGCAAAGAATCGCAGGCACCAATTCGGTCCAAAAGGTTCTTTTGCGTCATTTCGTGTGGCACCCATACATCGAGCTTCTTCTTGAGACCAGCCTTATGCAAATGGTTCCAAACGGTTTTCTGGCTAATTTTCAGTTCCTGGGAAATGGAATAAGTGATCACACGCCAGTCCGACTCGACGATTTCCATGATTTTATCGACATTTTCGACGATTGACCTACCAGAGCGTGTCTCATCTTTGACGTCCATATTACCAGAACGGAATCGTTGGAACCACAGCTTTGCTGTTGCATTCGATACTGTATTGGGTCCATAAACAGCACAAATTTTTTTTGGCCGCCTGCTCCGCCTTTTCACCTTGGTCGTAGTGCTACTGAAGAATGTATTGATTTTTCTCTTTTTTTACCTTTATTTTGGAACGCTGTAACACACAACTGGCTTCACCAAACACAAAACTGTCAAAGAACTTTTTTTGAAGCGTAATGTCACCCTTAAATCGCCGTATAGTAGGACCCGATGCGATGTATACATCGTGCAATATGGCTCACTAAAGACATCTAGCGGAAAACGCTCAGAACTTTTTACTTTACCCAATACATATATTGGGAGTACAAATAAGTCTCCGTCGTTTTTTTTTTTATAAAAAATTTGGTATTTATTGTGAAAGAACGGTACTTTAGGTTTTATTCAAAGTATTGTCCATCGCTAGCCACTACTTTTTGCCATCTTTCTGGCAGCGTATGGATACCGCGTCGGAAAAACGCTTCATCTTGTGAGGCTATCCACAAATCAACCCAATTTTTGGTATCTTCGTATGATGTGAAATGCTGCTCAGACAGGCCGTGCGTCATCGATCCAAATAAATGATAGTCAGAGGGAGAAATGTCGTGAATACGGCACGTAGGGTAAAACTTCCCAATTGAGTGTTTCCGAGTAGGTTTTGACCGGCGCCGCAACATGTGGACGAACATTATCATGCAGGAGAATAATTTTGTCGTGTTTGGAGTAATAGTGGGCGCGCTTTTCCTTGAGTGCTCAGCTCAATCTCAACAATTGTATTCGGTAGAGAGCCCCAGTAATGATTTCGTTCGGTTTGAGCAACTCATAATGCACGACACCAAGCTGATCCCACCAAATACACAACATGAGTTTTTTCCATAAATATTCGGCTTGGCTGTCGATGTTGAAGCATGGCCAGGTCGTCCCCATGATTTCCTCTTCTTTGGGTTATTATATTGGATCCATTTTTCGTCACCAGTGACTATACGATGCAAAAAATCCTTTCGCTTATGCCTGGCAAACAGCATTTCACATGTGCAAAATCTGCGTTCAACGTTTCTCGGCTTCAGTTCACATGGAATCCAATTTCCTTGCATTTGAATCATTCCCAACGATTTTAAGCGATGTGAAATTACTTGTTGAGTCACTCATAATGTAAGTGCAAGTTCTTCTTGCGTTTGGCACGAATCTCCCTCCAATAATGCTTCCAATTCCGCGTCTTCGTACACTTTCGGCCTTCCGCTACGTTCTTTGTCTTCGACGTCAAACTCACCGTTCTTAAACTTTTGAAACCACTCACGACAACTTCTCTCACTTAAAGCAGCCTCACCATATGCTTCTACAAGCAATCGATGCGCCTCACCTGCAGATTTCTTCAAATTGAAGAAGTAAATCAAAAGTTCCCGCAAATTACGCTTATTCGGCTCAAAACTCGACATTTTCGCACGAAAAAAATTATATGATGCTGATACAAAATCGCTAATATTTCAAGGTTATGGTCTTGCCAGATGTCCAACCTTACGATATGACGTTTTACATCTGACAATTTCAACCATAACCTCCTGGTGGGGCCATCTTTTGTCAAACGGCGGAGACGTATTTGTACTCCCAATATATACAGGGTGTCCCAGAACTGAATGTAGTCCCTGGAATGGAGGGTAACGGGTGAAATTCGGAGTCAATTGATATAAGTATATATGGGTCTCAGATCAACCCCTGAATCATTATTAATTTTTAAAGGCGGGCCACCCAGGTGAGCCTGGGTGAGGTGAGCACCGCACCTCCAGGCACCAATATACAAATGTAGATGCTTCGTATCAATACCTATCCGAATCACCCCCATCAATGGTCTACGACCTTTTTTTCACTTTTCGAGAAACAAATCAATTTTTCTTTTTCTCTTTTGTGTACGTACTTTCCTCGCGATTTTTTGTTTAATTGTGTTATTTTTATCGAGTGCACTGTCAAACAGTAAATAAATTACCAGCTCTGCATTAACGATTAGATTTTGATGAAGTGTTTTAAAAATAGGTTTGAGCAGATCAGCCACTAAAGTTCAGATGATAAAAAACAAACAAATTATACTAGTATAAATGAATCTCAATTACCTCACAAAACTTTCAAGGGCAAAGTACATACACGAAAAAGCAAAAAAAAAGGTAAACCTATGCTACCGGAAAACCCGACAAAAAAAAGAAAAATATGCTTTGCTTCTCGAATAGTAATTGAGATCGTAGAACATTTTCGGGCGTGATTGGGATAGTTATTGAGGCATCTAGATTTTCATGTTGGATGTCCTTTTTCGGGCCACCCTGTATATACAGGGTGGCATCTCCGATGCCTTTAGAATGACGAAAAAAATGTCTGGAGACAATTTGATTGATTTCGAAGGGCTGATACAGTGGTGAAAAATTCATTTTTGTCAAGTTCATAGTTTTTGCGTTCTCAAGGTCATCAATGGTTTTTCAAATAGAAACATGTTTTTTTTTTATTTAGACTTTGTAGCTGATATTCAGACGAATCCAACGACCTACGATATCATAACCTTGAAATGATTTTTCACCAAAATACACCTGTAAAAACGGGAAATCGTAATGGTATTGACAATAAGAATATGCGAATAATGTAATTGAATTTTTTGTGCAGAAATTTTATTGTAACAAATGTTCAAAGTGATGGCCATTAACCTCGACACATTTTTGATGACGTCAGATGAATGATTCTCTTGACCTTCGAATAGTTTCTGGTGTGATAGCGGCGCAGGTTATCCAACGGATACAATAATGGCAATAGTCGGAGATGTTTCTGATGTTTGTAAATACTGGCATTGTAACGTAGTAAAATTGTAGTAGAGTGAAGAATGTTTACCATCTACGAATATTACAATCAGAAAACAAGTGTATCCATCCAAAGTAACATGTAATAACCGTATCGAAAATGGTATTGGTACAGTCAAGCAGAGTGATTGTACAGTCAAGCATGATGTTCCGAAGAGCCTGCGCCGTTATCACACCAGAAACTATTTGAAGGTCAATAGAATTATTCATCCGACGTTTTCGAAAACGTGTCGAGGTTAATGGCCATCACTTTGTTACAAAACATTTGTTACAATAAATTTCCTGCACAAAAAATTCAATTACATTATTCGAATATTCTTATTGTCAATACCATCACGATTTCCCGTTTTTACACGTGTATTTCGGTTAAAAAATTATTTCATGGTCATGATATCATGGGTCGTTGGATTCGTCTGAATATCAGCTACAACGTCTTAATAAAAAAAAACATGTCCCTATTTGAAAAACCATTGATGACCTTGAGAACGCAAAAACTATGACCTTGACCAAAATGAATTTTTTACCACTGTATCAGCCCTTCGAAATTAATCAAATTACCTTCTGACATTTATTTCGTCACTCTAAAGGCAACGGAGATATTTGGGGTGGTCACGTTAAATGGTCCACTCTGTATATGGAAACAAGCTGGTACGCGATTATATTCACGTGTCTGTACGAGAAAAAAATATATAAAGCGTTTAACGAAACGATTTCAGCAAATGCTTCGACAACGGGTTATCATTGCGTGTGTGTATCAGTCGCGATGAGCGGTTGATTAAACTTTTCGGAAAAATGTATCCCAAGATTATGCACGTGCCAAGAGAGATCTTTCGAAGAGAACAGAGAGAACAAGAAAGAGAGGGGAAGGAGGAAGATGCAAGTCACTTGGACTCGATAAAATTCGGGTCTGGATCGTGGGACTTCAATTCTGACGGTTACGCTCCTTTGTGCCCCAATAGCTTATATTTGCCTCTCTCTCTCTCTCTCTCTCTCTCTCTCTCTATATATATATATATATATACACAAATAATGCAGCTTGACACTCGATCTCGTATTTTTCGCTCCATTGCGATGAGCGATCGTTCACGGACCAAATAAAAAAAAACGCAAAACGTGCGCCTCTACGGCACTAATAATGCTCATTTCTCAATACCGCGCAGATCATTCTGTATATCCTGAAGATCATCCACCGCGTCCTCACGCGGTGGTCCCGAGACTTTTTCCATGGGAATATATGCAAATGTAACATATATACATAATAGCTGCCGTACCCGGCTCCGCTCGGGTGCATGTCGATTTTTCTTGGACTTGGCACTAACGAAAAGTAGGTTCATAGTGAGCGGGCTCACTCGCGCATGTTTGCGCGGTCGATTTTCTTACTGCGCGTCTTACATTTTTGTTCAAGGCTCAGCCCCCCGATAAACTACCATGATGATACGTTGCTTAAAACCTGCACCCGGAAATACAGTATACACTGGTGAAAACCGCATCCAAATTGGACCATTGGTTTCGAAGTTTATCCAGGACAGACAGAAAGATCGACTATCGTTTATAAGTATAGATATATACAGGGTGTCTAAAGATGACCAGAAATTTTTATTTATTAATAAAACGTATTATTTATTTGAAAAGTACGAATATTTTTATTTTAATATAAGGTACAACTGTTTTGCAAACGTTCCTCTTTTGACGAAATTTTCAATAACATTTTGACATAATTGCGAACTAATTTCATTAATGTTGCGTCCAATTGCGTCCTTGAGCTCCGGAATAGTCTGTGGATCATTGTCATACACTTTTCCTTTCAGAAAACCCCAAAGAAAGTAGTCGAATGGCGTCAAAGCGCACGATCTTGGTGGCCAATTAACATTGCCGCGGCGCGAGATAAACACGACCATGAAACTTCGTCTGCAATAAGTTAAATAATTTTCACAATTTCTATGCGTTGCTCGATCGTGTAATTCTCCATGAATTAACCTCAATACTTCTTGATGCCAGTTGCTAAATTAGTACTCTATGTTAAATTACTTATCTTTCCCCTCGGACCCCCCCCCCCCCCCCCCCCCCCCCCCTTCGGACACTAGACGTAGTTTTATAATGTACATATTTATATTCGGAAAAACGAGATGATTCTTAAATGGGTTATTTTTATTATAGGATATTCTTTTTTCGTGGGTAATTTTTCTTCGGGCTATTTTGCTTCCTCATAGAGGAAGCTTTGTGAGGGTGAACATTTTTTTGGACGATCCGCACGATGCTCAAAGTCTTCTCTATGAGGACAATGTATTTTTTTTATTTTGACTCCCTCACAGCGGAAGCTTTGAGCATCGTACGGAATCTCAAGGAAGCAATTTGCAAGTTTCGATTCGCAGCTTGTGTTTTTGAGTGATTTTGTCAAAATCAAACATTTTCTATTTCGAAAAATCTAAACCTCCGGATTGATTTTTTCCGAATTTAATAACCTTATTTGATCAAAAATCGACATTATATATTTGATCAGATATCGATTTTTTATCCCTCTTAAAAAAGTGTTTCTTATGGCCAAAATATCAATGTCACGTGGTGAAAATTTGGCGCCCGGGATATCGTGGTACTGCCGAATTTTTTTATCCGGTAAAATAAAAAAAATGTTTTCGAGGGCATTGTATATTACTTGAAGGAATTTTTAAACTTTTTTAAAGGTTTGGGCGGGTAAATCTTTACAAGAATGTGAAGATCGATCCTGGGGCACAAGTATCTCTCTCTCTCTCTCTCTCTCTCTCTCTCTCTCTCTCTCTACGCCGATATATATGCGTCGCCAATATCCGCGCGTACGATGATCGTGATCCAGAATTTATTATCGATCTGCAGACGAGCTGGTTCATGGCCCGTGCCTCGTCTATATTACTTCAATATATCGTGCACGCCGCTTGTCCATTCTCATCTCTTTTTCTATCCGTACGTCTCACTCTCTTGCCATGAGATCGAGCGACTTATTATTATTATTATTATACATATACATATATATATATATATATATATATATATATATATAATTGTAACATGCATTAACGAAACGAAGAGTCGTGACTCGTGCGAACGCGCGTTAAGACAAAACTAGATGCAGAGGAGTGGATCATCTGATGTCGGTGCAACATCCGACCGGATAATGCTTTACCTACTTACGTCAGATATATATATATATATATATATATATATATATTGAAGGAAAAATTATTTATATATGGATGCTATGTATAAGAGAATAACTGTAGCCTTCATTACAGGTTCTTTGCCCATGTCTCACCACCACAAAACGCGATCTGGAACAGCGCGAATCCAGTCAATATTTACTCAAACAAACACATGTATATATACATATATAAATATATACATATATTTATTTATCATTTTTTTTTTTGAGGCACAATTGCCACGGATTCCCTAGGGAGGAATAAAGTGCACTCGACACATGAATGTGGATATATATATATATATATATATATGTATTACTGAGCAACTGCATGAAATATTAAATTATATGCGAAAGTATAATATATAATAAATAGAAGATATTTATTTATTAGGCGCATCAAAAAAAGCTTTAGATTTACTTTTATCGGCAAGAATATTGAGTTCTGTCGATAGCGCAGATGAGCGTGGAGTTCGAGCGATATTAATTATTGCCCGCACGTTCTAGCTTTTCGAATATTTTACCTTTTTATGCGCACACATATGTAGGTATATATTTATATTTATATTTAATTATTCTTGAGAAAAAACGATTATAAAAATATTGGGTGAAGGAAAAAGTTCTGAGCGTTTTCCGCTAGATGTCTTTAGTGAGCCATATCTCACGATGTATAAATCGCATCGGGCCATACTATACGGCGATTGAAAGGTGACATTAGGCTTCAAAAAAAGTTCTTTGACAGTTTTGGGTTTGGTGAAGCCAGTCGTGTGTTATAGCGTTCCAAAATGGAGCTAAAAAAAGAGAAAATTCGATACATTCTTCAGTACCACTACGACCAAGGTGAAAAGGCGGAGCAGGCGGCCAAAAAAATTTGTGCTGTTTATGGATCCAATACAGCGAATGCATCAGCGAAGCGGTGGTTCCAACGATTCCGTTCTGGTAATCTGGACTTCGAAGATGAGGCACGCTCTGATAGGCCAACCGTCGAAAATGTCGATAAAATCATGGAAATCGTCGAGTCGGAGCACTTATTCCATTGCCCAGGAACTGAAGATTAGCCAGAAAACCGTTTGGAACCATTTGCATAAGGCTGGTCTCAAGAAGAAGCTCGATGTGTGGGTGCCACACGAATTGACACAAAAGAACCTTTTGTACCGAATTGATGCCTGCGATTCTTTGTTCAAACGTAACGATATTGACCCATTTTTTAAGCGAATGGTGACTGGCGATGAAAAATGGGTCACGAGAACAACAGCCGAAAAAGATCGTGGTCCAATCGCGGTGAGCTGGCCCAGACGATCGCCAAGCCCGGATTAACGGCCAAGAAGGTTTTGCTGTATGTTTGGTGGGATTGGAAGGGAGTCATCCACTATGAGCTGCTCCCATCGGGCCAAACACTCAATTCGGACCTCTACTGTCAGCAACTGCCCCGATTAAAGCAGGCGATCGACCAGAAGCGGCCAGAATTGGCCAATAGGAAGGGTGTTGTGTTCCATCAAGACAACGCCAGGCCGCACACATCTTTAACGACGCGCCAGAAGCTCCGAGAGCTTGGATGGGAGGTTCTATCGCACCCGCCGTATAGTCCAGACCTGGCACCAAGCGATTATCACCTTTTCAAGCATTTGCAAAATTTTCTTGATGGTACAAAACTGGCCTCAAGAGAGGCTTGTGAAAATGAGCTGGTCAAGTTTTTTACCAATAGGGACGAGGACTTCTTCAGTCGCGGAATTATGAAATTGCCTTGAAAATGGACAAAAGTTATCGGACAAGACGGCGCATATTTGATCTAAATCGGATAATCCTAACTAAGTTAATTTCATCGTTGAAATGAAGCGAAAAAACGCTCAGAAGTTTTTACTTCATCTAATATTATAAATAAATTTTAATATACAGAATTTTATTCAAAATACTGCATTCTGTCTAAATTCACTTTTCAGTGAATTTCATGTTTATTTTATTTCAAATATCATCATTTGTGCTGATTTTTTCGAATGCTATATTCATAATCATATTGTCTTTTGAAAAACACTCTATTGAATAATCATTATTTAACAAAATTAAAAACACACACACACACACACACACACACATATATATATATATATATGTGTGTGTGTGGGTGTGTGTATGTGTGTCCTTTTAATTTTTAAATATATTTCTTAAAATCAATTTCTTTTCTAAAATATATTAATTTTTATTTCTAAAATATATATTCTTTTGTTTTTACATATGTATATATATTTTTTAAAATTAATTTCCTTAGTTCCAACGTATACCTACCCTTGTGGATTTTTACGTGTTACGCATTTCCAATTAAAGCCTTTCCTATCACTCTCAATCCGCACTTTGCTAATGTAGACTAACTTCCGTTGCGTCCACAGCTGTGTTGAGCTATACTATATCGGATTTGTTGAGGATACAGGCTAACTGATGGACGGCTAAGCGGTCACCACTCCGAGTATTGGCGATGCACAACGCTGCTTAACTGAAAGTACCGCTGGAGCCAATCTCCGGCCGCACATGCACCAGAGTCGGTGCATAAATGCAAAAACATCACCGTCTGATGCGAAAATGATTCAACACCTTGTTATTGCTCCACGACCAGGCCAAATCCGTCACTATTATTGTGCGTCACACACCCACACACACGCACACAATCTCCGTGCTTCTCTTGTTTTCCAGGTGAAAAATGCGCACGAGAGAAGAGCCAAAGGAACCCTCTCTGTGGGACACTCAGCTTTGATCTCGGTAAAAGTGAATTTAGCGCGCCCACGCTATTCGAAAAGCCATTAACTTGGCACACGATTATTTCTCTAGCGTCTCAAAAAGATGGAGAGACTAAGATCGAGAGAGAAGGAGAGAGAGAGAGTGAGAGACAGAGAGAAAGAGAGTGAAGAGAGAGAGAGAGAGAGAGAGAGAGAGAGAGAGAGAGAGATAGAGAGAGGAAGAGAGATAGAGAGAGAGGGAAAGAGAGATAGAGATTCTAATGGAAAAGAGGCATTCAAGATGCAACGCGATCTCTCTCTCTCTCTCTCTCTCTCCCTCTCTCTCTTTCTCTCATTCTGATCGCCACACCTGTACATCGCTCGGAGCATCAACGGAAAATCCAAACTGCTATAAAATTTTTATTGCAATTGTCATCTCGATGGCCAACATTATTCATTATTTGCATTTGTTTTCCATTAACGAACGTCGAATAATAAATATATTGTCGAATATTTTCAATTAGCTTTTGACACGAAATACAGCAATAATAATAACAATATTAACACCACAAAAGACGATAGTAATAACAAGGATAATAATCATCATTATTATTACAATACTAACGGGAATAATAACATTGATAATATATAATAATAATAATAATTAAATAATGCCTGTGAGGAAAAGCGGAAGTTATTATTCACGTTTTTATTTTTTACTATCCACATTATTTATTATTTCCCTTCATTCCCGTAATTAAGGGAAATAATAAATAATAATGATGCTAAAAGTAAATGAATAATAATATTAGTTATAATTATAATATTACTATCATATTTTTTCTCTGATTTGTTAGTAATATTAATTCATGACAACAGGAACATTAACAGTAATAATAAAAGTAATTGTTAATAATAATGATAAAATTGGAAATAAACTTTTTCCAGTAAAAATAATTATATCAGTATCGTTAGTCCTACAATGTCCAGGAAATTTTTTTTTTCATCCCGTCTTGACGAGTATAACGCGAGAACTATTATTATTACGGTTGCGTATCCCTCTCTGATGAATCCTGGTCGAAGGAGCGGGATCCACTCTTCGGTCCGCTTGGATGCTGTCGCTATGATGCAATTTCGCGTTTACACAAACGCATCCGTCTCCTACGTATATATATATATATATATATATATATATATATATATATATATATATATATATATAGATATATACATGTATGGACGTGTGTAATATTATATTAGTATTACAAGATTTATTACAGCACATGTGTAATGCGCGCGTCGAGAGTTGAGAGATCGGATATTTGTAAGATCGAAGTGATGTGGCGCATATCGTCCATATACGGACGAACTATACGAAATCTTCTTGTTTCATCTTGATTTCGTAGTGTGTGTTTCAAGCGATTCGAACGTGCGTACACTCGGCGCGATAAATTCTCGCTTGTGCGCGGTTAGAGCACGAATTTATCGCGTGAGAAGTTTTACGCACGACGTATGATCGCGCACGTTCCTTATCAATTTATATTCAGAGTGGCCCGGAAAGTGATGTCCAAAAGAAATATCTAGATAGACACCTCCGATCAGTACCCATCCGAATCGCACATATCCGTGGTCGGGTTCTACTGCTAAAAAAGTACTGCTAAAGGGTCTACTGCTAAAACTGTACTGCTAAACGGACTCTACTGCTAAAAGCTCCACTGCTAAAACTGTACTGTTAAAAGGCTCCACTGCTAAAAGCTGTACTGCTAAATGGGCTCTACTGCTAAAACTGGACTGCTAAAACTAGCTTTTGACAGAGGGCTCATGTAAGTCCCACTGATGGAGGTTATACTGTACTTTTTGCGGTTTTTTGACGATTTTTTGGAATTTTCCTGTGAAAACTTACATTGCTATCGGCGCCATTGTGCTGCACTCGGCGGGAGGTTATACTGTACGACGATTGTCACTAGTCGTCGCGGCCTTCTCCTTAATTTCCGCCATGATCTCCTTGCTGATTTTCAATGATCTCCTTCCTGATTTTCAATGATTTCCAATGATTTCCAATGATTTCCAATGATTTCCAATAAAGCTTTTCAACAACATACCCTTTTGCGTTTTAGCAGTTGAGACTCTTTAGTAGTGCTACTTTTAGCACTAGAGTCTATGTAGCAGTCCAGTTTTAGCACTAGAGCCCATTTAGCACTAGAGCGTTTAGCAATACAATTTTAGCAGTAGAGCTTTTAGCAGTACAGTTTTAGCAGTAGAGCCCGTTTAGCAGTAGAACTTTTAGCAGTTCTTTTTTAGCAGTAGAGCAGTAGAGCCCCCATATCTTATGTTCTACGATTTTTTAATATCTTTCGAGGAACACATCTATTTTTTATTTTTCTTTTTTGTGTATGTACTTCCCTCGCAATTTTTTTTTACTCATGTTAACGTTACGAAATGCACTATTGAGCAATAAATAAATTGCCAACTAAACACTAACGTTGAAGCCTTAGAATTGGATGAATAGCTTGAGAAATCGGTTTGACAGGATAAATCACTAAAGTTCAGATGATAGCAAAAAAATACTTATACTAGTCTAAATGACTCCCAATTGCTTCGGAAATAAATAAAAACCTATGCCACAGGAAAAGTTGAAAAAAAAAAACATTTTAAAATGCTTTGTTTCTCGGAAAGTAAAAAATATCGTAGAGGATATAATAATGGGGGTGATCGGATTGATACAAGGCATCGAGAATTTCCTTTTGGACGTCAATTTTCGGGCCTCATACAGGGTGCGTTCATAAGCAACCCGTCTAGCCCCCCCCCCCCCGCCCACGAGGCGCTGGCGATACAGGTTCCATGTGCAATACAGCTTCCGTATGCAACACAGCTTCTGCAGGTGCTTGCAGCAATATGTATTTAACAATACAAAAGCTCGGAAAACATGGTTTTATTATATCAATGATCGTGTACACCGTGGAGGCTGAGATTTTGACTCCTCACGCGATGTTTTCCCTACTGAAAGCATCCCGCGAGGCGTAAAAGTCCCACTTTGCCTCCTTGGTACACAATGTACTATTTATTTGTCTATCATTTTATACTTTACCTGATCTCCTAATGGCATTCTATATAATTCGTAGGTATTGTATACATTACCTAGGTAAAGTACAATATGTAATGGTTAAGGATGGATAAAATATTTTATACATTGCCTAGACGAACCCGGTATTGTATAGAATTCCTAGGTGTTCTATAGAATGCCTGCATTATACACATTGCCGGTAACACACAATATATATATATATATATATATATATATATATATATATGGGGCATTCCACGCCAAATCGACGACTTTCCGGCCCGATTCTTTTCAATTTGGCTGAAACTTTAATATTTTATTTTTTTCGTCTTAAAACACTTGTGTGATGTTTTTCAATTTTTTTTACATAATTGGAAATACGTAATGAATTTTAAAAGACCCCCGTTTTTTTTTCAATTGGTCATAACTTTCTGAAAAACGGACCGATTAAGATTTTTTTTAAATTCTTCGTTTTGAAATGTTCTTTATGAAAAAAAATATTTGAAAAATATTGAAACCCATTTCCGACATGATTTTTTAGTTTAAAAAAAAGGCGATTTTTTCAAAGACCGTCATTTTTTATTTTTTTTTGTCAAAAAAATCTGATACATTTAGCATTTTTACCGCCAGACCCATCGTGGTAAGATTTTTCTTTCTATTTTTTTCTAAATTGGAATCTTTTTTTCTTAATTTTTTCCAAATATAATTTCAAATATTATTTAAAATAGTTAATTCTATCATACGCAATACTTTGTATATAATATTAACTTACGTAAAAAGTTTTGCAATTATGTTACATTTTTTTTAAAGGATTATTTTATGGGGAATAAAGTAACTAGTTATTCAATTAATTGTTTAATAGTAATTAATGATAAATTTATTGATTTCTGTGACGTTTGAATAATTTACATAATTTGTGATTTCTTGAATTAGAAACATTTTTAACAATAAGACAACCATTTGTGTCAGGTATCACACAGTGCAACAGCTGAGTTCCTGAAACGGTTTTGGTTTTCGAAAATCATTCACGGAGATCGTTCACAGCATTATTGTAGTCTTTCGACGATGTAAACAGTCAGTGCATATCAAACAAAAACGATTCAACTCGAACGTTTTTTTAACATTGACAGATACTTGTTGCAATCCATTCCGTTATAAATAATACTTCAAATTATACGAATTACAGCAGCGGTCGAAATGGCTTTCTGATCCGATGGTATATGATGAATTGAAAAAAAAACGTTCGCATTAGAATCTTGATAAAAACTAATATTCTTACTGAGAGACGAACCTTAATACCTTCAAAAATGTAAATCTTTAGCAAAAATTAAGGTTAGAAAAAAAGAAAGAAAAATCTTACCACGATGGGTTTGGCGGAAAAAATTCTAAATTTATCACATTTTTTCAAAAGTTGGGTTCTTTGAAGAAATCGCGTTTTTTTCGAAAAAAAAAAACAAAAAAAAATCATGTCGAAGATGATTTTGAATATTTTTTTTTCATAAATAACATTTCCAAACAAAGAATTTAAAAAAAAAGATCTTAATCCGTCCATTTTTTAGAGAGTTATAAGCATTTGAAAAAAAAAAACGGGCGATTTTTTTTAATTCACTACATATTTGCGATTATGTAAAAAAATTTGAAAAAATCACACAAGCGTTTCAAGAGGTTACGTTAGTTTCGAAGCATATTTTCTCTATTTTTTTAAACATAATATATAATTTATTTTATTCAAAATGTTAAACACATAAAAGAGCAACATTTCAACAATATTAAACAAAAAAATTCATCCAAAAATTTGGGAAATTCAGCCGGTGGGACCTGGTTTCCGGAAACCCCGAAAAAAAAGTGTCCTCGTGGTGGTTAGGATAACTCATGATACCTTTATCTAAAATTACAAAATCAATTTTTTTTCTATTAGTAGATAAGTATAGCTCGTGATTGAACGAAGAATTTCCAAAAAAATTGAAATTTAAATTTTTGGCAGAGTCGTATGCAAAATAGTTCAATTTTTTGTACAGTTTACAGTACGTCTAGCATTGTAAAATTAGTTGTAATCGAAAAACAAAAAACCTTCGTTCAATCACTAGTCAATGCTATTTTGAAGAAGTGTGCAAAACTTCAATAAGATCGGTGCATTAGTTTTTGAGAAATCGTGTCTCTCTCTCCTAGACTTTTGCTCCGATTGACTTAAAACTTTGGGAGAATATTCTAGACATATTGTACTATTAGATAATAAAATAAATAAATGGATTTTTTTTTTAATTTCCGAACACACGTAACCCCTTAAGATGACAACAATAATATATTGAAGTTTCAGCCAAATCGAAAGGAGTCGGGCCGGAAAGTGGTCGATTTGGCATGGAATTCCCCATATACAGGGTGGACCACGCAACGTGTGCACCTCTTTTACCACCAAAATATGCGTTGCACAAAAAAATGTTTTATACAAAAGTTACATGGTTTATAAAGCTACACTATGTGGTGCATTTATTTTTTTTCATAGGTGGAGGCACTTCGAAGATTTGAAGGTCAATTTTATTTTTTCAAATGGAATGCTATATTTTTTATAGCGTAATATGATAGAGTATCGAATTCTGAGTAAAAAAGTATAGACCTTTATTAGCCCTAGAGTTAATAGCTAACGAGTAATTTCACTTTATTACTTTAAAATTTTCTTCACGTAATATCAAGTTGGAGATTCAAATCTACTACAAATTTCTGAATGGCAGTGTTTACATCACAGTGTTTATCAATATGAACACATTTACCACATCACACACACTTATCATGATTCACAATCTTCTCAATGATTGTAATCCAATATTAAAGTATCCTTCGGTGATTGTGCGTGAGTATTATCAGAACGATAGAAGTGAAAATGAATTTTTCTAATAGTGATACTATTAGAGATTGATATTACGAGAAGAAAATTTTAAAGTAATAAAGTGAAATTATTCGGTAGCTATTAAATCTAGGGCTAATAAAGTTCTATACTTTTTTACTCAGAATTCGATACTCTATCATATTACGCAATAAAAAATATAGCATTCCATTTGAAAAAATAAAGTTGACCTTCAAATCTTCGAAGTGCCTCTACCTATAAAAAAAATAAATGTACCACATAGTGTAGCCTTATAAACCATGTAACTTTTGTATAAAACATTTTTTTGTGCAACGCATATTTTGGTCGTAAAAGAGGTGCACACGTTGCGTGGTCCACCCTGTATATATATATGGATAAGGTGATTTTGAAGACATTAGACTTAGTGGACGGTTTTCCTATTAGACAATTGTCCCGATACTCAATATCACGTAAGCCCCAATGTCTTTGCAAACATATTCGGATAAAATGTGAACATATTAATATAAAAATCATTTCAAGGACCGTCCGGTGGCTCAAAATCAAAGATTTGTTTGAAAACCATTTCGGGGACCGTCCTCAATAAGAGCCGGAGTGCTGATAGCCAACATTGCATGGATATAACAGTTTAAAAATATCCTTTCCTCATATAGATATATATTCTTTCTGTCCGTACGCATGAATGAAGCAATCGATTACACATTTATGTAAATGGAATTATTTTCTTTTTCTCTTTGCTATTCCTACCAAGTGTATTACGTGCGCGCGGTAAAGATATAAAAGAATTGGGACGAGAGTCCGTCCGCATCGTAAATTGATCGGTTCCGGTCGCGCGGAGATTTTAAGATGATCGAAAAATCAATTTGGCCGTGTTTAAACAATAACAATAACAACAACAACAACAACAATGGAGTAACGGCAACGAGCCATTAACGGAACCAAATAAAAGACGCTTTGTATCTCCCGCGCTGCGTTTGACGCAACATTATTGCGTTATTCGGTGTACGCGCGTAGAAATCGAATAACGCACGATAGTGTGTGTGTGTGTGTGTGTGTGAGTGTGTGTGTGTCTTCATAACGCGCGGTAGATTCGATGAGGGGTAATCACAAGGGAATAAAAAATCCTACATACATGCAGGTATACGAATATCACATATGTGGAGAGTAGCGATCATATACAGGGTGACAATTATATGGTGATCAGGTGTTTCTTATGGTTCTGGAGCGAAAATATTGCGAACAAGAATAATATTATATTCAATGGTTTTGTATGGTCCTCCTCGAAAAACAATATAGCGTATTTTTGTGCCCAGTAGTATTTACTAGTAGAAATTGAGCGTTTTGGAAGAATATCAAAATTCCGTTCTGAATTCAACAACCCGAAGATAATTAAATTTCAAATACAAAACACTCCGGAAAAAGGAACTTTTTTCAAATGAAATTATATTTTATTTATCTACTTTAGAATGCATCCTTGATAATTTTTTTTCTCAATGACGAGATACGCAAAAAAGGTCTTCCAGGAGTGTTTCGTATTTGGATTTTTTCCAGAATCCTCATTTTTTTCTGGCAAATACTACTCATCACAAAAATACGCTATATTTTTTTTTTTTTTTCGAAGAGGACTTGAAAAACCATTGAGAATCATATTTTTCCGGGTCGCAAAATTTCCGCGCAAGGCACACACACACACACACACACACACACACACACACACACACACACACACACACACACACACACACACACACACACACACACACCACCACACCACACCACACACACCGCACACACACACACACACACACACACACACACACACACACACACACACACACACACACACACACACACACACACACCTACACACACACACCACACACACACACACACACACACACACACACACACACAAGTATGCGCGCGTACGAGCAGCTGCAATAACGCCTGGGAGTCTCATCATCGGGCGCGACGAGCCCCACGTCGCTATGAATAATTGCGTCTAATAAGGAAGTCGCTGAAAAAAAATTAGTAATCGATCTTCTGATGATCTCGCCCGCGCTCGTGCCTACTCACGCCGATGTTCTCCACGCGATCTTTACGATCCCTATCCATTATTATTATTATCATCATTATTGCGCTTCTTTTTTTCTCTTATACAGTGTATGCAAAAAAAAATCAATAATTTGGTCTCTCGCGCAATGAGAAGAGAAAAGTAATCCGAAAGTGAGTTTCATTGTTAACTTAAAAGTATACTTTTGTTATTTTTTTATTTGAGACGAGTCTAATTGCACTTTCTTCAATTAATAATAACCTCATTGTGAAACAATATTTTTCAACAAAAAAAAAATACTCAAACTTGGCAACTTGGTATTAATTGTATGTGAAATCCAGACCGCGTAATCCCAATACTCTCGTAAAAGAAACAATCGAAAATCGACCGGTTTTTTGAGCCCCAAGCTAATGGAAAGCCGTTAAATATTATTACTATTATTATCGTTAACATTATTCATACCTATATATATTTAGAGAACTTAAAAAAAGAACGCGAGCGGCCGAGGGCGAGAGATAATGACGAACGAGCACGTGCCACCGCAAGCGTTTTAATTCGATTGAACGCTCGGCGGCGACGAGACACAGGTGAATAATTAATACTCGCGGGCGAGCTAGCGCCACACACGCACACACACACAAGCACATACACACACACACACAAACACACACCAGCGTGCAAAGCGCATATATTCCTCGGTCGGTCGAGCGTGCTCTCGTCGTACGACTCTCCGAACGTGACGACACGACTATAATAGCGATCACAGGACATAAAGTGAATAAACATCTCTCCAGGTATAGGACACTGTAAGCCCGTCTCAATTCAGATTTAAAGCAAATATATTTGACTAAAATGCGCAAAGAGCGGAGCTCGATGAAATACGCGCACATGTAGAGAATAACGTAAATCGGTGCTGTGATTATATAAATATATAAATATATTCCTATATATACTGGTACGAATATTGTGATAATAAGACTCTGGAGAAACGAGAGCACGTGTACGACATTATATATAAGTATACGCGATGAGAAACTTTGTTATTATACTCTCCCGATTATCATTAATGTCTCCATCGTCGCGACTATCATAATAATGATGATAATTATAAATTTATATTCATATATATATATATATATATATATATATATATATATATGTTAGGTGTAGTAAAAAGAAATCCATTATTTTTGCAATAGATGGCTTTAGTAATCTCTATCTCGCGTTGTATAAGTGCGATCGGATTACTCTAGATGGCGTTAGAAAGATAAGATTTCGTACTAAAATAAACATCTCAGACAGTTTTGTGATTGCTTGACTCAATATTTTTTGAGCGCGCGTCAAAGATGGCCACCAGCAAAGTGAAAATACGCCATATTTTACAGTTTTTCTTCGATAAAGGCGAAAACGCAAGCCAGGCGGCTGAAAATGTGAATAGTGTTTATGGTCCTGATACTGTAACAGCCAATCACGCGCAATTTTGGTTTCGTCGATTCCGTTCCGGTAATTTTGATGTCAAAGATGCACCACGCTCTGGACGGCCAATTGTCGAAAATGTCGATAAAATAATGGAAATCGTCGAGTCCGACCGTCATGTAAGCACTGTTTTGATTACCCAGGAGCTAAACATTGCACAAAAAAGCGTTTGGAACCACTTGAATAAGGCTGGATACAAAAAGAAGCTCGATGTATGGGTGCCACACGAGTTAACGCAAAAAAACCTCATGGGCCGAATTTCCATCTGCGAATCGCTGCTGAATCGCAACAAAATCGACCCATTTCTGAAGTGGATGGTGACCGGTGATGAAAAGTGGGTCACTTACGACAACGTCAAGCGAAAACGGTCTTGGTAGAATCGCGGTGAGCCGGCGCAAACGGTGGCCAAGCCAGGATTGACGGTCAGGAAGATTTTACTGTGTGTTTGGTGGGATTGGCAGGGAATCATCTACTATGAGCTGCTCCTCTACGGCCAAACTCTTAATTCGGACCTGTAGTGTCAACAATTGGACCGTCTGAAGGAAGCAATCGCCCAGAAGCGGCCAGCTTTGGCCAATAGGAGAGGAATTGTGTTCCATCAGGACAACGCCAGGCCACACACATCGATAGTGACTCGCCAGAAGCTCCGGGAGCTTGATTACGAGGTTCTTATGCATCCACCTTATAGCCCAGATCTGGCACCAAGTGATTACCACCTGTTCCTGTCTATGGCGAAAGATTTTGCTGGTGAAAAATTCGCCTCAAGAGAAGCTTGTGAAAATCGACTGTCCCAGTTTTTTGCCAATAGGGACGAGGGTTTCTATGAGAAAGGCATAATGAAATTACCTTCAAAGTGGCAACAAGTTATCGATCAAAACGGTGCATATTAGACCTAAATCGGATAATTCTAACTATGCTAAATAAAGCCTTCAATTTCATGCAAAAATAATGGATTTCTTTTTACTACCCCTTATATTAGCTTCCGTCTGCGGTTTCGCCCGTGTAGATTTTGGCTTATAGAAACATCATTAGAAGTAGCACCACGCATTAGGCCTTTTAAAAATCTTAAAATATGCGTTTTATTATTTGTTTTGAAGAATATTTATACCTAGTTACAAGTTGATACACGCAAGGAAAGTTTTCCGTACAAACTTTTACACCCCATTTCACCCCCTCAAGAATCGATTTTCGAAATATTCTTTTTCAGTGTCCCTCTACAGCTTCTAAGGAACATATGTTTCAAGTTTCAACTTGATACGCGCAACAATTATAATTTCATCATTAGATTGTTTTAAATATTATAATTACAAAAATATTAGACATTAGATTTTATCCAATTATAATAAAATTATAATTGATTCGTTATATTCTATAAGAATTTGAATTTGATAATTATATTAGATTTGACACGAACGTTATAATTTGAAAAATATTAGATATATTTATATTAGATTTGATATTATATTATCATCTATTTTAATGATATTTTATTTGTTTATATCCTATAATAAGAATTATATCAGACAGATAATTTCATAATTGAATTAGATTCGACTCGAATATTAGAATTAGAAAAATATTAGATGTATTTTTCATAGCCTACGTGTTATTCCAAGTAACTCTTTACATGTGTGCCAAATTTCCTAAAAATCGGTTCAGCCGTTAAGGCGTGATAGTGGAACAAACATCAGGCATACAGATTTAAAAAAAATATTAGATATTAGAATTAGAATGAAAAGTATCCTATGTGTCGAAAGCTATCTATATTTTAAATTTCATTGATTATATAATAATTTGAATTTCATCATTACATTAGATTTGTATATATAATATTATAATTAGAAAAATATTAGATATTAGAACGAGACGTATCCTATGTCTTAACCCAGGCCATAAGCTATCTACATGTTAAATTTTATTGAAATCGATCAAGCCATTTTGGCGTAATTGAGTCACAAACAGACAGACAGAAAGTCAGATTTATAATATTACGATTTATCTATGGATATAAAGTTATTATTATTATCATTATTATGATCGTCACAAGGGTGGAAATATTAATGATAATCGTGCTAATATAAAATTATGAATAATATTATTATTATTCCTAATTCTAAAACTTTTGATTACATTTAAATGTTTATTATATTTGTTATAATTCATCATTATAATTTGTATATATACACACACATACACACACACACACATATATACATATATCAAGAGCAATCAAGAGCAATGCAATAATAATGAATCGCGAGTACGGCTTCGCGCCGCTTATCCAGAAAAATTATCTGAGTCGTGTACGCATCCGCGTATTATATTATATTCGCGTGTACTTAATAATCGTATACACGGCAGCCGACTGGGCATAACGAGGATCTAGTATGATGCACTCGATGTAGTCGCTCAGCATCCATAACCTATATATATATACACACACACATATAAATATATATACATATATGTGCATGAGTAAAACAAGTGAGGGATAATGGTCCAATAAATTATGCAGCCGGTATACTCAGGGCGACTCGTGCGCGCCAATTTCAAAACGCTTGCCTCCCACTCGTATTCTCAGGTGGAGATATTACCGTGGAATTTTTAATTCCTTTTTCTAACAGATATAATTATTTGTTATAAATTTTCGTATATTTTTCATTGAATTTAAGATGGCCCAAATCAGTTTTTGCTATATATATATTTACGCACAATAGAATTTAGAGGAATTGAATGTGCAGAGACTAACTTTCAAGTAATTGAATTTAGAGAAATAAAATGGGGGGGAATGAAACTTAAAGAAATTTAATTATGGAAATTGAAACAGACACTGGTGGATCGGCGGTCTAGGTTCGTCTCCAGCGGTACTTCAAGTTAAGCAGCCCCGTGCATGGCCCATACTCGGAGCGCTTAGCCGTGCACCGGCTGGAATCAATCAGTCAGCGGAAGGCCAACACTTCTGATAACTTGCTGTAGATAGTTGAATTAAACGTCTATGCACTAGACAATCAGAAGAGAATGGGCTCGTCTAAACCGATACGGGTTTGCCACAGTTTCCCCGTACCCTCGGCACATGCGGTATATCGTACCTCAAGGTGACCGTCGACGTAACGAGAGTTAGGTTAAATCAGCAAAGTGCGGGTAAGGAGTGATAGGAAAATATTCAATTGGGAAGGGGTAATACGTAAAAATCCGCAAAGGTATACCTTGGAACTATGGATATATATATATATATATATATATATATATATATATATCTACACGTATAAATACATATCACGACTGCCCGCGTAATTATATGGCGCGTTCAGGCGCAGTTATATCTACGTGATTTTCCGATGTTGCGAATGACACGTAAAACACACTATACATGTGTATATTTGCTCTGGTGCTTCAGTGTGTGTGTGTACGAAGATGTTATACGTCACATTCCAAAAGTATTATCCGTCTTTGAAACACTCGGAAAAGGAAAGGGAACCGCAAGTCCTATTTTGTTCCTATTTATATATATATATATATATATATATATATATACAGGGTGAGGCACATAAAGTGTTACCGAGCAATAGCACTCAAAGTATTGATCATATCCAAAAATGTTTCAGACAAAAGTTTCAGTGTTCGAGAAGGCCGTCATACTGGACCACCCTACTTTTTTATCGGTGGAGGCGCTGAAGCTACGTCAAGGTCAACTCCACTTTTTTAAATGGAACCATGTATTTTTTTTCGCCTGACATTATTGCCGATTTTAAGACGAATTCAGCGACCGACAACACAAGGTCATTCTAATCACGCAAAGTATGAAAATAGTCGAAAAATCGAAAAATATCGGAATAATCACTTTCAAAGGATCCACTAAACTTGGTTTGGGTCTACCTACAGAAGATGCTCGAAGTGATGACCCTCGACTTGTAAAGTCAATCAAACGGCACAACCATATCAGTGCCTAATCCATCAACTTTGTTAACCACACCAGAATCCGCTCCAAAAAACGGCACAACCGTATCAGTACTTGAACCATCAACTTTGTCAACCACAGCAAAAGACGCTCAATCAAACGGCACAACCATATCAGTGCCTAATCCATCCACTTTGCCAACCACAGCAAAAGACGCTCAATCAAACGGCACAACCATATCAGTGCCTAATCCATCAACTTTGTCAACCACAGCAAAAGACGCTCTATCAAACGGCACAACCATATCAGTGCCTAATCCATCAACTTTGCCAACCACCGCAAAAGATGCTCAATCAAATGGCACAACCATATCAGTGCCTAATCCATCGACTGTATCAACCACAGCAAAAGACGCTCAATCAAACGGCACAACCATATCAGTGCCTAATCCATCAACTTTGTCAACCATAGCAAAAGACGCTCAATCAAACGGCACAACCATATCAGTGCCTAATCTATCAACTTTGTCAACCACAACAAAAGACGCTCAATCAAACGGCACAACCATATCAGAGCCTAACCCATCCACTTTGTCAACCATAGCAAAAGACGCTCAATCAAACGGCACATATCAGTGCCTAATCCATCAACTTTGTCAACCACAGCAAAATACGCTGAATCAAACGGCACAACCATATCAGTGCCTAATCCATCAACTTTGTTAACCACACCAGAATTCGCTCCAGAAAACGGCACAACCGTATCAGTACTTGAACCATCAACTTTGTCAACCACAGCAAAAGACGCTCAATCAAACGGTACAACCATATCAGTGCCTAATCCATCAACTTTGCCAACCACCGCAAAAGACGCTCAATCAAATGGCACAACCATATCAGTGCCTAGTCCATCAACTTTGTCAACCACAGAAAAAGACGCTCAATCGTACGACACAACCATATCAGTGCCTAATCCATCGACTTTATCAACCACAGACGAAAGTACTCCAACAAACAGCACAATAATATCAGTACCTAATCCACCGATTCTGCCGAAAAATCCAAAAAATTACAGCAGTGTAGCTACGACGGTTAAGCCTCAAACGCAGGTGAATCCATGCCGTCGGCGAGGCTGTAACTTCACATAGCGAAAAGAGGGAAGTGCGTCAATACAACGTCAGCAGGAAGGGAGATGACCAAAGTTACAGTGTCGAAACTGTTCCAAACACCGGATCATAGCCGAAAGGAAAGGCGATCGTAGACGACGTACTATCAGGAACAAAGGGCGGGTAGCCAAAGGATCGCGCGAGACAGAACGAAGTGAGGAATCGTAATGAAAAAATAGCTATTTTCCTTTTCCCATAACGTAACCCATAAAGATCGTACAAAATTATGATTCTGAAAACATATATAAACAATGGCAGTACGTTGAACCGTCAGCTGACGTGCTAAAAATTTTTGTATAGATCTAATTTCACGATAAACTCATAAAACTGGATTAATTAATTACAAAATATATCAATTAGGCCGGAAAATTAAAATAGGAAGCTTTGTGGTAGTTCGGGGTTTGAAACCAGGTTGTTGTGTATTCGCTACTTGGGCGCAGGCGTTCCTTAGGATTTCGCTTAACATCAATATTATAAATAATTTCAAATACAATTTTTTTAAGAACAATCGCCGTAAGTAATGGTACGATTATTGAACATTTCAATTATACTCGCTGAACCGACAGTGGTGGGCGCGCGGTCGGTGTGCGGGCTCGGCGGTCACTCAAGTTAAGCAGCATTGGAGGCTGTCAATACTTGGAGCGGTGACCGCTTGCCCGTGCA
Organism: Ophion ventricosus; assembly: GCA_963932345.1. Classification (NCBI taxonomy): domain Eukaryota; kingdom Metazoa; phylum Arthropoda; class Insecta; order Hymenoptera; family Ichneumonidae; genus Ophion; species Ophion ventricosus. Next base: position 19,275,611 of record OZ010711.1, read on the forward strand.
CTGGTTTGCGCGTCAACCTCTGAGCGGGAGGCAGTTTGTCTGAGTTTCTGATGGTAATACAACTGAAACTCAGCCAAATATAGCCGCCTGTATCGGCCCAGGTTTTTCGCAGTTTCCCTGGGCCCTCGTGCAAATGCGATACAGTAGTGCATTAGGAAAGAATGGCTGCGGTCAACACTCTGGGGGGGGGGGGGGGGGCACTCTGGAAGGAATGTAGGGAACTCTGGAAGGATTGTGAATGTCGGAAGGAATGGAAGGAATAAAGGCGAGGATGGTAAAAGGGGAAGGACCCCGTACCTCTGATGAATACAATTATATTCGCTTTCGTCGGAAGTGCTTAATTATAAATATATGTGTATATATATCTATATTTTTAAATATATATATATGTAAATGCATTGGAAGGTAATAAACGATATAAAAATAAAAAAATTAATACAAGAGAATAAGAAGTATTATTTGACTTAACTTGGGGAGCGAAAGAAAAAGTTTGTTATACAATACTGAGCAATTAATTTCTTTCAACTCCTCTTTTTTTTCTTCTCTTCCCTTATCCTTGACAGATCTGCAAAAGCCCAAAAAACACGTCGACTTTCAATATTGCTTTCTGATAGGAGTGTTGGGATGACGTGACCGGGATTTGACATACAATTAATACATAGCCTTGACAAATTTGATTTTTTTTGTAATTGAAAAATATTGATTAACAATGAAGTTATTATTCTTTAAAAAATCATCTAAAGTGAAAAATAACAAAAAAGTACTTATACTATAATATTCAAAATTGACGCCAGTGCGTGGCTCCAGTGACCTCTTGTGTGAAGCAGTGTCAGCCCGAGGCCAATACTCGGATAGGTAAACGCGTAACCGCCCCGCTTCGAAAAATTACTGAAAATCCACTAAAAAAATTCCATAAAAATGTACAAGAAGGAAGGAAAAGAGAAAGTCGAGAAAAATTAATAAACCGATTGCGTGCGAAAAAATGTGCTCCGCAGGGTTCTCCTGCACAACAGAAAAGGTTGACTGATGTACATGTGGAGTCGACGTATATTTCTGTTTCTATTTTTTATATCCTCTTGTGTGAGTCGAGTGTATGAAGATTTGATCTCTCTCTCTCTCTCTCTCTCTCTCTCTCTCTCTCTCTCTCTCTCTCTTTCTCTCTCTCGCTCTCTCTCTCTCTCTCTCTCTCTCTCTCTCTCTCTCTCTCTCTCTCTCTCTCTCTCTCTCCCTCTCTCTCTCTCTCGCTCTCCCTCTTGCTCTCGTGGGTCCCTGCGAACGTCGAGAAACGAGCGCTTCCTTGACTATTACATATCCAAAGCCGAGAACTTTTCAGAAACGAGACTTGCTCTGGCAGCCTCCGAGACCGCGAACGCGAGAGAGTACCTGACGATCACGAAAACGCAACGGGAATTCTCTCGTAACACGAATGGAGACGAAACACCGTTCTTATTTCCGTCCCCCGTTTATGGTGAACCAGATACTTCTGTATTCGTTTTTCATATGCATATGTTGCATATATATATATGGTATACATATATAGAAATTTATTGAGTTCCGATATGTTTTTAAGGATCTGGCGGGCAGATTTGGTGACCGAGAAAAATATGATAATGATTTTTCAAGTACTCTTTGACAAAAAATATCGCATAACGAATAGTATTTGACAGAAAAATTCGGGCATTCTAGAAAAAAATCAAATTGCCATTTTGAGTTCAATAGAATGAAGATAGTTCGATTGAGAATACGAAACAGTAGTAAAATAACTTCTTTTTTAATGGAATTAGATTCCATTAATCCACGTTAAAAGACATCTTTCATATAAGCGGAACGTAATATTTATTATGCGACGAATGGACGCGCAAATACATCGGCAGCGGATTTGCGAGGCTGCTTGTGTGTGCGTGTGTATGTGTGCGTTTGTGTCACTGCAGATTCGGAGCACAAATACACGTGTGTGTATGTGCGAGGAAATATATTTACCAGAGAGGCAAAATCAGCTTTCACCCGATGCTGATATTGCACGAAGAAAGCTCTCGCTCGATGAGACCAGGGCACACATAACGTGTGTGCTATGCGCTATCTTTTACTATAGATATTAATATTTATGTGTATGTACAGTGTGGCTCATTTGACGTATTTGAAGCTGACATCGCAAAACGTACCCACTGCAATGGGAAAAGTGTTTCAAACAATAGGTGTTTGGTTAGATGGGGAAAAAATTAGGACCCTTAGAAACAAAACAATAGGGGGGAAAGCGAAGATTCGAATAGAAGTTTCATTTCTCTAAGCTAATGTTTTAATTTCTCTAAATTTAATTTCTCCACATGTAATTTCTCTAAAGTAAATTTTTCGCAAATTAATTTCTTTGAATTCAATTTCTCTAAATTTAATTTCTCCATATTTAACTTCTCTAAATTTAATTTCTTTCAATTTATTTTCTCCACATTTAATTTATTCAAATTCAATTCCGCTCGGTTTAATTGCAATAAATTCAATTTCTCCACATTTCATTTCTTCAAATTCATATTCTCCTCATTTCATTTCGTTAAATTCGACTTCTCTCAATTTCATTTATCAATATGTCATTTTCCTAAACTTATTTTTATTACGTTCAATCTTTCTGAATTTAATTTCTCAAAATTGAGCTTCCCTCAGTTTAATTTCTGTTTAATACATTTGCTGTCAAATTTTGATTAAAAATTTCGAAATTGAGAAATTTAGAATTGAGCCACCCTGTATATACATTTATATATACACACATAGTATTAGTCCAGGTTTGTATATATGTTTGCCCATAGATTTACTCTAGCTCGATACAGTTCGCGTCACACACGCTCGGAGGGTTAGTGCAAATACAGGCGCGATTATTCTCGCGAGATTACGTTCGGTAATCTCGCCGCGCGTAGTCTAGAAGAAAATCGAGAGAAAGAGGGCGAGATATACGGAGGGAGTAGAGATAGAAACTAATGGCGCATCTATGCGGACGAGGGAGCGATTACGTAAAGTTTCTTTCCAACGATTATTTCATCCTCGTATGCGCGGGTGTCTGGACTCGGCCGCGTTTTTCCATATAACTCAAACGGCAATTTATTATTATTGTCATTATTATTTTTTTTTCGATATGTACGTGTAGCCGTGCTTGTCATAAAAGGAAGCTCGTGTTTATTATTTTTTGTATACATACCCAGACAGACAGTCATGATTATCACAGCGTGCATACAATTGATGAAGCAAATTTTACAGCATATTGACTACATGTTCTTATGCAAAACCATGAACTCATTTAGTATCATGCATTTACAAAACATTTTGATCTTAATATGTCGTTTATAAATGCATCACGCGTTTAGAGCACGTCGAACTCATATCGCTGTGCTCAAGTGTCCGCAATTAATATCCGTAAATTTTACATCATATTGAAGTCATGTGTAGACATTTTGGTGTGTAATCACTATGGTAACATCAATTGTTCTCATGAATTGTACTCAACATGAACGCAATTTCGTTTACGTTGGTGAAGACATTTCATGAGCTCATTCAGTATCATGGATTTGAGACACATCTTGACTTAAATTTGTCGTTTCGAAATGCATCATCCATTGACTACAAGATGAACTCATAAGAGGGCAAATTTGAATTCTACAATGAATATTTGCCGATTGACGTCATATGGTAGTCATCCAATGATTTTTTTTATGTATTCACTGGGTTAGCACTGGTAATAGACATGCCATGCAAGCAATATGACGGCGATGTGCATATTTCTTAGTGATACACCCCATGCACGCAATGTGCCGGCAAAATGCATGTTTCTCAGTGATACATTCTATGACGGCGATATGCATGTTCTCAGTGATGCATTCGATTAGCACAATATGACGGCAATATGCATATTTCTCAGTGACACATCCCATGAGCGCAATATGACGGCGATATGCGTGTTTCTCTGTGATACATCCTATAACGCGCGATATGCATGTTTCTCAGTGATACATTCGATGAGCGCAATATGATGGTGATAAGCATGTTTTTTAGTAATACATCCTATGAGCGTCATACGACGGCGATAGTATGTACTATATAATGAAATAAAATTTCAATAAAAATTAATTTCTAAGAATTTGTTGTTTGTTTTTATTCAAATGGATGTATTATGCCTTCTTAAAAAATTGAACATTTTTTAAGAAGGTATGTCATGTAAATTCAAATATAGTGTAGTTTTGTGATGAGCAGTATTTAAAAAAAAAATTGAGCATTCTGCAAAACAATAATAAATGCAATTTGAGTACAGCAGAAGAAAGATAACTGAATTCCCAATACGAAACGATCCTGAAAAACTTTTTTCGTGTCATTGCGAAAACAATTATCAAAGATGCATTTTAAAGTGGATTAACGGAATTGAATTCCATTTTAAGAAACCTTTTTTACAAGTGTTTCCTATGCGGAATTTAATTATCTTTATTCTACTAAACTCAAAATAGAATTTTGATTTTTTTCCAGACTGCTCAATTTTTTTCGGCAAATACTCCTCATCACAAAAATACGCTATAGTTTTTCCGAAAAGCCCTTGAAATACCATTAAATATCATATCTTTCTCGGTCACAAAATCTTCGCGTCAGACTCTTCAAAGACATATGACCACCTTATAATTGTCATCCTGTATATATACGTATAGATGTCTATATATAATTTTTTATAATCATTATTTTTTCTGAATCTTTTTATACCTATATAATTTTTTTTATCAAACACATCGTTTTCTATACTATTTTCTATATAAATAACTATATATATATATACACTTTTCAAAGATGTGAATACTTTCGAAAAATAACAGATAAACACACGTTTACAATATACATATATATATATCGCTTTAAATGTGCATTTCTTACGAAATTGTTTTTCGTACATATTTGCATGCGGCCATCGAGTGCAATCCGTCAATTATAATATTGCTCAAACTAAACGGAAAGCAAAAAAAAATACGAAAAAAACAAAACATTACCTTTTGTGAACGAGGGGAAATTACAGTGATAAAAGTGCATCCTGCTACCAATATCAGGTGAATCGTTGCGTAATGAATTCTGCACAAAAAAAAACAGGAAGAGCGAACTACCAGAGGGACAGAGAGAAGGAGAGAGAGAGAGAGAGAGAGAGAGAGAGAGAGAGAGAGAGAGAGAGAGAGAGAGAGAGGACTGAGAAGCGGATTCATTCGTAGTGGGTAATTTCTGGGGTGTTTCTCGCGTTGGATAGTTTCCTCTTTCGAAGCGACTCGCATGTATGGGATACTAGATGCGAAGCTCATTTGTCTATTCGTTCAAGATCTCGATTCGGTCTTAAGAAGAACACAAAATGATGGTGATAATCATTTCCCCGTAAAAGTAAAAAATGTTATATACGTATGTAATTGTTTGCAATTTTCATTTAGCAATTATTATTATTATTTATCTCTTTTTACATTTTTACTCACGGCATGATTGTTTTTTAATTTTCATTCTTACAGTACTAATATTTACAAGATTCACAGTTCTTACATTTACGAATGTAGCACACTTTGTTCGATAAGTTCATGTTGTGCTTTCTCAGTATTTACATAACTAATGTTGATACAATTTATTTACATTTTTCACCTGTACAGACGGTTTTTAATTTTTATCCATTTTTGATAATCAAATTCATAACGTTCACGCACAGGTCCACTACCATCTTGTGTCCGCAAGAATTACAAATTTATCTTACGTCTACCTGCAACATTCCTCCCCTTATTAACAATAATAGTAATGACAACAATAATGATAATAATCAAGGCTTTTTCTTCGGATAATTGAATGCTGGATTCCAAAAAGGCGAAGCAAATGAAAATTTTAAAACTCCAACCATCGTAATTAGAAATATAGTCTGCAAGGCTTGCAGAATTATTATTATTCTTGGCACTTTATACAATTCTCGGCATCTAGCCGGCACTCTATGAAGATCCTACGGACGTAAGTAAAGTAGGATTTTCTTACAAACTTCTAACAGATCGGTCTCACATTGGTCTTAACTATCTAAATCGCTTTCGTCCCTGCTGTTGTTGGCATCCACGAAATTCCCAGTATCGTCGATGGTCAGAAACTTTCTCACGCTGTAGCAGGTCTCGAGGATAACTGTCTTCTGCATTTGCTCATACGTCTGCGTCAGGAGTCCGACGGTGTGCAGGATGTCGCTGAGTTGTTTTGGTAACACTCCACTTGACGATAAGACGATTGGCACTATTCTGACGATGTTCATCCTCCACAGGCGCTTTATTTCCATCGCGAGTTCCGAGTATTTCACGATCTTCTCTCGGATTACAATCCTAGAGAAGATCGGGAAGAGAATTGACAATTACAATGTCAATTATTATTGTTGTTTTCGCGCGTTTGTCGATCAGCGTTATATCTGGTCTATTTATAGTGTTTGTCTTGTCCGTTAAGATGGCTCTGTCATAATAAATCTTGTGCGTGTCGTCATCCAGAACTGCCTGTGGCGTGTACTTGCAGTATGGCTCTGAGTCGATAGTTACCCGAGTAGAAATATTGTCAGGCTGGCCTGATATTTTATCTGGACCTGATCAAGTTGTAGTACGGAGGCCTTATTTAAGGCATTCCTTAATTTGCTTGATCCGGCTAGCTTTAGGTGCTGGTCAAGCAACCGGACTTACGGCTTACTTCAATTTGCTTAATCCGGCTAGCTTCAGGCGATGATCGAGCAGCCAGACTTATACAGTTTGGCGCTAAAAACGTGCCTAACCTTATCTGGCTAGATGCTAAAGAAACACGAGAGAAACACGAGACATTAATCACTTTACACATTTTCGTATATAAAATTTACGTTGTGAATGAAATAGACAAACGAAAGTGGCAGAAAATTTCCTATCGACTGCGTCTGCAAGAATGGCGGGCACTTAATAAGGAAAAATAAAGAAGAAATAATACAGCAGCAGGTTAGTATAACAAATTTTTAAAGACTTTTAAAATTCTTAATTAGTTAGGTTAATATAACATTTTTCAAAGACTTTTACAATTCTCAAATCTATTTGTATAGATTTAAGAATTGTAATAAAAATTGTAATAAGTAAGATTTAAGAATTATAAAGTAAAGTAAAGAATTGTAAAATTATAAGGCTAACCTGCAGCGATGGCATCACATTCATCGGTACAGGTTAACCCGAAGAGCGTAGGCCAATCAAATAATGGTACGTTAACAGCGCAGTCCAGTCCAGTGAAAGTAATGCCATCGATATAGGTTAGTCCATTTGCCTAATGGCAAATCGACAATCGAACATTGGTAAGTTGACTGCGTAGTCCAGTCCAGTGAATGTGATGCCATTGGTGCAGGTTCAATGAAATCTCTAAGAGAAAGTGTTATTTATTTTCCACATGTGTCTATGTGAAAAATGTATTTGATAAATAAAAATGTATATTTAGTTTAAAAAATAATCTATTAGCTTTAATTATAATTTCGTGCCCTTTTTCTCTTCTAAATATGCGTAGTACTTTTTATTTCAGGAATAATTAGAACATCCTAAGCAGAGCTTCATTACATCATACTGACTAGGCCACGATTTTTTATTTTGATCAAGCCTTACAAAATCAAGCTCTAATCAGCCCTTAACTTTATACCCTGATCAGGCCTTGATTTTTTACCCTGATCAGGTCGAAGTCAGGGATTGCGTTTCAAAAATTATCAGGGCTTGATCAAGAATCCTGATCAAGGCCAGAAAAGAAATCAGGATGCCTGATCAGGCCTTTATTATAGCCGGAGAAAGATTTCTACTCGGATAGCTGATGTTTACTGGCCAGTCCCTGGTGTAAAATGTTGGCTATCATATTGTAGCTGTGTAGATACTCTCGTTGACAGAAAAGCCGGCATCCTAACCTGATGTGTTGAATCGTCTCGGGGCAAAGATCACCTGCACTTGTCATCCTGTATTAGCGGGTCCTTGATGATATATCTCCGGTAGTTTTTCGTGGCGATCACGTGATCTTGTATAGCAATCATAAATCCTTCAGTCTCCGGGAAGAAGTCGCCCCGCCTCAACCACTTGTTTGATGCTTCGGTCCTTGATGATATATCTCCGGTAGTTTTTCGTGGCGATCCCTTGATCTTGTACAGCAATCATAAATCCTTCAGTCTCCGGGAAGACGTCGCCCCACCTCAACCTCTTGTTTGATGTTTCTTTATCAACATAATTCTGATTGAGGTAGCATGGAGAGTCTTCCGCGCAGTTTCTTTCCGGCCCATGATTGCAGGGTGCTGCCACAGCTGATATTAGTATCTATTATTATTATTTATTATGATCGCCATTTATTATTATTGTTATTGTTGTTATTATTATTCGTTATATCTTGTCCTGCGAAGTCGTATCAAGGGGATTGGGCGGTGATGTAAAATTTTTCATAAGTACGACAATAGTGCAGGACAATGGACTTGGTTCTTTCGATTTTATCGACGCCCAACTGATGCTCGTAGACGACACGGCCGTCGAGAAATTCGGCGGTGATGGCGTTCATGTCAGGAATATCATCGGCTTCGGCGAGCAGTGCATCCACGAGCCAGAGTCCCATCAATAATCCGTACATCGAGGTCTTTCGCAATTCGGCTTCGAACCATTCGGGACTGAGATCGCGAAGCACGCGTTCGGGCGCTCCAAGTTTTTTCATCTCCTCGACGAGACTCTCGCGATAGATTTTCACGAGATCTCGATAGTTTTCCTCGAACACGTTCGCGCGTGCGCTCGTGTAGACGAAATAATGAAAATCAATTGCGCAGGAGGAATAGCGCGAACATTGAAAGTCGACGAATTTGACAGTTGCGACACGACCGTTTGCCTCGTGCTTGAAGAAAATATTGTTGTTCCAAGTATCACCGTGTGTCATCACGTCGTATTTCTCGTCGCGGCACACCACCAATCGTCTCATCGTATCGTAAGCGCACACCCTTTGACCGCGCAAAAATTCCAGGGCACGCAAAATTTCCGTGTCCGGATTTTTCAACGATTCGAGACTCTTGATTGCCCTGTCGAGACTAAAGCCGACCGTTTTTCCGAGCGATGGCTCGTCGTCCTGCGGAAACGCCGGCTCCTTTAAGGGCTCCATTAGGGCCTTGAATTCCACGGGATTGCAGAGCTTGAACATCAGCGAATGAGCGTGAAGACGCGACTGTGCCTGCCGAAAAATTGGAATGTCTTGGGTTTGTTTTTCTTCAGATATGGTTTTTTTACACGTATTTTTTTTCTCTAATAGCTTTTAATAGACTATTGTAGTTTAATTGTTTAGTTAGTTGTATAGTAATTGTGGCGTTAAATTATATTCAGTTGTACATGGTACGGTAATAATTCTAAGTATACTTTTATATGTATTGTTATTTTACTCATGTACGAGGCCGGTTCGATAATTAACTTGGATCGCATACTAAGAAGGGGCCAAACTAATATATGTATATGTGGTTTTGAATCTTCTTTCCTATGGATGAAAACTTTGTAGCTACAAGTCATTCTAAAACTACCTTAATGTATAACAGTCGCTTGAATACAAGCGATTCGCGTGAGAGTGTAAGATGAATAAAATTGGTATTCGTGGTGTGATGCATTTCTGTTTTTTGGAAGAGAAAAAAGTGAAAGAAATTTATGAGAGGATTGCGCTCACATTGATAGAATCATGCCTTTCAAATGAAACCGTAAGACTTTGGGTCAATGAGTTCAAGCAAGGCAGGACACGCATCGAAGACGCACCACGTCTTGCGGCTACAAAATCTGATCTGACGCCAGAAAACATTGATAGAGTCCCCGATATTGTTTTAGCCGACAGGTGAATAAAAGTGTGCAATTTAACAGGGGACATAGGCATCTCAATCAGTTGACCGGGTGCATTTTATTTTGCATAATGAATTGCACATGTAAAAACGTTGTGCAAAACGGGTGCCGCTTTGCTCACTCCAGAGCAGAAATGAAGCGCATACGAACATCTGCCGAAAATTTGCAACTGTTTTTTGAAAAATTTAGCGGATTTTTTGCGGTATTTCGTAACAATGGACGCCGGAAATCTAACAACAATCAAAACAATGGCCTACCGAGGAGAACCGAAAAAGGCCAAATGCGTTCCATCAACTGGGAAGATAATGGCGTCAGTTTTTTGGAATGCGAAGAGAATCCTGATCGACTACCTCGAGAAGGGAAAATCTATCACTGGCGTATACTACGCATTCCTTTTGGTCAAAGTTGAGGCAGCAAACCCAAACAAACTTCCTTGAATGGCTAAAAAAAACGCACCGGCCCATTTAAGCCATGTCGCTCTGAAAAAATTGATCGACATTCGCTTTGCGCTATTTCCGCATCTGGCCAATTCACCCGATTTAGCTCGTTCGGACTTCCACCTGTTCCCAAAACTCAAAACTTTCCTGGCTGGACAAGAATTTGTGTGGAATGAAGAAGCCATCCAGGCGGTCAACGACTATTTCGAGGGCCTTGAAGGAAACCACTTCGAAGAAAGAATTCGGAACCTGGAGGAAAGTTGGTTTAAGTGCGTCGAAGTTCGAAGGGATTAATGTCGGTAAACAAAGTAGGATATAAAACTCAGCTTCTTGTCTTTCATATCGAACCAATTACTTATCGAACTACCCTCGTATTCCTATAATATTATCCAAAAATTATATCCTAAAAAATAATAAAGTCGAGTATGCCAGATTTATATATGACTTGTTAAGGGGGGAAAACCCTTTAGACGCCCGAAAATGAGTCATTTTTTATGCATTTTTTTAAAGGTGATAAAATAATCATATCAGTTTAAAATGTTGACATTATCTTATTACAACTTTCAAGTGTTACATTTTTTTCTAACAAAACAAAATGGCGGCGTTATAAGGTATTCCTTTAGGTGTTTTTTGCGTGATATCGAAAAGTTCTTTATTTTTCTGATTTTTTCTATTGATCTGAAACAGAAATCGAACATATTTTTCGATTATTCACATGTTTAGGGGAAGGATATACTTATAAAAATATTTTAAAAGTATTAAACTAAAAATTAAGTAGGCTTTTCAATCAAATTTTCATATTTTTCACTATTTTCTCGACAATTTTTACCCCAAAAAAGTAATTTATTTACGCGATAACCTTAAAACTTTAGGTATATCCTTCCTACAATGTTATAGTGAAAAACATCCCGAAATTTCAGCCAGATTGATCAATAACCGTTTGAGTTATAACATTAGCAGTTTTTAAAAGGCGGTTTCGGGATAATCGTGTTTAAAGTTTCAATACGATAATGTGCTATACGACTACGCGATATAACTAACGATTATGTGATATAACTTCGTAAATATTTCATCTTTCGATTTTTTAAACATTGTAAAGGGTTTTCCCACTTATCTTTTTCATATTATATTTATTTTAATTTGAGCTATTTATATATAAAGGGTATCTCAAAATGACCTGTCATTTAAATTTGTTAATAAAACGTATTATTTATTTGAAAAGTACAAATATTTTTATGCTAATGTAAGGTCAAACATGGAGGTCATGTGTGGAATACAATAACCGATAATTGGCCGCCTCGTCCTTGTTTGCAAACGTTCACTCTTTTGACGAAATTTTCAATAACACTTTGGCATAATTGCGGACTAATTTCATTAATGGTGCTTACAATTGCTTCCTTGAGCTCCGGAATGGTCTGTGGATCATGGGCATATACTATTTCTTTCAAAAAACGCCAAAGAAAGAAGTCCAATGGCCTCAAATGACACGATCTTGGTGGACAATTCACATCGCCGCGGCGCGAGATAACACAACCATGAAACTTCATCTTCAATAACTGCATTGTTTGTTTAGGTTTCTATGCGTTGCTCAATCGTGTAAATCTCCATGACTAAACATCAATACGTCCTGATGCCAGTTGTTAAAGATTAGTACTCTATGTTCACCACTAAAAAAAATTACGCGCAATTAAAAATGTCAGGTCTTTTTAAGACACCCTTTATATATATGTGTGTATATTCATATTTATTTATTTATTACATAAAATATCAACTAACAAGAAATAGAAAAGTTGCATATGCTAGGTTCATACATAACTTATTTAATTTTTTTATATATAATATTGAGTCTATCTTTATGCTATTTATTTTGCATACATATATATGCATTTATTTATTTATTTATTTATTTATTCATTTAATACTGCACAAAACATCAAAGAATAAAAAATAAAATAGTTCATATGCTAGGTTTATATATTATTTATTAACCTTTCTTATATTATATCGACTTTATTTTTACGCTATTCATTTATATATATACTTATTTGTTATGTTCAATACGAAACATCAAATAATATAAATAAATAAAAGTTGCGTATGTTGGGTTTATCCATGACTTATCAACGTTTTTTATAAATATGAAAATGATTTCATTTTTACGTCATATGTAACGATATTATTTGCAACGACGAATCGACAATAACGTCGGTACTGCAGGATCGCTTCAATGTCGTTATAACCGGTTTTGAATGTATATACATTTTTTCAAAGCATCTATTATTTTATACATGCTACATATATCCAGATAACTAGCAAAAATATTTTTAAAAAAAACGGTTAATGTGCCGTACATATCCGGTACATTAGCTTCTTAAAAAATTGAAAACGTAAATTTTAAATGTTTAATTTTTTATTGTTGTTCTTTTTTCATTTGTTAACATGACCTTTATAAATGTATGTATGTATATAACGCATAAAACATGACCTCTGTATATAGGTCATGTTTTACACGTACGCATCCAGTATCATCTATTGACCCTCGTCAAAACGATTCGACCTCAATTACATTACAATTACTGTATTGCAGCCATGAGATCGTGTTATTCGAATAAAATACATTGGCCTCTCTCTCTCTATCTCTCTCTCTCTCTCACACACACACACACACACACACACACACAATACCTTCAGGGTTGCCTCGCAGTGCTGAAAATCCATGAAATCCCGTCTCTCGTTCATCGTGTATCCGCTCAGATGGAGATCCTCCATGACTAGGCTATTGGCATTGGCCTCGAAGCATTTCGGCGCTACGAACTCAAGTCCGAGACGTGGCACTATTCTCGTGTACACGTGAGCCTCGTTCTCGAACAAATCCCTCGTACGCATCAGGTCCATGTTGGCACGATCGTCCGGCAATCGCTTGGTCATCACATTGTTTTCGTAAACTTTTGGAGATCGAACCCCGTAGAAACAAAAAACAAAAGATAAACAAAGAAAAAAAAACCAAAGGAGAGACGGAGAAGATGGAGGTATGATGAGTGGGGAAAAATGGTTGTACGACTGGACGTAATTCCGGGGTCGTTGGGTTCCTACTAACGAGTGCCGTTGCCGCGCTTTCCGATCAGTCGCGTTCGCACCACTCGTGACATGTAATTGTCGCCGGGCTTAGTGCCAGCCTCCTCGATCGCACTCTCGATTCGCAAGCCTTCGTCCTTCTCGTACTCCCTCAGGAGCTTCTCCAAATGCCTCAAAGTCACTGTAATTTAGGCAATTTTCAATGTGTACGATTTTTTTAGAATTATTAAGTATTGGAATTTTCATGTAATACAGATTTTTGCATATATTATTATTGTCATAATTATTATTAATTTCATATATATATATATATATGTGAAATATATTATTTTTACCTTCGACATTTCGTTGGAATTATAAAGTATTGAGCTTTGTAAATTTTTTATGTACACTGCCGGCCGAAAGTTTGGATACACTAGTCGAAATTTCTTACCGCACTACAAGTTTGATAGCGGACTCAAAAATAAAGGTAATTGAATTTCCCAAGTGGCGTTTTAAAGAGGATACATTTACCTTTATTTTGCTTCTTTAGACAATTTATGTTTTTTTTTTTCGCCCCGGTACCCACTTTTGAACGTGGTCATTTTTCGGCAATTTTTTGGCCATCGAAAATTAACTGCAAAGTTTGTGGAAAATGTTTTCCTCCATTTTTTCCATAGTAAACTTAAAAACAATATCAAAACCTACATTTTAGTTTTTTAGAAAGTTTCGTACGAATTTTTTTCGCCCCAGTATCGCATTTTTAGCTACAAAAGACATGTTTTAGAAAAAAAGGCGTCATGGAAGAGTTCTTCGATGACGCTTTTTTTTCTAAGGATTGCAAAAGAAATGTCAAAAGGGTGAAAAGTTGCATGGGTTCACGCTGGAGTGGCAAGAATGTTTTCAGAATTTTTTTTGACATTTTTTTACTATTTTTGATTGGAACTTTGATGAGTGGACAGGCTCTACTTGGGAATTATGGGGTCTAGAACAATATATTAAGAAAGGAAATTGGTTTCCATTTTTATTTTGGATTAACTACAATTTTTTAGATTTTTTTTTAATTTTTGAAAATTAAAATGGAAAAATGAAAATGAAAAAATTAATAAAAAAACATTGTAGTTAATTGAAAATAAAAATGTAAACAAATTTCCTTCCTTAATATATTATCTTAGACCCTATAGTTCCCAAGTGGAACCTCTCCACTCATCAACGTTCCAACCGAAAATGGCAAAAAAAAATTTTTTTTTAATTTTCTGAAAAAATTCTAGCCCTTGTAGTGCAAACCCATGCAACTTTCCCCCTCTTGACATTTCCTCTGAAACCCTATAGTTCTTCGATGACGCCTTTTTTCCTAAAACATGTCTCTTTTAGCTAAAAATGCAATACTGGGGCGAAAAAAAATCGAGCTGGACTTTCTAAAAAATAAAAATGTAGGTTTTGATATCCTTTTTAAGCTTACCATGGGAAAAATCGAGGGAAAAATTTTCCACAAACTTTGCACTTAATTTTCGACGTCCAAAAAATAGCCGAAAAATGGCCGCGTTCAAAAGTGTGTACCGGGGTGAAGAAAAATCGTGAAGAATTTTCTAAAAAAATAAAAAAATAAAGGTAAATTTGTCCTCTTCAAAGTGCCACTTGGAAAATTTAATAATCTTTATTTTTGAGTCCGCTATCTAACTTTTAGTGCGGTAAGAAATTTCGACTATTGTATCCAAACTTTTGGCCGGCAGTGCATATACGGCTTTTTTTTATATACGAGGTCTGTGAATTAAGTAATGAGACTAGCTACGTAGCCTTCGATCTCGCAACACTTGGGATGCGGGACTTGAAGGGGCGGCAGGTGAACATGTGCTTCGCCTTCAATACGAGTTTGAACTCGCTGGAGTTATTTGGTTGTCCGTAGCAATTTTTTTTTTCGTGAAACAGTTTTTTCTAGTGCGTTCTAAAGATAAGTGACATCAATTTTGAGCAACGGTGTGCTATTAGGTTTTGTTTCAGACATGGGCACAGAGCAACGGAAGCTTTTGCAAAATTTCAGCAGCCCTACGGAGAAAGTGTTTTGGCAAGGGCCCAGATTTTTCGGTGGTTTAAAGTATTTTTAGTAGGAAGAGAGTCGATTGAAGATGAACCACGCAGCGGAAGGCCTTGATCTTCAAGGAGCGATGAAAATGGCGACAGAATGCACAAGACGAAATGAAAGACAATCTGAACGTACAACATCTCAGATTCTGTCGACGTTTCCATCGCTCCTTGAAGCTGAAGGTCTTACGCTACGTGGTCCATCCTCAATCGATTCGCTTCCTTCTAAAAATGCCTTAAACCACCGAAAAACCTGGGCCCTTGACAAAACACTGTTTCCTCAGGCCTGCGAAAGTTTTGCGAAAGTTTCCATTGCACTGTGTCCAAGTCTGAAGCAAAACCTGATAGCACACCGTTGTGTATATACTTTATATATATATTAGGATGACGTAAAAATAATCATATTTGTCTCGCTGTCACATCGTAAAATATAACACCATAAAAAAAATCCTCTCGCAAACTAAAAACCTTGTAAAACAATTAAAAATTTACAACCAAAACAAGAAAAATGTTTGCACAGAAACTACATTACAAACAAGAATCAAATAAAATTGACGATCCAAAAATTAATAAAATCCACTACCATGCTCCTGCGGATACGCGCTAATACGATCTAAGAGAGAGAGAGAGAGAGAGAGAGGGAGAGAGAGAGTGAGAGAGAGAGAGAGAGAGAGAGAGAGAGAGAGAGAGAGAGAGAGAGAGAGAGAGAGAGAGAGAGAGAGAGCAAGAGATACAGACAGAAGAGAGAGAGGGAGAGAGAGAGAGAGAGAGTGCGAGTGAGGGAGTTGCAGGACAGATATGAATGAGCATTCGGCTGCACAATGACAAAGTCCAGTGTCAGCTTTGCACATGACGTACGATCCGCGCATGCACCTTTCGAAACTGCGCTCACTTCCTAACCCCTCGTCCCTTGGTACGCCACTTCCGGCCCCTCCCTCCTTCCCCTCGCCCTCTTCGCATTACTAGCCCTCTCGTGCCTACCATTACGTATATATCTGTAATCCCTTGACCGTTTGTTACAGCATCGATACGCGCACGTCGCTTATGTACGAGCGCGCGAGTCCAACGGATCATCCACCTGTATACATCGGAGATGTTCAGCCTCCCCGAGGCTGTGATAATATAAATATATATATGGGGCATTTCACGCCAAATCGACCACTTTCCGGCCCGACCCCGTTCGATTTGGCTGAAACTTTAACCCAAGTAGAAATAATGTCAGGCTGGCCTGATATTTGCTCCGGGCCTAATCAAGTTGTAGTACAGAGGCCTTATTGAAGGCATGCCTTAATTTGCCTAATCCGGCTGGTGTCAGGCGATACTCAGGCAACTGGATGTACGTTCTCCTCCAGTTGCCTCATCCGGCTAGCTTCAGGCGCTGGTCAAGCAAACGGACTTACGGCTTACTTCAATTTGCCTTATCCGGCTAGCTTTAGGCGATGTTCAAGCAGCCGGCCTTATACAGGTTGGCCCTAAAAACGTGCCTAACTTTATCTTGCCAGATGCTAGAGAGACACGAGAGAAGCACGAGACATTAATCACTTTACACATTTTCGTATATAAAGTTTACGTTGCGAATGAAATGGATAAATGAAAGCAGCATAAAATTGCCCAACGACTACGACTGCAAGAATCGCGGGCACTTAATAAGGAAGAATAAAGAAGGAATAATTGAGCAGCAGGCTAGTATAACAATTTTTCAAAGACTTTTACAATTCTTAAATCTATTTGTATAGATTTAAGAATTATAATACAAATTGTAATAATTAAGATTCAAGAATTATAAAGTAAAGTAAAGAATTGTAAAATTAAGGCTAACCTGCAGCGATGGCATTACATTCACTATACGGAGCTACTTTGTCAACTTACCATTATTTGTTTGCTCTAATGTGATGCCATCGGTGCAGGTTCAATCAAATCTCTAAGAGAAAGTGTTATTTATTTTCCACATGCATCTATGTGAAAAATGTATTTGATAAATAAAAATTTATATTTAGTTTAAAGAATAAACTATTAGCGTTGATTATAATTTCGTGCCTTCTTCTCTTTTAAATATGTGTGGTATTTTTTATTTCAGGAATAATTAGGACATCCTAAGCAGGGCTTCATTACATCATACTGGCTAGGCCATGATTTTTCATTTTGATAAAGCCTTACAAAATCAAGCTCTGATCAGGCCTTGATTTTGTGCCCTGATCAGGCCTTGATTTTTTACCTTGATCAGGCCGAAGTCGGGAATTGTGTTTCAAAAATGATCAGGGCTTGATCAATAAACCTGATCAAGGCCGGTAAAAGAATTCAGGATGCCTGATCAGGCCTTTATTGTAGCCGGAGCAAGATTTCTACTCGGGAATACGTTATTGTTTTCATCTTAAAACGCTTGTGTGATTTTTTTCAAATTTTTTTACATATCTGCAAATATGTAGTGAATTTTTGAAAAAAACGCCCGTTTTTTTCAAATGCTCATAACTTTCTAAAAAATGGGCCGGTTAAGATCTTTTTTTTTATTCTTCGTTTTGAAATGTTCTTTATGAAAAAAAATATCTCAAAAATATTCAAAGTCATCTTCGACATGATTTTTTTAGTTTTTTGGAGAAAAACGCGATTTTTTCAGAGAACGCCATTTTTTTATTAATTTTTTTGTAAAAATAATATGATAAATTTAGCATTTTTTGCCGTCAGAACCATCGTGGTAAGATTTTTCTTTCTATTTTTTTCTAAATAGTAAAATTTTGTTTCTTAATTTTTTTCCAAATATAATTTTAAATGGTTAATTCTATCATACCCAATACTTTGTATATAATATTAACTCACTTGAAATTTTTTCAAATACGTTAAATTATTTTAAACGGATTATTTAATGAGGAATGAAGTATATAGTTATTCAATTAATTGTTTAATAGTAATTAATGATCAATTTATTCATTTCTGTAACGCTTGAACAATTTACATAATTTGTGATCTCTTGAATTAGAGAAAATTTTACCAATAAGACCACTAATTGTGTCAGGTATCACACAGTACAACAGCTGAGTTCCGGAAATGGTTTTGGTTTTTGAAAATCGATCACGGAGACCATTGACAGCATCATTGTAGTCTTCCGACAATGCAAACAGTCAGTGCATATCAAACAAAAACTATTCAACTTGAACGTTTTTTAACATTGACAGATGCTTTTCGCGAACCATTCCGTTGTAAATAATACTCCAAATTAAACGAATTACAGCAGCGCTTAACTGGCTTTCTGATTCCATGTTATATGATGAGTTGAAAAAACGTTCGCATGAGAATCTTGATAAAAACTGATATTCTTGCTGAGAGACAAACCTTAATACCTTCAAAAATGTAAATCTTTAGAAAAAAATTAGATTAGAAATTTAGAAAAAAATAGACAGAAAAATCTTACCACGAGGGGTCTGGCGGCAAAAAATGCTAAATTTATCATATTTTTTTACAAAAAAAATAAATAAAAAATAGCGTTCTCTGAAAAAATCGCGTTTTTCTCCAAAAAACTAAAAAAACATAGCGAAGATGAATTTGAATATTTTTCAAATATTTTTTATCATAAAGCACATTTCAAAACGAAGAATTTCAAAACAAAAGATCGTAATCGGTCTATTTTTCAAATAGTTATGAGTATTTGGAAAAAAATACCGACGATATTTTCGAAAATTCACTACGTATTTTCGATTGTGTAAATTTTTTTTTTTTTATCACACAAGCGTTTTAAGACGAAAACAATAACATATCAAACTTTCAGCTAAATCGAAAGGGGTCGGGCCGGAAAGTGGTCGATTTGGCGTGGAATGCCCCATATATATATATTCGGACTGTTCATTATATGCGACCGTACAGGCTGTCGTCTCGTTGCGTCGTATGCGCTATGACAATGGCCGTAATACCCAGTGACACACCTACGTGCCGACGCATTTCTCTTTGTCTATCTCTCTCTCTCTCTCTATAGAATCTGGGTTGATCTCGATTCGTCGTGCGGATCGTCGTACACCAGCTTGACGAGATGAGACAATAGTGATCTACGTCACAAACGGACAACACATGAAGGGCGGTATGAGGAAGAAAGATATACGTATAGTAGAATTCATCAAACGGTCTGGCATAAATAATAATAATGAGAACTAAAATGGCATTAATAACAAGAAAAAATTATGATAGGACAATAATAATAATAGTAATGTCACGTTATGAAATAAGTAACGATAATAATATTCATCATGACGTAACAATAATACGAATTTTCCTACACTCATCATCGTCACTATTATTATTATTATTATTATTGTTGTTTGGGTTAATATCGACACGGGTAGATATGCGGTCGGGGATCGGCTCCGGCGATACTTCGAGTTAAGCAGCGTTGCGTATGGCCAATACTCTTAGGGATGACCGCTTAACCGTGCACCAATTGGCGCATCAACCAGTGAGCGCAAGAACAATACTTCTGATACCTTGGCGTAGATACTTGAGTGAAAGTATGTGCACCAGAGAATCAGAAGCATATGGGGCCGTCTATACCGGTACGGATTTTCCACAGTTTGGCTCGTACCCTTGGCAAATGTGGTATATAACACATGGGTCATTGAGTCCCGAGACTAACCAGAAAAAACACGTTTTTTGCAAAATTCGACTTTATTCATCAACATAGTCACCTTCCATAGCGATACAATCATTCCAATATTTTTCTAAACTTTCGATGCCTTTCTTATAGAACGATTTGTCTTTTGCCTCAAAATAGGCTTCAGTTGCGGCTATAACCTCATCATCCGAACCAGATCTCTTTCCCTGGAGCATCTTTTTGAGATCTACGAACAGGTAGAAGTCAGATGGGGCCAGATCTGGTGAATATGGAGGGTGTGGAAACAATTCGATTCGTAAATCGTTCAATTTCACCATCGTTTTCATCGACTTGTGGATCGGTGCATTGTCTTGGTGAAACAGTGGTTTTTTCTTTGCCATGTGAGGCCTTTTCTGCTTGATCGCGTCATCCAATCGATCCAATAATGCAATGTAGTAGTCGCTGTTGATCGTCTGGCCCTTCGGAAGAAAGTCGATGAGCAAAATTCCGTGCGTGTCCCAAAATACAGAGGCCATGACATTGCCTGCTGACTGTTGTGTCTTTGGACGCTTTGACCGGCTTTCGCCCTCTCCTCTCCACTCGGCTGACTCTCTTTTCGATTCCGGCGTATAGTGATGAATCCATGTTTCATCCATTGTTATGTACCGCCGAAAAAAAATCCTTTTTATCACGCGTAAATAGCTTCAAACAGCGCTCCGAATCATAAATTCGTTGTTTTTTTTGTTCCACTGTGAGCAAACGCGGCACCCACTTGGACAAAAGTTTTTTCATACCCAAATTTACATGCACAATTTTGAACGCGATGCCTTTTGATATCTTTAGGATGTCAGCTATCTCTTGCAACTTCACTTTACGATCAGACATAACAATTTTCAGAATTTTTTGGATGTTTTCGGGCGTAGCCACCTCAATTGGACAACCTGAGCGCTCCGCGTCTTCGGTGGCTGTTCGACCGCGTTAAAAATCTGCATACCATCGGCAAATGGTTATTTTCGATGGGCACTTTTCCCGGTAACACTTTTCAAGCCATTGCTGAGCTTGAACGGTATTTTTTCCCATTAAAAAACAGTGTTTGATTAACACACGAAACTCGTCTTTATCCATCGTTTAAGCAAAAACAAATGTAGCATCACTTAACCTTCAATATCTCGACAACGACTGAACCGAATGTCATGAAATTTTTACACGTATCTTTTGAAGGTTGGTACTACCGAAAAACAAAAGCGGCATGGCATTGACGGCGCCATCTGAGTGTCAGTCCCGGGACTTAATGACCCATGTGTTAGTATTGCTTTAGGTAGCAGTCGCGCTACAGTCACGCTGAAAAGTTTATTCGTCGCTCAATGGATGAAAGCTTCGAAATATTGCGAAATATCCTTATAATGTAGGTTGTACATCTTATCGGGATGTGAAAACTTATAAAGTAATTATGAAAACGCCTAATATAATGTTTACTTAACCCTCACTTTTGTATCAGACTATTCATTCAGGCTACTAATACGTAGATACTCTACGTATACGGATATGCACACACTGCTCTAATCTAGTTCTAGTCTGCTCCAGTCGCCTCGTGGCGCCAGCGTCGCTAGACATTGCTTAATTTAAATCGCTATATCTCTGAAAAGAGACGCACAAAATTCATAATTTTTTTTTACCCACTTCGTCATATGTTCCTCTGTAATTGAGAATGTAAAAAAAAAATCTGTAGAAAAGTTTCAAAGTTATTGCGTGAAATCTGAAATTTTCCACTGCTCCCCGTAAGAACACGTGTAAAACCATGAAATCATTGATTGCCAATATCTCGAAAATGGAACGGTGAATTCCTTTTGAAGTTTGGCAGGTGATCATTTAATAGTGTCCTGAATGAGACCTCAAAATTTAAAAAAATCTATAGGAAAACGCCTTAGCGACACTGCTACCTTAAGACGACTGTAAATCCAACGGAAGTTAGGTTAGATTAGCGAAGTGTGGGTAGGAAATGATAGGAAAAGGTTCAATTGGGGAGGATAATACGTATTACATGGTCATAGGTAAAAACGCATTACAAGGTAATACGTAAAAACCCGCAAGGGAACGTTCCATATACGTTGGAACGTAGGAAAATAAAAAAATATTGTTTGCGTTAATTATTATCAATACTGATAAGAATATCAATTATAATATCCATAATGATATCCATCATCTCCCTACAATGATAAAAAATTTCTTTCTCTTATCCTTATGGCTATTATTATCGTTGTTCCTGCAACTAGTTTCGGAGTATATATGTATATGTATGTGTGTGTATATATATATATATATATATATATATATATATACCCTTGACCCAAAATAATCGTATTCGATAAAATATTATTAAGGCCTTTTAATCATTACAAGAATGATTAATGATTGAAATTACTTTCTCTTTCCACAAAAATTTGGAGCAGTTAAATTGTTTTTTGTAGATTTGTGCAATTCCAATTAGGGCAAAAATTTACAAAGCTGGGCACGCGTACAATGCCGAATATGAACCGCAGACAAGTGGCTAGAGATGCGTTCCATGATGAAATTGGTGAATATCACAATTGGTACGAGAGGCAAGCGAATAAAAACAAAAGCGACGGGCTCGTGGCTGGATTACTCGGTTGAGAAAGGAACAAGAGCCAACAGGTACACTAATCAATTTGGTGGTTTTCCCATTCAAGCTATAGTCATAACGCGTAAACGAAAAAAAAATACTAGTTGGCCTCAATGCGAGAAAGAAAATTAATAGAATATTTAAATCCATTGGGCTGATGTGAAGATCGTTCTTTGAAATTTATTTTAATCTTCAACTTTACTCATTATATATACTCTGAACAATGAACTTTTTCGTGCACCGTGTGACCCGTTATTTTGGTTAAAATTTGAACGTGATTGACGGCCAATTTTACAAGACCTGGAATTTTATACGGCCTCCTATGGTCGAGAGAAAATTGGTATCCGCTTTTTTGGAAAACTCAAATGCGATAAAAAAAAACCATGAATTCAAATATTCTCTAAAATGTATGGGTACGGCCCTCTCTTGCCCTTAAATTCAAGATTGTGCCGCAATAACCTTCTTCCAATATATATTTTTATAGTTTGTCTTAAATTCAATTTGCAAAAAGAATTTTGTCAAAAATTCTTTTTGCAAATTACGAAGTTCTTTTTGCACTACGACGATCCATCCCGCTGCGATTTACTTTTCCTTTTTACCCCTTTTCCTTTTGCATTTTTCTCAAACATTATATGTTTCACGAAACGATGTGAGACGTATCTCAAAATCTATTCGAACGATTCATTTCAAATTCGGTCAAAGCATAGCTTAGAACATTTTCTATGGTGTGATCAGATAATTTTTTTCTCATATTTATCCATGTGTCAATAATAAACGATTGGCGTTTTTTTTTTCGTCGAAAATCAAGTTTGTTTTTCTACAGCTTGCCATTTCCGTAATTTTCAAAACTTCGAAATACTATCTGGTCATACGAAATTTCGATTATTATACTAAAAGTACATTTTTTTTCTTCTATTTTTCGTTTGATATGAGCCTAGTTGCCAGAAGCACCTACACCGATTGGCCATGCAACAAGGGCGGCACTTTCTTCAAATAATAATAACTCCATTGTTTATCAATATTTTTAGAAAAAAAAAAACTCCAATTTCTCAAGACTATCGATGAATTATGTGTAAATTCCTTACATCGTCGTTCCATTACCCCTATCAGAATTTTTTTTTTTAATCAACCTGTTTTTTGGACCCCAAGCAAACTGCCCTTGAGCTCGAAAAATCAGCATCAAACCGAAATAAATTCCCAAACTGCGGCTGAGCCCCGAACCTCCTTAAGGGCGACGATCAACGTTCGGACGATCCGGAAATATCGAAATGTCATAATCGAGCGGCTCGTGTGCTCGATTCTCGACAATGGTAATTCGCGCAGTTCGCGCGTGGGCCTTGCTCTCCGTTCGTTAGATCCGCGAGATGTGCGTTTTCGTACCTGACACAGTTAGCTGCTCCATTTTCCGTTGCGTACTAGGCCTAGGCCAGCAATGAACTATTCTCAGATTGCACAACTATTGCAATCGCGTTATATTCAAGTGTTTGCAATTCAAGGGGATCGCGCGAGATTAGGTGCGCAATTCGCACGCACAAAGCTTGTTCGCGTCCGCGACACCAATGAAAAACACCGAGGAAATCTATCGGACGTGGCAATCACGAGAAACGGCAGTAAAAAAAAAAGGCAATAATAATGGTGCAGCGCTCGAACTATGAATAAAAAAGTGCGCAAGGATTTTTCCGGGAGATCCGTCGAGAACGACTCGTGATGTGAAGATTTGTCTGATGTTGGGTGGAGGGGAATTTTTCCGTCGTTTCCTATTGTTTTGTCCCTATTTTTTCTCGTTTTTCTTTCTATTTCCTAATTTTTGTAAATTTTTTGACGTGTTTTTTTTTTTTCGTTAAAAATATTTATTTACTTTTTTCGCTTCCTTTTTTATTTTTTTCACCCTTCCTTCTTCTGTTGGAAAAAAAAAATTCCTGCTTCTATTTTTTTATTTTAGGAGAGATTTTCCTTCTTTTTGTTCTTTCTTTTCCTCGTTTTTTGCCTTTTTTCTTCTTGTATTTTCCGTCTCGCGCCGTTTTTCTCGCTTTTTTTGTATCTTATAATTTTTTTACTTCATATTGTTTCATTTTTTGAGTTATTTTCCTTCGCGTTCTCCTCTTTTTTTTTTGGTTTTCTTCATTTTTTACGGTTCTTCTTTTTTTCTTCTTCCATTTCCTCTTCTTCGTCTTTTCTCCTCCTTTCTTTTTATTCCAAATTATTTTCTCTCACTTCTTCCTATTTTTTATTTCGTATCCTTCTTCGCCTCCTTTTTTTTCGCATTTAACTTTTTTTGCCTCGATCTTTTCTATTTGTGAATTTTATTTCCTGCTTTTGCCTGGCTGTCAGATTTTTATTTCAATTTTCCCTTTTTTTCTTATATTTTTTCGTTTTTCTTTGTATTCTTCCTCTATTTTCTCTTCTTTATTTTTTCTCCCTCTTTCTTCATATTTTCTATTATTTTCTGTCATTTCTCTCTATTTTTATGTCGTATTCTTCCTTGCTTCTTTTTGTTTCTAATTAAATTTTTTTACCCCAATTTTTTCTATTTTTATTTAATTCCCCTTTTTTCAGTTTTTCCTTCCACTTTTTCTTTTTCGTTTTTTTTTCTTTTATTGTCTTCCTTTTTTATCTCATTTTTTCTATCTTCACCCGGCAAAAAAAAATTCTCCTCCTTTTCCTTTCTGCCATTTTTCTTTTATTTTAGGTTCAATTTTGTTGAACCTAGTTTTTCATTAGTCGGAAATTGTCGAGCTTAGAAGACGCTAATGCGAGTCTCGCGAGTCAGGGTCGAAAGATCTCGAGGCTCTGTACATACGTATGTACGTACGTACATACGCAAGTGCAAAGTGCAAAACTCTGACAATGTGCGCAATCAGGAAGAGAAGAAAAACTGTCAAGGACAAGGTCCCGCGTGCACGTTCAAACGCGATGACTCGACAGAGCCGAGAATTATCGAGGCGACAACGATACTCGCAAATGTGCACGCGTATTTCCGCCTCTTTAACTTTGTCCCGTTACACTTCTTGCGCTCCACGTGTAACAACGAGCATGGCAGAAAACGTGAAAAAATGGTGTTACAACGGGTGCGAAAACTTTATTGAAAAGTGGCGAAAGGATCGCAGAAAAAAATGGCCTGGAATATTGTTACAAAAATTGAGGGAAAAATGGATGGCGAATGTGGTAGGAAAATTGTTGAAAAAAAAATTGATGGGAAAAACAAATACGAGGCGTTGACTGAGAAATTAATTTGTGAAGTTTATTTTATATACGAATATCTGCACTCTGAAAATTCGAATTATACAATTTTGTATAGATATACAGTAAAGAGCAAAAGTGAACACACATATGGTATTTTAACAAAAATGAATTTTTATTTAATATTTCAATCGAAGTAAAAAATAATGGGAGTACGTAGTATAAAGTACAATCTTATAGCTCTTCAATAAAATTAGAACATCTTGGCATGTCTATGTTTGTGATGAATACGAATGTTTCTCATGCAATCGGTTTTGCTCGGCATTAGGACGCCTATGCTTTGGGACTGTGAATATAGAGTTTGTAAGTAAATACTAGCGATGCCTTTGACGAGAAGTACTCTGCTCGTTAATTCAGTGTTTTCTGTACTTTAAGACGTCTTAATACTCTATCATGAAGCCACTGCCTAGGTCTGTAAAACATAACATTATTTTCCAATTGAAGAGTGGTTTATCAACGTGACAAAGGCTCGAATATTTGCCGTCAGTCAGGCAGTAGTACAAAAACTATGGAAACGATATGAACCAAGCAATAGAGATTTTTGCGTGACAAAAATACTAGCAGGATACCGACTGTGCCATCACACGAAAGACAGTCCGTAGTTATATTCTGTTATGTTTCCTCCAGCGACTATCATTTATTAATTTTTTATAAACATTTAAAAGCAAAAAATCGTGTTTTTTTTTGTTTTTCGCTTGTAAAATGAAAACTAATGAAGAAATCTTGATGCTCTAAAAAGACGAATTGTAGAGAATGAAAATGCAAACAAAATGAGCGCCGTAACGACTCGATCGGATTATTATTAACGGAGAAAAACCGAAAAAACCGAAAAAAATCAGGCTCTCCGCGAGATAGTAGTGATTGATAGGTACTTTATGTATGCACAATCTAGGCGGTACCGGGTAATTAGTTTTGGCATAATTGCAATTAAAATTTTATAATGCTCTATCTTGCAGCGTGCCTGGATGCGTCATGGGTGGGCCGATTTCAATTTTCCAAACAGATTTTGACAGTAGAAGTATAGTACTACAAGACGTATCTTATTTTGCGTTGGAATTCTGCCAAACAGGTGAGAAATACTTGCAAACATGACTGAAAACCGACGAGCGCATGAAAGCGGTCGAGTAGTGGGGGTAGAACGGCAGACGCGGGGAAGGTGTACATATAGTAATAGATGCGCACTCCGCGCAAGTTATGAATTTTCACGTTCGATTATTTCAACACTAATGCAGCTATCTTAAACTTTTTTTTTGATTTTGGGTAAGTGAACCAGCGAAAACTGATTCTTCACTCGGATTTCATTAATAATCAGTGGAAAAGCTGTTCTTGGATTTTATTTGCTACACAATATTAATATGATATTGATAAACAGTCAGGAAACTTATTTATTGACGTACAGAATAGTGATTTTTATTAGGCAGTTATGGTATAAATATGGTCATGAATACACTACGTCATCGCTATTATCCTTCACGTGCATTTACTGCCATATTTGTAAGCATTTTAACGCAAAATGAGAATATACGTTTTTTAGTACTACCAGGTGTACAAGTATGAAATGCGGTTTTTTTTCTAACAAAAAAAACACGTTGAATTCGGAAGAATGATAAAAAGTGCTTTATTCAAAGTATGCCCCATCGCTTGTTATACATTTTTCCCATCATTCGGGCAATTTGTGAATACCATGCCAGTAAAAATCTTCCCCTTTTGCTGCGAACCATTCATCGAGCCATTTTTTCACATATTCGTACGAACAAAAGCGCTGCTCAGCAAGTGACCCATCCATGCAAACAAGTGTTAATCGGAAGGAGCCAAGTCTGGTGAGTAAGCCGCATGGGGTATAACTTCCCAGCTGAGTGCCTCCAACGTGTCGCGAACCGGTTTTGCCGTATGTGATGGAGCATTGTCATGAAGAAAAATGACTGTGCGTTGCCTCTTTCGGTATTCTGGCCTTTTTCAAGCAGCGAAAGGTTCAAATCGGTCAATTGTTTTTGGTAACGTTTAGTATTAACCGTTTCCCCAGGTTTTAACAGCTCATAATAGACCACGCCCCTCTGGTCCCACCAAACACAGGGCATCGTCTTTCTGCCAAAGCGATTCGGTCTTGCGGTCGATGTGGATGGTGCGCCTCGGTCTACCCATGATTTTTTGCGCTTGGGATTCTCAAAATAAATCCACTTTTCATCCCCTGTAAATATAGGATGCAAAAACGACTTCCTTTTGTACCGAGCGAGCAAAATGTCACATGTGTTTTTGCGCTTTTCCATTTGCCTGTCGTTCAACTCATGTGGTACCCATCTACCGGTCTTCTGAATCTTTACCATCTCTCGTAGCCGATTGAAAACAGCTTGTTGACTAACGCCCAATTGCTCGGCGAGTTTTTTTTGTGTTTGCAAATCATCTTCGTCCAACAATGCTTGCAATCCCGCAGGTTCGTATTTTTTTGGCGGTTTTCCATGTTGCTTGTCTGCAACATCAAGGTCACCACTTTGAAACGCCGAAACCATCGTTCACACGTATCTTGCGATGGAGCATGTTCACCATAAGCTTCTCGAAGTAATCGGTATGATTCAGCAGCAGTTTTCTTCAAATGAAAACAAAAAATTAATGCTGTCCGCGAATGCTCTTTGTTCGGTATAAATTTCGACATATTGGACACAACAACACAACACTATGCACACACTTTTCCAATTTATCACTCGTGCGCGTCTGACACTTGTTGATGACACAATAAAATGGCGCAGTGTCAAATCTTTATAGCACAAACTGCATTGGTATACCATCTATTGTCTGAAATCCGCATTTCATACTTGTACACCTGGTATACTTCTATTGTCAAAATCTGTTTGGAAAATTGTAATCGGACCATCCATGACGCATCCAGGCATGCTGCAAAATAGGGCATAATAAAATTCTGAATGCAATTATGCAAAAACTACTTATCCGACACCGCCTGGATTATGCACATATAAAGTACCTATCAATCACTACTATCTTGCCCAGAGCCTGTGCTACAACTTGAAAAATGACGGTGTTATGAATTTTTGAAAAAAACACTGATGTTTTCGGTTTTTTTAGATTTTTCGCCTTTAATAATAATCCGATCGAATCGTTCCAGCGCTCATTTTTTTTGCATTTTGAATTTCTACAATTCGTCTTTTTAGAGCATCAAGATTGCTTCATTAGTTTTCATTTTACAAGCGAAAAACAAAAAAAAACGATTTTTGCTTTTAAATGTTTATAAAAAATTGATAAATGATAGTTGCGAGTACAAAAAACATAATAGAATATACCTACGGACGTCTTTCGTGTGATGGCACAACCGGTATCTTGCTAGTATTTTTGTCACAGAATCACTCATTATCTGCTCTATTGCTTGGCCTTCATACTTCAGCGATGTTCCAACTTCTGTCGGAGGTCGTCCTAAATGATTATCATGTCAAGATAAGAGAAGACTAACGCACTAAATTACTTCTGAAGCTTCAACAACGGCATCAATACATGCAAAATTATTGGAGAGTCACGTTGGTAAGAAGATTAGCAAGTGAACTGCTCGAAGAGCATTGAAAGAAGCTAATTTCGAGTCGAGTGAGAAAAAGAAGAAACCTGCTCTTTCGAAGAAAAATACTGAAGCTCATTCGAATTTTGCAAATAAGTATGTAGCTTGGAATACGGAATAATGGAAAAACGTTATCTTCTCTGACGAGTCTGAAATCAATAGAATTTCATCGAATGGACGTCTCTGGTGTCGTAGAATGAAAGGCGAACCTCTTTTATCGCGTCATGTTAAACAAACAGTCAAATTCGGCGGAGGTTCGGTTATGATGTGGGGTTGCATTAATGCGTACGGTGTGGGACCAATACACCGAATTGAAGGCTCGATGAACCAACATACCTATAAAGAGATTTTGGAAAAGAATTCACTGGATACGATTGAAAATATGCCGATGCCTGAGAGTAATCTTACATTCCAACATGATAACGCTCCCAGCCATTCTGCAAAGAGAGTGAAAAATTGGCTCCAATGTCAGTCGTTTTAGACAATGGAATGGCCAGCTCAAAGTCCAGACCAGTTCAATCCAATCGAAAATGTCTGGGCATATTTGAAAACGAGGCTTCGATGTGCGTATAATGCGTCGACAATGAAAACAAATGATTTGTGGGAAAGAGTGCAAAAACAGTGGTACTCAATTACACCGGAATACTGCGACAGTGTAGTAACAAGTATGCTCAAACGTACTTGAGTTACTATTGACGCTAAGGGGCTGTGGACGAAATATTAAATTCTCAAAAAATCGATTTGTTTATTCTGACTGATATGAAGTGAGAAACCGATTACATGGGAAACATTCGTATTCATCTCAAAAGTAGAGATATCAAGATTGTTCAATTTTTCTTGAAGACAAGTGTATCCATCCAAAGTAACATGTAATAACCGAATCGAAAATGGTATTGTACAGTCAAGCAGAGAAAGTGGAAATGATTCTGATTTATGGTGAGACCGGCAGAAATTCTGTGCAAGCGCAGGAACTTTATGCACAACTTTATCTTGACGGAAATCATCCTTCCGACGTCTTCCAAAATGTGTCGAGGTTAATGGCCATCACTTCGAACATTTGTTACAGCAAATTTTCTGCACAAAAAATTCAATTACATTATTCGGATATTTTTATTGTCAATACCATTACGATTTCCCGTTTTTACACGTGTATTTTGGTGAAAAATCATTTCAAGGTCATGATATTATAGGTCGTTGGATTCTTCTGAATAGCAGCTACAACGTCTTAATAAAAAAAACATGTTCCCATTTGAAAAACCATTGATGACCTTGAGAACGCAAAAACTGTGATCTTGACAAAAATGAATTTTTCATCATTGTATCAACCCTTCGAAATCAATCAAATTACCTCCTGACATTTTTTCGTCACTCTAAAGGCAAAAGAAATATTTGGGGTGGTCACGTTAAATGGTCCACCCTGTATATATATATATATATATTGAGTGAAGTAAAAAGTTCGGAGCGTTTTCCGCTAGATGTCTTTAGTGAGCCATATCTCACGATGTATACATCGCATCGGGTCATACTATACGGCAATTTAAAGGTCACATTACGCTTCAAAAAAAGTTCTTTAAAGTTTGTGTTTGGTGAAGCCAGTTATATGTTACAGCGTTCCAAAATGGAGGTAGAAAAAGAGAAAATTCGATACATTCTTCAGTACCACTACGACCAAGGTGAAAAAGCGGAACAGGCGGCCAAAAAGAATTGTGCTGTTTATGGACCCATTACATTACCGAATGCAACAGCAAAGCGGTGATTCCAACAATTCCGTTCTGGTAATATGGACGTCGAAGATGAGGCACGCTTTGGTAGGCAAAGCGTCGAAAATGTCGATAAAATCATGGAAATCATCGAGTCGGACCGGCATGTGAGCACTTATTGCATTGCCCAGGAACTGAAGATTAGCCAGAAAACCGTTTGGAACCATTTGCATAAGGCTGGTCTCAAGAAGAAGCTCGATGTATGGGTGCCACACGAATTGACGCAAAATAACGTTTTGGACCGAATTGATGCCTGCGATTCTTCGCTGAAACGTAACGAATTCAACCCATTTTTGAAGCGGATGGTGACTGGCGATGAAAAAAGGCTCACATACGAGAACAACTGTCGAAAAAGATCGTGGTCCAATCGCGGTGAGCCGGCCCAAACGATCGCCAAGCCCGGATTAACGGCCAAGAAGGTTTTCCTGTGTGTTTGGTGGAATTGAAAGAGAATCATCCACTATGAGCTGCTCCTATCGGGCCAAACACTCAATTCGGACCTCTACTGTCAACAACTGACCAGATTGAAGCAGACGATCGACCAGAAGCGGCCAGAATCGCCCAATAGGAAGGGTGTTGTGTTCCATTAAGACAACGCCACGGCGCACACATTTTTAACAATGCCCCAGAAGCTCCGAGAGCTTGGATGGGAGGTTCTATCGCACCCGCCGTATAGTCCAGACCTGGCACCAAGCGATTATCACCTTTTCAAGCATTTGCAAAATTTTCTTGATGGTACAAAACTGGCCTCAAGAGAGGCTTGTGAAAATGAGCTGATCAAGTTTTTTACCAATAGGGACGAGCACTTCTTGAATCGCGGAATTATGAAATTGCCTTCAAAATGGACAAAAGTTATCGAACAAAACGGCGAATATTTTATCTAAATCGGATACTCCTAACTATGTTAATTTCATCGTCGAAATAAAGCGAAAAAACACTCAGAACTTTTTTTTCATTTAATATATGAGGCATTCCACGCCATTTCACCTAGCCCGTGACCCCGACCATTTTTTATTTTCCTGATTTTTTTTTTGTAAGATTGGACCCCATATAAGGAATATCCACACCAATTTTTAGATTTTTATCTCTTCTCTTTTAAGAGATATGATGTTCCAAAAAATGTCGATTTCGCAACTTTTGCAAACGTTTAAACGCTGATAACTCCTGAACTATTTGAGATATCGACAAATGTCAGTATATATATATTTTTCATTTTGAAGCATATTTTCACGAAAAAATATGAAAAAAATTATCATTTATACTGGAACACGTGTTTTTTGCTTCGAAAGTGGAAACTATTTTTTTTAAAGATGATTGCCATTTTTTATTTTTTTCAAAAAATTATTTAAAATAGAGTGACCCATTCTATGATTGTTAAGACTAGTCTCATCGTGGGCCCATTTTTCCTTCTATTTTTTGCGAATTAACCATATTTTTTGAGAATATTTTTATCATTTTACTCTTGAATAATTCTAATGATGAACGGTTTATTTTTTATTTGTGCTTCAATTAACGAAAAAGAAGATTTTTTGTGCAAAATGAATTTTTTTTCACTAATAATAATATTGATTAATACAAATATGGAAATTTTCAATCAGATCTCATAGTCATAACTATTCTAGGTTCGATCCTTTACGTAAATAAAATGAACTAAATTGAGAATTATATGGGAATACGTGAATTGAAAAAAAAGTGAAATTTTTCCTTTTATATATCTATATAAAATTTACATTCTTTTTTAAATTCACGTATTCCCTACATAATTCTTTATTTAGTTTATTTTATTTATAAGAAGAAAAGAAACTGGAATAGTTATGACTATTAGATCCGATTGAGAATTGTCGTACTAGTATTGGTCAATATTATTAGTGAAAAAAAATTATTTTTTCACAAAAAATCTTCTTTGTCGTTAATTTCAGCATAAATGAAAAATAAACCGTTTCATTATTAGCATTATTTAAGATTGGATTATGGGAGATTAAAAAGATAAAAATCTTCTCAAAAAAATATGATTAATTCGTGAAAAAATAGGAGGAAAAATGGGCCCACGATGAGACTAGTCTTAAAAATCATAGAATGGGTCACTCTATTTTAGAGAATTTTTTGAAAAAAATAAAAAATGGCAATCATCTTAAAACAAAATACTTTCTAATTTTGAAGCAAAAAATACGTGGTCCAGTACAATTGATAATTTTTTAAATATTTTTTCATGAAAGTATGATTCAAAATGAAAAAAATATATATACTGACATTTGTCGACATCTCAATTAGTTCAGAAGTTATCAGCGTTCAAACGTTTCCAAAATTTCCGAAATCAACATTTTTTGGAAAATTATAACTCCTAAAAGAGAAGAGATAAAAATCTAAAAATTGGTGTGGATATTCCTTTCATGCGGTACAATCTTGCAAAAAAAAAATCAGGAAAATCAAAAATGATCGAGGTCACGGGCTAGGTGAAATGCCGTGGAATGCCTCATATATATTTATATATTTTGAAATGAGTTTCGTAAATTTCCGAACCATTTTTTCTCGAATAAAAGGAGAAAGCATTCACCCCAACCTATTAAGATAAAAAATAGATCGTTCTCGTTGCAACAGAATGAAGCGTGGCGAAAGAAAAAAAAAGCGAAACAATACGACGAAGGTTTTCGATAGTCAACGGTTCAATCGGGGCTTTATAACAGCCGATCGGGCGCAGCCTCGCTCCATATACGAATCTCATAAATACAGCAGCGTGTGTAATGCTTCGGAAGGACAAATTCGTTGAAAAAGGCAGGAATTAATGATCTAATTGATGATGGCTTATTCTGGATTCTGGTGAGTGAATCCGTCGCTTAAAGATCGTGATCGGTCAAGGGGGTTCGGACTATCCGAGACGGAGATAAGCTCGCCTCTTATCGGGTATAACTCTTTCTTTTCAAGCTTTTTATTTCTCTTGCCCTTTTGCGGCTATCGACGACGCTCGCGTATATTGTTCGCGGTGGAGTGCCGTTCGGATAATGCCAACCTTGAATGAAGCCTAACAGCTGAACCCGCGATAACGTATTACTGCCGTGGCGAAAAAAAAATTGCTTGTCGCGTGGCTGAGTAGAGGAACTTTGCGACGTTGTGCAACGTAGATCGGACCCTACAATTTTATGGGAAAAAACGACAAAATATGTACAAGCGCACATGTTCAAAGTAATTATGTTGAGAAAAATATTTGAAAGGTTTTTTTTCTAATGGTAGTGTTGAATCTACGAGGTCGGGATTTTACACATAATCAGTACATAGTCTTACCAAGTTTGAGTAGTTTTTTTTATGGAAAAATAGTCATAAACAATAAAGTTATTATTATATAAATAAAGTGCCGACTTCTCTGTATGGGCAATCGTTGTAGGTGCTTGGGGCAACTAGGCTCATCACAAACGAAAAATTTAAAAAATGTACTTTTTGTATTATAATCAAACTTTCGTATGAACGGATACTTTTTGTGAAATTTCAAAAACTACAAAGATCCAAATCTATAGAAAAAAATCCGATCTTTAGGAGACCGAAAATTAGATGATATTTTGGATTTTTTTTATTGTCAAAAAAACGAAAATCTCCGCAACTCTGACAATTATTTATGCATATTTTCATACATCTCTGGTAATTTTTTCAAGTTATTTCATGCATTCATTAAGGTGTAATACGCTGTGTCCCTTGGCGTGTCCTCATCGTCGTTGTCGATTTGCGGGAATTGTGCAGCTCGCAATTCGCATCTGAAATAGTCCAACAAGTTTTTATACATTCTTGAGATGTTTTTTAAGAATATGAACCTAAATTTTGAAAAAAAAATCGAGAATTAAATGTTGGAACGTGTTTGATAAAAAATGATCGATTTTTAGCATTTTTTTCCCGGCAGTTTGCAATAATAAATATGTTTTAAACAATCTAATCTTTCCAACATTAGGTTCATGTTTTAATAAATTATATTATGTAAAAGTGTAGCAAATTTGAAGATGATCCATTCATTAATTTTTGAGTTATGAGTCCCGCAAATTGAAAAATGTCGTTCCGAGAAAAACACGTTTAAAGTTTCACAAACGAAAAACTCAAAGTCAAATGTGTTTAATCAAATGATAAAGTGTCTTATCGATTAATCAGTGATTCCAACACCATACAGCAGTCCTTCCTCTTACTTGTGCAACTCATTTGACGCTTGAATTTCCTCTTTACGAGCTTTTCGAGCTTCTTTTGTCTCTAATAAACGTTTTCTATTTTGCCGAGCCACGCGCATCTGATCCATTTGCTCGACATATCCGTAGCTCTGCCAACCCACTACTATTTGTAGTTCATTCATAACCATGAGTAGGGCTGAATTTCCTTCATTGAATAAAATAGCAGCATGGAATGCCGCTGCCTCGATGATTTTGTACCCAGAATGGCGATGTTTTGGAGCTAATCGCCAAACGGTCGAGTTTGGATTTGTTTGAGTTATGAAAACCCAAGCAAACCCAAACAAATCCAAACAAACCCGAAAAAACCCAAACAAACTACCTAACTGAGCGCTCGTGGATACCTGAGCGCGCTTGGGAGTCGAGCGAAGAGTCTTTATCATTTATATACATACCGTTAGAAGGAATCCGAATATCATTTCGAAATTGTCAGGGTGTATTCTTAACATATTTTGCTAACGATTTATGGAATAAAAAAAATTGATTTTTTGAAGTATCTTAAGTGGTTGCTCGCCTTAATCACCTGTTAATAACGAATGGACAAAGATATGAAATAATCATCTGGTCGTACGATAGAAAATGTTATGACCTATGCTCTGTCCGAATTTGATGTAAATCGGACAAATAGATTTTGAGATACGACTTATATCATTTCATAAAACATACTGTTCGAGAAAAAATCAATAGAAAAAAGGGTAAATCGCAATGGGACGGTTAATCGTAGCGCAATGGACGATTTGGCCTTTCACAAAAAGCCTCATAAGTCGCTCAATTTTTGGAATTTTTACATAATCTTCCCTGCAAATTCAAGCTAAAACTCTAGGCTGTAAAAATATACAATAAAAAAGTCATATTTTAAAAACTCAAAGATTAAGTAGAACCCTCAATAATTAGTGACACTATTTCCCATAATAGATGAATAACTTTTTTAATAATAATTTTATCATTGATTGATATTTTTTTCTATTTTAATAATAGTTTTAAATGCTCCATAATATGGTTTAATTTTAGTATTTAGGTTTTCAAGAGACGCGGCAGCGTCTCGACGCCAAGTAATAAAAAAAAACGACTATCACGACAACGACACGAGCGGCGTGTCGTTGTCGTGATAATTAGATAGAAAAAAAGCTCGGGAAGGTACACGATTTTCTTACAGAAACGTCCCTACCGCTTGCAAAAGTAACTTTTGCAACAATTTATCTACATAGATTATTTCAAATAGTAACATCGCATCAGGCATACAGGATTTATTAGAAATGAGATGTTCGATTGTACTTAGACAGATTATCGGAAATGGTGTCCAGAGTAATATCGATATTCCTTTTCCACCAGCAAGTGATGCGGACCGTATTACAAACCGTCAGTCTGCCAAAATTATGTCCATTACACCAAAATTTATACGACACAATAGATTTCATGAGATCTATGGTGATTCTGCAATAGAGTAGAAAGTGAATACTTCCACATAACTTTTCAAATTATTCAAATAAAGTGAGATTTCAAGAGCCGTGTGGTCTAGGGGTACATCACTGTTTTTTTAATGTATACTTTGCGGAATTTAATGTATAATTGCGTCAATGTATGTCTTTCTTAACCTAATGGTCAAGTTGTTGAGAAAACGCCATCCTTCCCCGAGCTTTTTTCTTAACCATGCACGCCAAGTCGTTGCCCAGCATTTCCAGTGATACATACATACAGTACTTGTGTGATGCATACGTTGTACTTTTATATAATCGTGATTTGTACTTTTATTATAATAGTAAAATGGTTTTTGAAAATAAAATATTGAGAAAAATGGTATTACTAGAATTTGGTAATTTTCTGTACGTTTCTAGTAAATTTGCTTGGCTGTTTCATAAAAAGTTATTTCACTTCTTTTGTACGTTTGAATTGAAAAATTAAAATCTAAATAAAACTATTGTTTGAAAAAAATCACAAATATTTCGAAGTTAATTAGAATCTTGTAGATAGTGAAACAACCGATAATTTTTTCGAGGGCATTTTTTATTACTTGGCGTTTTTTTTACTTGTTAAAGTTTTTTAGGGGGATATACATATTCTCTTCTTGCCATACTTATATATATCCAAAAATCATTCATTGACTATAAAAACTTATATTCCTACTGTAATCCTAAAATTTCCAAGCACCCCAATGTGCGCACACGTTCACCCACGAAACTGACAATGGTCGCATCGAATCTCGAACTTTCCGAGGAATATGATCGCAGTTAATATGCTCGACTCTTCAAGAGGATGCTTCGGCCGGTGAAGCGTAAAGTTTAACGGGTATATTATAGAAGTTCGTGTATCATATGCGATGTTGTATGTTGTACCGAGAGTTCACGATGATTTATAGACCGTACGTGATCACATCCCGTACCTAATTTCCCCGTTCCCCTCGCCGACGCTCTTTGTCTATTCAAACGAGTTGAAACTTTTCGTAACCGATAATTGGGTAGTTGCAGGTGAATGAATGTTATGCTCCTATAAGAACAGAGCTCTCGGCATACTCAGGCCCTAGGTATGTGAATGATCGCGTAAATCCTCTGCATATTAATCACGTTTCCAATGTAACTTTTTTTAATCCAAGAGTAATAAATGTACTTGAAATTATATATATATATATATATATATACACACACACACACACACATATATATATACAGGGTGTCCATTTTATCTCTGCCACCCGAAATAACTCGGTAATTATCGACGTCTCAAAAAAATGTTCCAGACAAAAGTTGTACGGTGTGAAGGGGGCCATCAAATGCGACCATTTTTTTTTATTTCGGTGGCGGCGCTGACGCACAGTGAAGGTCACCTCCACTTTTTTAAAGGGAATGGTACATTTTTTTTCAACCATCTTGTGGAGCACCTCAAGCCGCATAAAAAACATTTGGGGGTCAAAGTCGTTCAAGGTCATTCACGGTCAGTATCGATGATACAAATCTAAATATCTCGAATCACTGCCAAATATTTAGTAGTGATCCAAGATATTTAGATTTGTATTTCATTTTAATAGGTGTTCGAAATTAGCTTTCGAGACTACCGCGTCAAACGTTCGCCGGCTTGGACACTGTCGATCTGGAAATTGCTCAGCATACAACAAACGCGCTCTTGTGGAATTTTTACTTGCTTCACCGTAACACAGTATCATGTCCATTTTTTCGAATTGACGGTACATTTTCAAACTATGAATAGCTCTTATCCAAATTGGAAATCAAACTGAACGACAACCTCGATTGAGCTACATACGATACAGATTAACGCGAGTTGGTAAACAAACAGAAGGTATTCGAAGTATTGTCGATGACTACGATCTCCGATATCTCTCATTTTAAGCTAATTTCGAACACCTATTAAAATGAAATACAAATCTAAATATCTTGGATCATTACTAAATATTTGGCAGTGATTCGAGATATTTAGATGTGTATCATCGATACTGACCTCGAATGACCTTGAACGACTTTGACCCCCAAATGTTTTTTATGCGGCTTGAGGTGCTCCACAAGATGGTTGAAAAAAAATGTACCATTCCCTTTAAAAAAGTGGAGGTGACCTTCACTGTGCGTCAGCGCCGCCACCGAAATAAAAAAAAATGGTCGCATTTGATGGCCCCCTTCACACCGTACAACTTTTGTCTGGAACATTTTTTTGTGACGTCGATAATTACCGAGTTATTTCGGGTGGCAGAGATAAAATGGACACCCTGTATGTTGACATATGTTGATATCTCAATTGGTTCAGGAGTTATCAACGCTCAAACGTTCCAAAACTTCCGAAATCGACATTTTTTTGGAAAATTATAACTCCTAAAAGAGAAAAGATGAAAAGGGTCTAGCCGGATAAGAATGGTGAATCTGCCCCCACCGTATTTTGTGGCGACGATTTTTTCATAAGCTTCTAACCTAAAAAAAAATTGTTGTGCAAAATGACAGCTTTCTACATCGATTCCGTGGGGCCTTCCTGCTGAAAAAAACGTGTTTTTTCCATTTTTGCAGTTATTAAATACTAAGAGGCGACCGAAAAATCTGAAAAAATTCTAAAAAATCAGAAACATGTCAATGTTAATGGAAAAATTATTTTCGTTTTTTTTAAATGCTAAACTCTATTTTTAATCATCGAATCTTCCTTTAAAAACATTATTTTGTAGCGAAGAGATTTTTCTACTATTATGACAAAAATTGACATGATTTTACTCTTCATTCCCTAAATTTCAAAAAAAAAAAGTCTCAAAATTCGATCTGCAACACATCGGAAAAAAATAAAAACGACAAAATTTCTCATTTCTCATTGGAAATGCATACATAAATCATTCATTCGGTTTAATAAATGGATGCTCAAGGCTGGAGTAGCTGTCAGACATAACAAACAGATGTAAACAATAGGATTTTTACGCTGATTTTGGATATTTTTGATTTTTCAACGTCATTTAATAACATGTCGATGAGAAAATCATGTTTATGCAGAGACTTGCTCACGTTATGCTAAGATATTCTAGTCACGTACACGGTCAAACACGCATGCATAATAACATGAAGAACGAACTGATGGCGTTTACGCGAGTTTTTTTTCTACAGTAGTAAGGTAACAGCGCAGCGTTACAGAATTGCGGCTTGCGTAAACGTACCCTCTCACAATTGTTTGACAGTTTACGCGGATCTGAATATTTCAGCTTATTAGCTTGACCAAAAGTCCGCGTAAACATACTCATCTCAGCATAGCCGTCGGTAAAACCGCACAGTTCAAGTGGCGCCACTAGTGTGGATGCATCGAACTAAATTGAACTACGCAATCGATCTAGATGTCATGTCTCATTTTTCATAACTACTCCAGCCATGAGCACCCATTTATTAAACCGAAAGAATAATTTATGTATGGATTTCCAATGAAAAATGAGAAATTTTGTCGTTTTTATTTTTTTTTCAATGTGTTGCAGGTCGAATTTTGACACTTTTTTTTTTGAAATGTAGGGAATGAAGAGTAAAATCATGTCAATTTTTGTCATAATAGTAGAAAAATCTCTTCACTACAAAATAATGTTTTTAAAGGAAGATTCGATGATTAAAAAGGGAGTTTAGCATTTAAAAAAAACAAAAAAAAATTTCCCATTAACATTGACATGTTTCTGATTTTTCAGAATTTTTTCAGATTTTTCGGTCGCCTCTTGGTATTTAAAAACTGCAAAAATCGAAAAAACACGTTTTTTCAGCAGGAAGACCCCTCGGCATCGATGTAGAAAGCTGTAATTTTGCACAAAATTGTTTTTTTCAGGTTAGGGATTTGGGAAAAAATCGGCGCCACAAAATTC
The DNA here is from genome assembly GCA_963932345.1 of Ophion ventricosus. NCBI lineage: Eukaryota > Metazoa > Arthropoda > Insecta > Hymenoptera > Ichneumonidae > Ophion > Ophion ventricosus. The sequence goes on from OZ010711.1 coordinate 19,316,309, forward strand.
GGTGGGGGCAGATTCACCATTCTTATCCGGCTAGACCCTTTAAAAATTGGTGTAGATATTCCTTTCATGGGGTGCAATTTTATTTTTTTTTAATCAGGAAAATAAAAAAGGTTCGGGGTGACGGGCTAGGTGAAATGGCGTAGAATGCCTCATATATACCCACAATTTGTTTGAGTTTATTTAAATGTCAACAAATATTTTACAATCACTGTAGTAAAAAAAAGCACTTCAACGAAAATATCCCTCAATGGTTGAGCGTTTTTTTCTTGCATCAAATAAGCACCAATAAATGTTATGTTTGTGTTTCCGTGCTCAATAGATCGATCGATCTCACAGATCGAGACAGATCAGGATTTTATATCGTCGGACATAAAATAGTATAATAATAGTGGATATAAAGTAGATCGTTCGGAAAAACGATATTCAAAGGAAAGAACGGTAGTACGAGGAGGAGGAGTAAAGAGCGACGTAATCCTGGCGTGTTTAGGGAAGAGAGTCGAAAAAACCGCTGGGAGGGAAAAGCTAGGTACGCTTCACTGGGCGGATGAGAGAAATCCCACAGGACATCGACCGCGAAGTCAACTGTAAAGGATTGTGACCTGAGGGATTCCGACCTCGGCTGAATTCGTCTACGTCGTCTACATCGTCTCCTCCCTCCCTCTCTCTCTCTCTCTCTCTCTCTCTCTCTCTCTCTCTCTCTCTCTCTCTCTCTCTCTCTCTCTCTCTCTCTCTCTCTCTCTCTCTCTCTCTCTCTGTTCCTAAGTTCCACATATTCACGGGATACCTCTCGTAACGTTGCTCTTGCTCTCGAGAGCTTATTTCCCAGCAGTGCAGTGAAATCTCGGGACTCTTGTAAAGCTCAAGCGTACTACGTTGCACTATTTTCTATTCACGTACATATATATACACACATTGGCCAAAAGTTTGGGGCACCCTGCAATTGTTCTTTCCGGACAAAAAATTGAATATCTCGGCCAAAAAAAATCGGAAACCAATTTACCAAACGGGGTTTTGAAGAGAGTAAAGCCAGCTTCAATTTGCTTCTTAATTTTATTTTTTCGATTTTTTTTGTGCCCGGTACGTCATTTTGAAAATGATGGGTTTTCACGATTTTCGCACCTCGCAAAGTCGTTCGCTGGACTTCGGAAAAATAGAAATCTCGCTATTTAGTGAAATAATCTTCGAAAAGGGAAGTGATAGCTTTAGTTTCGTTTTTTTTTTCAATTTTGCAATTTTTTTTCGCAGAGAAATTTAGTTTTTCTTAAAAAAAACAGCAGGTTTCCGTAAAGCCGGCATCGTGCAGCGTATCGTGAAAACTATGAGGTTGAGAATATTTGTCCTAAGAACTAAAAAATTTTGTTTTGTTATTTTGGAGTTGTTAAATTTTTTTCAGATTTTTTTGGAAATATTCTTTTTTGTCGCTAGTTTTGGTTGATCGTCGATAATTAATCTAACTTAGTGCCGTTACTTTGAAACGAAGATGTTTTAAGGGAAATATTAAGAAGAGAAAAGCTACTGACATCTTTGGCCACAAATATTGGGCACCCCTATAAAATATTGATATTTTTTAAAGTATATAAAGCTATTATAGTTGTGTTGCACTAAAGCTAAGTTCGCATCATCAAATATAAAATTAAACAACAAAGAACCGCTTTGAGTGAAGCGGTGTAGGAAAGCTCCTTACACTTCGCCATTTTCGAAAACAAGGAATCGCGCTGTATTAATGAAATCGGAGAAAAGTCTACTCTGAGATGAGCAAATAAAAACGGTTAAAAGCTTTTGTAGCAATTTAAAAAATGCACATGTTGAGTAATTTTACGATCCAGATGTTTTGCAATTCACTCAAAGCGGTTCTTTATTGTTTAATTTTATATTTGATGATGCGAACTTAGCTTTAGTGCAACACAACTATAATAGCTTTATGTACTTTTGAAAATATCAACATTTTATAAGGGTACCCAATATTTGTGGCCAAAGATGTCAGTAGCTTTTCTCTTCTTGATATTTCCCTTAAAACATCTTCGTTTCAAAGTAACGGCAATAAATTTGTTAGATTAATCGTCGACGATCAACCAAAATTAGCGATAAAAAAGAATGTTGCCAAAAAAATCTGAAAAAAATTAACAACTCCAAAATAACAAAACAAAACTTTTTAGTCCTTAGGACAAATATTCTCAACCTCATAGTTTTCACGATACGCTGCACGATGCCGGCTTTACGGAAACCTGCCGTTTTTTTAAGAAAAACTAAATTTCTCTGCGAAAAAAATTGTAAATTTAAAAAAAAAGGAAACCAAAGCTAACACTTCCCTTTTCGAAGATCATTTCATTAAATAGCGAGTCTGTCAGTCAGTGCGTTGTCTGTCAGTCAGTCATTCAGTCAATCAGTCAGTCAGTCGGTCAGTCAGTCAGTCAGTCAGTTAGTTACGGAACAGTTTTATATATATAGATATATATACATAATAATAATAATAATAAAATAATAAAATAAAAATAAAAAAATATCAAAAATACAAAATAATAATAAAAATAAATAATATAATAATAAATATACATAATAATAATTATACTTAATATATGAACATTAAATATATAAAATAATGATAATAATAATTACTTAAAAAAAAACAAAAAACAAAAAATTACAATTGCAGTCCGTCGATATCGGTAATTTAGTTTCTGAGCACCTGAAAAAATGTCCAAGGAAGAACCTGTGTGTAGTGCGTCCTCGTTTTTTAATTCTTTTTATATATTTTTTTATGTTAAAAATTATTATTGAAGGTTTTATTATCGAATTACAAGAGTGGTTCACATTTGAGCATCCACGTCGTAAAGTTAAGTCGTTAAATTCGAATCCTCACTGTGGTAACTCCAAAGCTCCCTAGAAAGTGAGTGCTTTACGATATCGTATATCTAATTTGCCACGTACGATACTAATATTAGTATCGTACGTGGCAAATTAGACTTCTTTTTTTATTTTCGTAAACATAAATAATGATAGACATTGTACAATACAAGTGATCGTATGACGTTGAGACGCTTTTTTTTAATGATCTGTATTTTTATGGAGATATAAAAGATATACTTTTATAATAAAGATATTAAAGATAGGTCTTTGTACTATTAAGATAAAATGATGAGAATATTATAATATATTAAAGGCATAAGCTTAGGGCCCAAACAAAATCTCGAAGCTCATCTTTTTTTTCTGACGAGAGTATCAGGCACAAAAAACAAAGCCGTATAATTTTCTATAAAACTGTTTTAAATAATTCTGTTGATACTTCTGTCTTTCTTCAATTTTTGTATCCTTTATTCCTACGGAAAAAATAGTCAAAATTGAAGACCACAAAACGTAACGGGTCTCCATAAGCTTGGGGCTCAATGTCAAGCTGCAAAAAATGTCAAGCTTTAAAAAAAGTTCGTTTTTCGAAACAAAAAAAAAACATTAAGGCCTTAGGCCACTCTAGAGGCCAAAAAAGGGCATATTTTATGATTTATTTTTCAGCGGAACCATAAAATAAATCGGAATTACAAAATAGGGGTTTCATTAAACACGTAATTGACTATACAAAATTATTTTTTCACAGCGATACATGTCAAAATGGCGACTGTGCACCATTTTTCCGATAACACCTCTATTTCTGGAAGGTCAACGGCCGGACCAACAGCTCCTATAATTTTTGAGTTATGTTGAGACACTAAAGTTTTTTCGATTATATATAAAAATAGCTATAGAAGTACGTAGGATTTTTGGATATATTGTTTTTTGTAAAAATGGCGCAATTCTAAAACAAAAAGTATAAAATGCCATGAGAAAATCGTCAGAAAATTGTTTATAAAAAAGGAACTATGCAATATAATAAAAAAATCCTACGTAGTGCCTCAGAAAATGTAATTCTAAATATACAGTTAAAATTTCATGTGAATCGGTTGAAATTTGTTTGAGTTATGAGTCCGGCCGACTTGAAAAATGTAGTTTTGAGATAAACGCGTTTAAAGTTAGTAGAAAGTCACGACATGAATCAAGAGGGGTTGCGCTAGAATTCGAAAATCGAGTACTTAGAGATTTTTCACACCCATAATCTTTTGGAATATAATTTTATAGGTATTAAGGTACATTTTTAACAACTTAAAATCGATTTTTGTAAAATCCTAGAGTGTCTTAAGGCCTTGAGCATTTGCTATTAACAAGCGGATAAACATACCAAAAAATCATCCGGTCGTACGATAGAAAATATTATAGATGATCTTTGTTCGAGTGCAAGCGAGAGTAGAGATTTGTGGGAGCGAAAATGCGCTGTATTCACCAGCTTGGACAAATTAGAAGATTCCCGGATGCTCATTCGTGCACACGTATTCATATACACACATACACAGCTTTGATATAGTCTTTAAAAGCATATTACAGGAATTGCAGCGAAAATTGCAATTACGTGCTCGCGGGTCGACGTAGTGCGCGTCGAGAGATAAACCCCTCTTTCTACTGCCTCGCCCCCCCCCTGCCGCTCTGTAATTCCCGCGCCGTATTCTATTCCCTATCGCGCGGTGCACTTCACAACCAGTGCACCGAGTTTCTACGTAACTTGCCTCATCTCTACGGTGTGATTAGGAATTAATTAACCCTCTGGTAGCCTCCGGCAGGGGCGTCCGGGCCCTCGACTCGATTAATGAGGCGATGCAATCGTTCGCCATAGTTTAACCCCTGTGCCCGGCTCTCCCTCCTACGTCCGTGGCGCTATATGGGATCAGGAATGCGCTCTGCAATCCTCTGTAATGCATCACCGAATATATGCGCACACGCACACACACGCACACACACACACACACACACACACACACATATGGGTGTGTGTGTGTGTGTATGTGTGAGGAAAGGCGATGTGAACACATTCGACTTCGAGGACCGTCCTCCCAGTAGCCAATTATCCCTACACTCAACATCACGTAAGCCTCAATGCCTTCAGAATCACCTTTGGATAACTGTAAGCATATATGTATAAAGGTCATTCTAAGAATCGTCCTATGGACAAAAATCAACGATTCATTTGAAAGAAGTTTTAAGGATCAGCCTCAAAACAGTCGGATGAGCTAGCAGCCAACATTGCATAGTTATAAGGGCTTAAAAATATCCTTTCCCCATATATATATATGCAATGTTGTATATGCAAATATATATATGCAGATTATATATATGCAATGTTGGCTACCAGCAAATCAGGCTGTTTTGAGGACGTCTCTTAAACTGACCTTTATATAAATATATTCTGACCTTATATATAGGGTGTGATAATTGTAAGGTAGCCTGGGCTTTATTCGGTCTGGCGCGAGGATTCCGCGCCCGAGCCAAATATGATATTGAATCCTTCGTGGTCTCCCTGGGTAGAATCGACTCGTCGATCAATTTTTGGCCTAAATATATATTAGGTGAAGTAAAAAGTTCTCAGCGTTTTTTCCCTTTATTTCGACGATGAAATTAACATAGTTAGGATTATCCGATTTAGATCAAATATACGCCGTTTTGTTCGATAACTTTTGTCCATTTTGAAGGCAATTTCATAATTCCGCGATTGAAGAAATCCTCGTCCCTATTGGTAAAAAACTTGACCAGCTCATTTTCACAAGCCTCTCTTGAGGCCAGTTTTGTACCATCAAGAAAATTTTGCAAATGCTTGAAAAGGTGATAACCGCTTGGTGCCAGATCTGGACTATATGGCGGGTGCGATAGAACCTCCCATCCAAGCTCTCGGAGCTTCTGGCGCGTCGTTAAAGATGTCTGCAGCCTGGCGTTGTCTTGATGGAACACAACACCCTTCCTATTGGCCAATTCTGACCGCTTCTGGTCGATCGCCTGCTTCAATCTGGTCAGTTGTTGACAGTAGAGGTCCGTATTGAGTGTTTGGCCCGATAGGAGCAGCTCGTAGTGGATGATTCCCTTCCAATCCCACCAAACACACAGCAAAACTGTACTGGCTTACCGAGATTGGACCACGATCTCTTTCGACTGTTCTTCTCGTATGTGACCGATTTTTCATCGCCAGTCGCTTCAATTATGGGTCGATTTCGTTACGCTTCAGCAAAGAATCGCAGGCATCAATTCGGTCGAAAAGGTTCTTTTACGTCAATTCGTGTGGCACCCATACATCGAGCTTCTTTTTGAGACCAGCCTTATGCAAATTGTTGCAAACGGTTTTCTGGCTAATCTTCAGTTCCTGAGCAATGGAATAAGTGCTCACATGCCGGTCCGACTCGACGATTTCCATGATTTTATCGACATTTTCGACGATTGTCCTACCAGAACGGAATCGTTGGAACCACCGCTTTGCTGTTGCATTCGATACTGTATTGGGTCCATAAACAGCTCAAATTTTGTTGGCCGCCTACTCCGCCTTTTCACCTTTGTCGTAGTGGTACTGAAGAATGTATCAATTTTATCTTTTTTTTACCTCCATTTTGGAACGCTGTAACACACAACTGGTTTCACCAAACACAAAACTGTCAAAGAACTTTTTTTTAAGCGTAATGTCACCTTTAAATCGCCGTATAGTATGACCCGATGCGATGTATACATCGTGAAATATGGCTCACTAAAGTCATCTAGCGGAAAACGCTCAGAACTTTTTACGTCACCCAATAATAGCTCCCGGCTTCGAATGGGACTGTATTCACCATCTTACCTGGAGTTTGAAGTATCCTCATACCATAAAATGTACCTTCTTCACATGTCGGAATAAATACCTTTTTTGGAACGGGCAATATGCTACTATTTTTCCGAAAAGTTGCATATCTAAGGAGTATCACGTCTAAATTTTAGGTAAAAATATTGAAAACTAACGGAACTATGATTTTTTGAGCGAAAAAGTGTCTTTTTTGCGTTTTCAACTCTATATGATTTTTTTTTAACATGTCGCCATTTTCTTTCCTATAAATAAATTTTTCGTATATCATCTAGAAAGTTCAAAGCATGTTCCTTAATTTTTTGAACCACTTCGGACGGATAATTTGGTCACAATACTTTTTTGAAAACTGACTGGGTAGAATCGACCTAAGTGTGACCATAGAGATTGAGTTTGGATGTGTTACCACGAAGGGTTAATGGTCTTTTCAAATCCGCTTGAAAAAAATGCAGCTTCTCTTATGATGAGTAGTATTTGCCAGAAAAAATGGAGCATTTTGGAAAAAAATCAAAACTCCATTTTGAGTACAGCAGAATGAAGATAATTAAATTTCGAATAAGAAAAGTTCCTAAAAAACTTCTTGTCAATCGAATTAAATTCCATATATGCAATTTGAAATGCATCTTTGATCATTTTGTTCTCGGTGACGGGGTGCACAAAAAAGTTTTCCAAAAGTGTTTCGTATTCGGAATTTAATAGTCTTCATTCTGCGGTACTCAAAGTAGAATTTTCATTTTATTTCAGAATGCTCAATTTTTTCTGGCATTACAAAAATACGCTGTAATTTTTTTCGAAGAGGACTCGCAGAATTTTTGAGAATTTCATTTTTTTCGGTCGCAAAATCTCCACGCAATAACTTTAAAAAACACATGGCCAACTTATAATTGTCACCCTGTATACAGGGTGGACCACGCAACGTGTGCACCTCTTTTACGACCAAAATATGCGTTGCACAAAAAAATGTTTTATACAAAAGTTACATGGTTTATAAGGCTACACTATGTGGTGCATTTTTTTTTTTTTTATAGGTGGAGGCGTTTCGAAGATTTGAAGGTCAACTTAATTTTTTCAAATGGAATGCTATATTTTTTATAGCGTAATATGATAGAGTATCGAATTCTGAGTAAAAAAGTATAGACCTTTATTAGCCCTAGAGTTAATAGCTAACGACTAATTTCACTTTATTACTTTAAAATTTTCTTCACGTAATATCAAGTTGGAGATTCAAATCTACTACAAATTTCTGAATGGCAGTGTTTACATCACAGTGTTTATCAATATGAACACATTTACCACATCACACACACTTATCATGATTCACAATCTTCTCAATGATTGTAATCCAGTATTAAAGTATCCTTCGGTGATTGTGCGTGATTATTATCAGAAAGATAAAAGTGAAAATGAATGAATGAATCTCCAACTTGATATTACGTGAAGAAAATTTTAAAGTAATAAAGTGAAATTACTCGTTAGCTATTAACTCTAGGGCTAATAAAGGTCTATATTTTTACTCAGAATTCGATACTCTATCATATTACGCTATAAAAAATATAGCATTCCATTTAAAAAAATAAAGTTGACCTTCAAATCTTCGAAGCGCCTCCACCTATAAAAAAAATAAATGCACCACATAGTGTAGCCTTATAAACCATGTAACTTTTGTATAAAACATTTTTTTGTGCAACGTATATTTTGGTCGTAAAAGAGGTGCACACGTTGCGTGGTCCACCCTGTATATATATATATATATATATATATATGTGTGTGTGTTTTTGTTTGAATGCATGATGAGGTACGTATAGATTGGTATGCAACATATTTGTCTCCCTAATACTATTTGCCCTGGAAATTAGCCTGTCTATCACATTCCTCTTGCACGCTTCGTATTCGATCGTACTCAGCCCTTGTGGGTGTGTTAAGTATACCGATTTTCCCATCTATCCCTAATACGTATGTATATATGTATGTATGTATATATATATATATGGTATATAATATGTACGATCGAATACACTTTCTGTCAAAATCCAGTAGCATTCTTTTTATTATTTAGTAACTTATTATTATTATTATATTTAATAATAAATTATTATTATGTAGTAACTATAATAAATTTAAAAAATATATACATATGTTAATTTGTTTTGCGAACAGCTCGCATACGAGCGACAGCCCTAATGCAAGTATATGCACTCATACATCGATCGATAGATTGCGCACCTGCGTTCCCATTAGAGCGACCACCGTTTTTGCCATTGTAACAATGCAAATTTGTTTTTGTCCCATCGCGCGTCTCGTTGCAAATGTCCATGCGAGTATCACATGGAACGTTCTTTTATAAATCTCTCGAATCAATATTATCCGAGCGTGTTGCGCCATGCCGGCTGGGGCGTATCTTGTCTCTTTTATTTGCTCGTTCACTTTTTTTCAATGCTATGACACGAGCAAACATGGATGACGGGCGACAATTGGAGCGGTTCGTGTTGAAAGTAATGACGAGCGAATTGGGAATTTGGGAATTATGGAGTCTAGGAGAATGTATTAAGAAAGGAAATTTGTTTACATTTTCATTTTTAATTAACTACAATTTACCTAGATGTTTTTTTTATTTTTCAAAATTAAAACGAAAAAATGCAAATGAACAAAAAAAATCTAAAAAATTGTAGTTAATTAAAAATAAAAATGCAAACAAATTAACTTTCTTAATATATTGTCCTAGACCCCATAAATCCCAAATGGAGCCTCTCCACTCATCAAAGTTCGAATCAAAAATGGAAAAAAAAATGTTTAAAAAAAATTCTGAAAAAATTCTAGCCACTCTAGTATGAACCTATGCAACTTTTTACTTTTTTTAACATTTTCTCTGAAACCCTATAGTTCATTGATGACACCTTTTTTTCTAAAACATATTGTTTTCAGCTAAAAATGCAATGCTGGGGCGAAAAAAAATCGTACGAGATTTTCTAAAAAATAAATCGGTAGGTTTTGATATCCTTTATAAGTTCACTTCGGAAAAAACCGAGGAAAAAATTTTCCACAAACTTTGCAGTTAATTTTTGACGGCCAAAAAATAGCCGAAAAATGGCTACGTTCAAAAGTGCGTACTGGGACGAAAAAAAATCGTACAGCATTTTCTAAAAATGCAAAATAAAGGTAAACATGTCCTCCTTAGAACGTCGCTTAGGAAATTCAATTATCTTTATTTTTGAGTCCGCTATCTAATTTTTAGTGCGGTAAGAAATTTCGACTAGTGGTCCCAAATTTTTGCCGGTCACTGTATATATATAAATTTCAGGACAATTTCCATTCAATTATTTCTGTTTTTAATCAAATTTCCATTCCTTTTTTTTTATATCTTACATAAAAAAATGTGGGTTTTCGAAAATAATTTTTAAAATAATCGAAAAATAATTTTATGAAGATCGGTCTAGTTAATTTACCATCGTTAAGTCCAACAGCACCATCGGAATGTAATAAGTATTTCAAAAAATAAGGAAAAACAGAAATTATGTACATAAACAATTTTTTTTGTTCTTCAATTCGTTTTGTTATCAGAGTCGTTCAATCAAACCTCGAAGTATGCGTAATTAACGTACGACGCAAGATCGTTTCCCAGCTCGTGGGCATCGCGGTTAAAATTCTTCGTTATCCTTGTTTCACGATCATCAAATTGATATCGAGAAAAGCCTCGTGGCACTTTTTCATCCCTTGCCGAAATTGTAAGGTCCTCGTGACTCTCGTTCGCAAGAGGTCTCGATTCGTTGGCGTACCCGCGATCGGTAACTTCGTCATTTTTTGCCTCGGACGATTCAACGACGAAACTTTTCGATGCCGATTCCCGATTTCCAATCCCGATAATCTCGTTGCTTGGATTCTGCTCGTCGCGATGATTCTCGTCATTCAATGATTTACCAACGATCAACGAAGAGTCCGCCCCATAGGAGAGAACGACAATGGGCGTGCTCGTGAAGTTTTTTATCCTGACGGTGGACGATTCGGCGCTTCTTCCGGAAGTCGAACCAAAGAATTCGTCCTGGTAGTGACGAGGAGTTTCGGCGCAGTCGAAACTATACCACCAATCGCACACGAAGTACCTCTGGTTAAAGATACTTCCGGTTGGACAGAGGAATGAACTCTTCACGCCACCGACGTTGCACACATGAAAAACCTACCGATTTTGTTAATCATCTTAAAACTTGTGATAATCGTTTGAATTTTTGCCTTCGTTTACTTATTTTTTATGAATAAATACAATAATAAAAATAAAGAACAAATTGTTATGTGTAAACATTTAGTTCCCAAAACGTCTATCGATTTTTCGATCGTTACCGTTAACCGATTTAAGGGGCATTCGAGTCTAGAAATTTGAAAAAAAATCTATTTTTTGGAATTTTCTCAATGTATAGACTCTTAAGAATATGTCCTTTAACGGAAATTTCGAAATTCACAATATTTACAGGTATAGCGATTTGAATACGGCTGGTTGAGAGGCCGCGTCGGAAAAAAATCGGTCAATCAGAAGATTGTAAGGAAGCTAGAATTACCCGCTGGGAAGAATAAACTTTAAACAATCATAATTTCGTCGAAGAATACACACTTTACGAAGCAGGAGTGGTCGATTGATAAAACATAAGTATAAAATAGCATTAAGGCCGTCTTCTAGTCTAGAATTTTGAAAAAATCGATTTTTTTTTTGCATATTTTCAATGTTTAGTATTTCAAGAAGATACCCTCCAAAGGAAATTTAGAAATTCCAAATATTAACGGACGTCCAGGGGATTACGATCGATCCTGAAAGTCACGCGTTCGCTCTCAGACGTGATGAACAGCGGATTCACCGCTCTGAACTCCGAACTTCTCATCATCAAAAAACATCAAAGACTTCGATTTTGACGAAGAAGGAGTATTTTATGGACCAGGAATCGCCGATTAACGAAATGTAAGTATTTGTACCATTATATGACTTAGACTGCCTGAAACTGTACTCGAATCCTTAAACGCGTTTTTCTCGAAACTACTTTTTTCGAGACGGTTGACATGGTATCTCAAGTTGTAATGAACCGATTTACTTGAAATTTTTTGTGGACCTTCTCTATACACCCCTCTATCGTCCCTACCAGATTTATCGCGAAATTTTGTTACTAATTATTTTAAAAAAATCAACAATCGTGAAAAAAAACGGCAAAAAATGACCTTTTTTTTTAAACAGCAGCCATTTTGCGAATTTTTTTTTTGCCTGAGGTAGGGGCTATAATGACATCCTTACTAATTAAGAATCTATTTTTTTTTTTTCAGATGACCGGGAGGGTTGGAATCATGTCAACCAGGAGAGGCCGTTTTTTTTTCCACCCCCACTTTACCAGCCTGCATCTACCAGAATTATGGATTTTTTTTTTCGCCAATTTTTTTATACAATGTCAAAGGATGAATAAATATGTGGTAAAAAGATAGATACGGAAATATTTTTTGTTTTTTTTTAATCGCATGTTGAAAAATCCCCAAATTTTGGCCCTCTAGACCAGAAGAGGGCCTTAAACCACTTGGATAGTTGCGGTTGTCTGAAATTGTATTCAAAACTTTAAACGCGTTTTCCTCGAAACTACTTTTTTCAACCAGGTTGACATAAAATCTCGAGTTCTATTTAACCGATTGACTTCAAATTTATTATAGACCTTCAGTATATATCTCTCTATCGTCCCTATCTTGGGCATTGCGAAACTATGATTATTACTATGTAAAAAAAAAATAACTTAAAAAAATAGATCGAAAAATTAACTTTTAATTCGAAAAGTCGCCATTCAATTTTTTTTCGCTTTGGCACCTGCCATAAAGACATTTTTATTGATCAAGAAAATAAGTTTTATTTCTGTTTCAGATCAATGGGAGCTTTGAAATCATATCAACCACCGCAACCATTTTTTTCACGGCCATATTTAGAGGCCCATAACTTTGTCAATTTTTATTTTTTCTGCAAAACTTTTTTGTTCGTATTTTCTTGAAACATCAATAAAAATACTGTAAAAAATTGGATACTGAAAATATGTATATCTTTTTTTTATCAAGCCCGAAAAAAGGCCCAAAATCAAGGCCTCCAGATGGGAATATCCCGTTAAAAGAAAATGGTCACGTCCGGAAATTCGACAGCGGTTTTCATTAATATTTATTCATTGCAAGATTTCAATGACGAGGCTCACCTGGCATCCGGTTTCCACGTCAGCGTAATATCCTCCTGGGCGTTTGTCCAGGCACGTGAAGGACGTAGCGGGAATGACCGCGTGATCCGGATAATCCATACCGGGAGTACCGGGTACAGCGTCCCACCGATCATCATTACCGATAGATTGGTGATCGATCGCCTTGTTGACCCTACCATTTCCGGGATTCCTCCTCATTGGAGGAGGAGGAGGAGCGGGACCTGTCTCAAGGTGATCTCTCACACCCGTTGCCACGGCTAAGGGTGACGATTCTCTCCAGGCTGCGGCCACGACTGGTGAGATCTACGAGGGGAGAAGGTCGCATTTTTATTGTCGAAAATGGGGCTGCCTATATATCAGGGACATGTTCTTTTTTCTTCGCGCCCTGGCAAAAAATCTTAGTATGTGGGAATGAAAAAAAAAATCTCGCGGAAAATGAGTCCTGTAGATTAATTTTTTAAGTTGGCCCAAGCTCGTTTTACCAATTTTCCGTACTTTGACTCGTAATCGTGGCTCTTTACGTCTCAAATCGAAAGCACACTTATGAAAATGTCTTCAAAATGCCTTAAAAAAATCAAGGAATATGATTTTCGTCGGAAAAATTAATTAATTGTTTTTCGTCAGAAAAATGAATTTATTGATATTCATTGGAAAAATTAATTAATTGATTTTCGTCGTTAAAATTAATTAATTAATATTCGTCCGAAAAATTAATGAGTTGATTTTCGTCGAAAAGATTAATTAATTGATTTTCGTCGGAAAAATTAATTAATTGATATTCATTGGAAAAATTAATTAATTGATTTTCGTCGGAAAAATTAATGAATTAATTTTCGTCGGAAAAATGAATTAATTGATATTCATTGGAAAAATTAATTAATTGATGCGAGAGCTGTAATGCGAGAATGCAGCAATTCGGGCTTGCGAGTGCAGCTTTCCACTCCCTACTACAAGACAAATTTTCTTTTTGGGCTTTTGCTAACGAGACTGATGACATGGTAATATTTTTCGACACATTTTTAAACGTTTCTTATTATACGACACGTGAAAAATCACGATTCTAATCCAAAATTAGGAAACCACCTAAAAATGGAATACGCCACTTTTATTAATTGAGCTGTGGGGCTCACTTCGAGCGAGAATTTTAGACCCTTTAGACTTTTAGACCCGAGAATTTTACTCTATACCAATATTCTTCGCTATGAGAACGGAGAAAAATGGAATTTTTTCAACACCCAAATATATGTATATACATCACAAGTTTGGCGCATGGACCGACACATTTTTTTTAGGCATTGGGGGGGGGGGGGATCATTTGCTAGTTTTTTCACCCTTAAACCCTATGTCCTAAGTGTTACGGTAATTGAGATATGATATTTTGTCATTTTTTTTAATTACCCAAAATTTCGCCTTCAAGACGGCATAACTTTTATACTTGTGGTTGTAATAGCACGAAATAACTTTTGTTGCATGCATACGGAGCAAAGGAGATAAATTTGAGCCAAATTTATAACTCAAGTTTAATAAAAAAAATATCGGAAACATAAAAAGTATTTTCTTAACACTGACCGTAGCAAAGTCTCGTATTTTGACCACATAATGAATGATTTCTATGACATATAGCATACCGTTGGAAAGGGTATAAACTAGAGTACTTTTTAAAACAAAGCTAAGTTCAAAATAGCTTTTAGTTTTATTTTATAATGAATTTGGAAGTTGACATTTTTCATACATTTACATATTTGTAAGACTTTAGAAGCTCATAAGTTACTTTCTTGAAACCAATTGTATCAAATAATGGTTTATTTATAATAAACATACATTGCAGAATACAACAAAAGTGATTTCGCGCGATCACGACCACAAACAAAAAAGTTATGACGAGTAAAAGGCGAAATTTCGGATATTTAAAAAAAAAACGAAAAACTGTCATATCTCAATTACTCTGATGCTTAGAATATAGGGTCTAAGGGGGAAAAACTTAGCAAAAGACCACAACAGTCGCGTCAAAGAATTCGATACGGTTCGAGAACCGCTCCAGCAGGTTACCTCATAAGCGGACCCTCACGCAGTCTCCTGCTAAATATTCCGAAGCAACGAAAAAACGCATTAACGACACTTGAAAATAAAAGGGCGTAACTCGCTGACCCTGTATCGTCGTATGTCCAAGGAGGTTTGCACGCGAGGGATTTGCCTCTCTCTCTCTCTCTCTCTCTCTCTCTCTCTCTCTCTCTCTCTTTTAAGGGGAGAAAATCCTTTACAATGTTCAAAAAATCGATTTTTTCATATATTTCGAAAGTATAATATATTCAGAGTATACTGGAAAATCGAAAAATCGAAATATGAAATATTTATGAATCTATAGCAAATTATCGTATTAAAACTTTAAATGCGATTATCTCGAAACTGCATTTTCATAATCTGCTCATGTTGTAGCTCATAAAATTAATGATCGAAACGGCTGAAATTTTGGGATATTTCTCACTATAACATTATCGGAAGGATATACCTAATTATCGCGTAAATAAATTACTTTTTATTGGGGTAAAAATTGTCGAGAAAATGATCAAAAGTATGAAAATTTAATTAAATGCCTACTTAATTTTTAATTTTATACTTTTTCATATTTCCATAGGTATATCCTTCCCCTACACATGTCAATAATCGAAAAATATTTTCGATTCCTGTTTCATATCAATAGAAAAAATCAGGCAAATAGAACACTTTTCGATATCACGCAAAAGACGCCTAAAGGAATACCTTATAATGCCGCCATTTTATTCTCTTTAAAAAAAAAATTGAACACTTGAAAGTTGTAATAAGATAATGTCCAATTTTTTAAATGATGCGATTATTTTATCACCTTTAAAAAAAATCCTGAAAAATGACTCATTTTCGGGAGTCTGGAAGGTTTTCCCCCCTTAAAAGAGGCACACAGACGTGCACTCGATAAACGCGCGTGGCTCGTAGTACAACGTCCCGACGTGCGCGCGGATGAGCAATGCGTTCAGGAGGTTGCACTCGTGTATTATAGAAAGTGAATCTCATCCTCGTTGCATATCTCGTGTGTAGACTCAAACTCACACACATAGAGTGAGAGCGCACCAACCGTGCATGGATGTTCCACATGTATGCGGACTCTATTGCGTCAACGAGGAGAGGACTTTGATGTACGCGAGCTCTGGTACATCTCTCTCTCTCTCTCTCTCTCTCTCTCTCTCTCTCTCTCTCTCTCTCTCTCTCTATCTATCTCGATCTATCTATTTATGTCATTTTCACTCTTTGCGCTGGAACACTCGTTGTGCATGCTGAGAGTGCACTCTGAGAGAGTATGTACGATGCAGTAGATAATGTATGGACCAACGAAGAGTGCTCTTCAGTTTCCCTTTCTCCCTATATATATATATATATGCGAATCGGTGATTTTTAAGACATTCGACTCCGAGGGCCGTCCTCTCAGTAGCCAATTGTCCCCATACTCAACATAACGTAAGCCTCAATCTCTTCAAAATCACATTTGGATAAATATAAGCATATTTATATAAAGTTCAGATCAAGGGCGATTCTGGCCGTAAATCAACGATTCATTTGGACGGAAGTTTTAAGAGCAGTCCCCAAAACAGCCTAATGTACTAATAGCCAACGTTGCATAGAAATATACTATAGATATAATAAACATATATAAATATATGAGGTATTCCAAGTGTTTTCGAACGGCCTAAAAGCCTGACCTTCTTCAATCGTTTTTAAAGTTGGTGATGTTTTTGTATCATATATTTTGAGTACGTAGCATTTTTTTCAGATTTTCATCGCCTCGCTAACTCTGCTAACTCGGAGATAAGATTTTACACGTGATAACATTTCAAATGATCGTATCGTAGTGATCTTTTCGTCATACGAAAAAATGTCCTCTACAAAAAAGAGGCGTTTTTCTATAAACTATTTTGTAAAAAAAATTCAAAATTTTCCAAGTATTACAACACTAAGAAAAAGAAAAATCTTTCATTTTTCAATTTTTTAACCCCAATGACTAGGTTGAAAAACGAGAAGCGTGAAAATATTATTTCGCGAACCATTCGGTCTTTTCTTTTACCATTGGCGTACGACCTTAAATATTGATTCTAGGAAAAAAGGTAAAGACAAAAATTGTCGAAAATTTCATCCTCTACAAGTTTGTTCATGTTCGTTTATGCCCTGAAGTTAAAAATAAACGAGATAATGCAATAGCCGCTTTTTTCAGGTTTAATTCGAAAAATATCGATGGTAGAGAAAAAACTGTAATGACCAAAGATGTAAAGCACTCGATTTCCTACAAATTTAGTCTTTATCATTTTTACTCAAAAATTGAAAATGGCCGAGTTATTTAATTAAAACAATTTCCCATTACATTTAGGACGACGACATTAACTGAGCGCAAGCCCAGCCCCGAATGAAACTTACACATGTTGTTTTACACTAATAAAAGAAAATTCAGTGTAAATTTGAGCAGGATCAAGCTAGTCATTGGGGTTAAAAAATTAAAAAATGAAAGATTTTTCTTTTTTTATAGTGTTGTAGTACTTGGAAAATTTTGAATTTTTTTTTCAAAATAGTTCATAGAAAAACGCATGTTTTTTTGTAGAGAACATTTTTTCGTACGACGAGAAGATCACTACGATACGATCATTTGAAATTTTATCACGTGTAAAATCTTATCTCCGAGTTAGCCGAATTAGCGAGCCGATAAAAAAGTGAAAAAAATGCCACGTACTCAAAATATATGATACAAAAACATCCCCAACTTTGAAAAAGATTGAAAAAGGTCAGGCTTTTAGGCCGTTCGAAAATACTTGGAATAACTCATATATATCTTCCTCTTCGGAAATTACCACTTTTTGTGTAACTCACAGTTTATGGATCAATCAATTTTTATTCTTGATTAACCATTAATCATTTGCGCAATAAAAAATTACGTATGTTTTGAGAAACGTAATTTTTGTTTGTCTTTTTAATCTTTCGATTTTTTTTGTGTTTTTGTGGCGAGAGTGGATTTTTTTAAGATGCTCTCATAAAATACTCACCGGGCCCAAAAAGACGATTTTTGCAGCCAGCAGTGTCGCGACGATCGTCAGGTCCATCCTCTTCGAAATTATATTCCGATTCGCGATGCGCTCTGCAGAGATGAGATGTCCTCGGAGGCTCTTTATTACTCTCGTGTTCGGGGTGCAGCGAACGAACTTTTTAATTAAAAAAATTAAGATTTTATTTGATCGATCGATGATACCATTTTTTATGATTTTAATTGCATTTATTTATCGATAATAGGAGAATCGTAGAGATATACATTGTGTGGTGGATTTTTCTTTCAGTTTTTTTTTCAATTATTTATGAGAAGAACGTTTTACCTTGGAAAAATGTGCGATCTAATGCGGTCTTGATGCAGCGAGGATGAGAAACACACGAACCACGTAACGGGATCTTGGCGATCGGCATTTATAGCTCATCCCCATACGGTTGGGGAGAAGTGGACGAGAAATGGTGAGAGAGAGCAATCTCTTTGCTTTGCCTAGTTTGAAAAGTTTTGCAACACTGCTACCATTTTGCTACATTTGAATCTCAAATTTTATCTCAAAATCTATTCGTCCGGATGATTTTTTCATATGTTTATCCATTCGTTAATAAGAAAACATTAAAGTCGTTTTTTTTCGTCGAAAACCGAACCTTTTTTTCCGAAGCTTGTTATTTTCTTGAATTTCAATATAGTATTGGGTCAAAAGACAGTTTGATTGTTATACTAAAAATACACTTTTGTTATTTTTCATCTGAGATAAGCCTAGTTGCCAGACGCATCTACATCGGTTGGCCCTGCAGCAACGGCGGCAGTTTCTTTAAATAATAATACTAACGTCATTGTCAATCAATAATTTTCAATAAAAAAAAAAATACTCAAACTCGGCAAGAGTATGTTTTAATTGTGTGTAAAATTCCGACATCGGCATCCCAATACTTGCATCGGAAAAAAATCTTTAAAATCGCCCCTTTTTTGGGCCTCAAGCTCATGCAGACCCGTTACATTTTTTTATCTTCAACTTAGATTATTTTCCAGATGGTAATAAACGATTGGAAAACTGAAAAAGAAAAAAAATAATAATGGAAACATCTGGAAAAGTTCCGTTAAAAATGATATAATTTTGTTTTTGATTTCCTTGAAAAATAAAAAAAAGTGTATCAGATTCGACGTGCATTGGCGAATATTCTATTCACTCCCTATTGTACGGACAACTAGATGGCTTTGTGCTGTGTACTGTAATACCCCGATGTATTAGAGTGTACATCTCGTCCGGTGGACCCGTGTACACATGTGCACATCCCAGCGGTGAATAGGAGAACCAGCTCGCTCGTAAATCGACGAGATATCCGATACGCGTGGATAATCCACAACAGAAGTGTTCTCCCTGCGGTATACACAGAGATCATTTCTATTCCTCTCTGTTCCTTCCCTGTCCTTCGCTCTCCATCCTCTCTCTCTCTCTCTCTCTCTCTCTCTCTCTCTCTCTCTCTCTTTTAGAATGGTCCAACAATCACTCCATGGCAATAAATATTAATCATCACTACTACCAACAACTGTCAATCAATAAATTAATTAATATTAAATTGAAATTAAAATAAATAAAAATACGAATTAAATGAAACTTAATGTTAAATTAAAATTAAAATTAATAATCATATTCATTAAATTTCAATTGAAATTACATTAAAATTAAAAATATAAATATTGTAATAATGATATTTTTTATTCCTACGTATTATCGTAATACCCATTTTTCTACTCAATACCCAACCAAGTGCAAATGTATCAATATGATAAACAGGTCATTAAAAAAAACCTACCATCCCCATTTATTATAACAAATAAAAAATATCGGATAACTTTCTATCCATTGATTTTCGAGGCTCAATTTTTTTTTCGTTATTCTCCCAATTATGAAAATAAAACTCCTGTAAATATTACTCTACCCTCTTGGCTTGCTACCACTTCAGATAATGCACCAACATGGGAGATTTTCATTGAGTACCGTTCTTTTTTTCATTTCATATTCGAGGCTTTCATTCGGCCCCTTCTATTATGTGATAACACTCGACTTCGGTGCAAAGCGGGTTGCCTATCCGTCGGGGGAACCAGCGCATCCTTGCTTCAGAATACATAATAAACATATATATATATTTATATATATATATAACAATACAGTGTATAAAAAATATCTACACGTAACCTTGCCAAGACCTTTTGGAAGTTTCGAAGGTAATACGATATTCTGTGAGGATTTGGAGGAAACTCCTTCGTCAGTACAAGTTCCTCGTTGGGATTGGGGTAAGGGTCTATTGAAAATTATTCAAATTCCCTGAACATCGTACAGAACTTTCCATCTATATATATATATATAGTCATCTCCAGCACTATATGCTTTATGTACAATAAATATTGAATCGAATACTCGGTGTAGCGTTTCGCAATAAATAATTCACATGAATGATTTTTCGTGCAATACTAGATGAGTGCAGCTGGGCGAGGGGAGATTGAGGAGTTTCCATGATGCGTTCTCTGCCTTCTAAGTCAGGCCAGCATTGTGAAGAACGTCAAAGATCTTTTGACGTGGTATCCTGTCGGCCTCGCGATCGATCACCTGCACATCACGTACGAAAAAATTAAGGCACGTCGGGAGCAAAGAAAAGTATGGATTTTCCAAAATACTTATAAGAATAAATGGCAATAACGATTGAATTCAATAGATTATTTTTTAGAAAAAAAACAGTTGTAGTTGTAAATGTTTTATTCGTGATTTAAGTATTATTAATAATTATACAGTAGACCGTCGATTATCCGAGCGTCAGTTATGCGAAACGTCAATTATCCGAATGGCAATTTGATTTATCCGAAACGTCAATTATCCGAATGGCAATTTGGCTTATCCAAAATATCAATTATCTAAACAATAATTTTGTTCACCCGAATGTTCAGTTATTCGAACGATTACGCCCCCATATATTACGGCAATGGAGTGGTATGAAACGCAGCCTGAATGTTGTTCAATGCAACTTCTTCTTCGAAAACGATTGTGAGATTTGGCAGGAAAGCGACGAGCTTCCGTTGTAAAGCAGAAGAAAATCGTCGACTTTTCAAAAATAAATACATAAGAAATCAAAGATGTATGAATATTGATTATTTTTAAATACATATTTAACTTCGTTCTATATCATTAAATGATACAATGATTATTTGCAATTTACCAAAAATGTACTTGTATTATTAACATATTAATGTTCACTGTATTTTTAAATATATATATTTTATCATGTTGAGAGAATCAACGTTTTTTTCGCCCACGGAATACTGCTGTTCGGTTATCCGAATTTTCGATTATCCGAAAGGCGCCCGTTCCCGATTGATTCGGATGATCGACGCTCTACTGTACTATAATTTAATAACGTTTTAAACATGCAATATTATACACATAATTGAATGAACACAAGCTAACATAAAACTACCAATAAAATGTACCAATAAATCTACAATATTAAATTATCTCTAATATATGGGAAAAAGTATATATACAGGGTGAGGCACATCAAGTGTTACAGAGCAATAGCACTCAAACTATTGATCATATCCAAAAATGTTTCAGAGAAAAGTTTCAGTGTTCGAGAAGGCCGTCATACTGGACCACCCTATTTTTTTATCGGTGGAGGCGCTGAAGCTACGTCAAGGTCAACTCCACTTTTTTAAGTGGAACCATGTATTTTTTTTCACCTGACATTATTACCGATTTTAAGACGAATTCAGTGACCTACAACACAAGGTCATTCTACTCACGCAAAGTATGAAAATAGTCGAAAAATCGAAAAATATCGGAATAATCACTTTCAAAGGATCCACTAACCTTGGTTTGGGTCTACCTACAGAAGATGCTCGAAGTGATGACCCTCGACTTGTAAACACTTGTAAACACGCCTGTCCACGCCGGACGACATGAAAGAAAGAATATGCCGAGCGTGTACCGAAATTACACCACAAATGTTGGCTGCAGTTAGACGGTCTTTTGATCAGCGAATTAACAAGTGCTTACAAGTCGAGGGTCATCATTTCGAGCATCTTCTGTAGGTAGACCCAAACCAAGGTTAGTGGATCCTTTGAAAGTGATTATTCCGATATTTTTCAATTTTTCGACTATTTTCATACTTTGCGTGACTAGAATGACCTTGTGTTGTAGGTCACTGAATTCGTCTTAAAATCGGTAATAATGTCAGGCGAAAAAAAATACATGGTTCCATTTAAAAAAGTGGAGTTGACCTTGACGTAGCTTCAGCGCCTCCACCGATAAAAAAATAGGGTGGTCCAGAATAACGGCCTTCTCGAACACTGAAACTTTTGTCTGAAACATTTTTGGATATGTTCAATAGTTTGAGTGCTATTGCTCTGTAACACTTTATGTGCCTCACTCTGTATATATATATACATTTTACTTTTGTACCTGCGTTTCTTTCGGCGTAAGCCACGACTCTTTGGCAAGGCCCGCCGCGATTCTCGGGTCTTTGTAGAAATGATTTCTGAGCTCGCCCGGAAGGTTGTCCTCCATCGCGGAGTTGACAAGGACGCCGGGATGAGCGTAAGGTGTTGCCGGTGCCGATTGTTGAACGACGAAAATCGGAGACGCGTGGGAGGTCCCGATGACCGCGAGGGTCAGTAGCACGAGGAGTCGCATTTTTTATTTATTTTATTTTTTTGTCGTTGCCGAAACCAGCGCGCGCACGTACGTCGAGATCGATGAAAATGTTCGAGGATTTTGTTTTTGACTGGACGCTCGATCGCGACGGTGAGTTAGCTTTATATAGGGAGCACGGGCGCCGAGCTCGCTCGCGAGTGACATATACCGGCCACGCGATGGGGGCAGCACACGCGAAGGTGAAGATGTTGATGACCGCATCTGAGGTTACGCGTGATCGCATCTTCGCATTATATACATACATATATTTATACGACCTTGCTCGGACACTTCCTCCTCGAGTGTCCGCGCACAATACGCGGAGACAAGCCTGCAGGTCATCGAAGGTCGCGCTATTCGTTGTATCAGGGACAATTTTGTTTGTAAGAATCAGCCATGTTGGACGATAAAGAAGAGACCTTCGATGACCTTCGATGACCTCGTCTTGAGGATAAGGGCTCCTTCTGCTGCGATTAAAATAACATTCGTGCAGGGAAATCATATCTTTTTTTACCCTTCGTGGTCACACTTCCAAATTCAATCGCGGTGGTCGAACTTGCGTCGATTCTACCCGGCCAGTTCTCAACAAAGTATTGTGACCAAACTATCCATCCGAAGTGGTTCAAAAAATTATGGAATATGCTTTGAACTTTCTAGATAGTGTACGAAAAATTTATTTATAAGAAATAAAACGACGACATGTTACAAAAAATTCATAAAGCGGTGAAAACGAAAAAAAGACACTTTTTCGCTGAAAAAATCATAGTTCCGTGAATTTTCAACATTTTTACCTAAAATTTGGACGTAATACTCCTTAGATATGCTACTTTTGGGAAAAATCGTAGCATAGTGCGCGTTCCAAAAAAGGTATTTATGCCGACATGTGAAGAGGGTAAATTTTATGGTATGAGGATACTTAAAACTCCAGGTAAGATGGTGAACACAATCCCATTCGAAGCCGGGAACTATTATATATTTATGCCAAAAATTGATCGACAGGTCGATCCTACCCAGGGTGACCACGAAGGGTTAAAATATAGATGTATAATGATGAATTTGATAATATTACAATACATGTATATTTATAACATTTCTTCATTAAATATTATATTAGATGAAGTAAAAAGTTCTGAGCGTTTTTTCGCTTTATTTCGACGATGAAATTAACATAGTTAAGATTATCCGATTTAGATCAAATATGCGCCGTTTTGTTCGATAACTTTTGTCCATTTTGAAGGCAATTTCATAATTCCGCGATTGAAGAAGTCCTCGTCCCTATTGGTAAGAAACTTGACCAGCTCATTTTCACAAGCCTCTCTTGAGGCCAGTTTTGTACCATCAAGAAAATTGGTCAAATGCTTGAAAAGGTGATAATCGTTTGGTGCCAGGTCTGGACTATACGACGGGTGCGATAAAACCTTGGATCCAAGCTTTCGCAGCTTCTGGCGCATCGTTAAAGATGTGTGCGGCCTGGCGTTGTCTTGATGGAACACAGCACCCTTCCTATTGGCCAGTTCTGGCCGCTTCTGGTTGATCGCCTGCTTCAATCTGGTCAGTTGTCGACAGTAGAGGTCCGAATTGAGTGTTTGGCCCGATGGGAGCAGAGCATAGTGGATGATTCCCTTCCAATCCCACCAAACACACAGCAAAACCTTCTTGGCCGTTAATCCGGGCTTGGCGATCATTTGGGCCGGCTCACCGCGATTGGACCATGATCTTTTTCGGCTGCTGTTCTCCTATGTGACCCATTTTTCAGCGCCAGTCGCCATCCGCTTCAAAAATGGGTTGATTTCGTTCCGTTTCAGCAAAGAATCGCAGGCATCGATTCGGTGCAATAGGTTCTTTTGCGTCAATTCGATGTATGGGTGTGGCACCCATACATCGAACTTCTTCTTGAGATGAGCCTTATGCAAATGGTTCCAAACGGTTTTCTGGCTAATCTTCAGTTCCTGGGCAATGGAATAAGTGCTCACATGCCGGTCCGACTCGACGATTTCCATGATTTTATCGACATTTTCGACGATTGGCCTACCAGAGCGTGCCTCATCTTCGACGTCCATGTTACCAGAATGGAATTGTTGGAACCACCACTTTGCTGTTGCATTTGATACTGTATTGGGTCCATAAACAGCATTTTTTTCTGCCGCCTGCTCCGCCTTTTCACCTTGGTCGTAATGGCACTGAAGAATGTATCGAATTTTCTCTTTTTTTACCTCCATTGTGGAACGCTGTAACACACAACTGGCTTCACCAAACATAAAACTGTCAAAGAACTTTCTTTGAAACGTAATCTCACATTTGAATCGCCGTATAGTATGACCCGATGCGATGTATACATCGTGAGATATGGCTCACTAAAGACATCTATCGGAAAACGCTTAGAACTTTTTACTTTACCCAATATATATAATTATGTTAATCTATTTTGTATTATATTTTATATATCGTGCAATAATGAATTAAATAATATATTTATTTCATTTATTATTGCACGATATTTATAAAAGTTATGTATAAAATATTATATATATTTATGTTCATTTATTGGGTCTATGCATAATTCCGTACCGAAATTTCGACAGATGTCGTTCGCAGTTATTTCTCCGCTCGCACATGCGTCAACCATATCAAGTGTCATATATTAATTAAAAGCTGAAACTCGTGCCGACATTAAAAAAAAAGTATCCTTTGAGATCCGTGGCGTACAGGAAGTTTGATTATATTTCGAACATAAAAGAAAAAAAACGTGTATTTTCGATGCATTTGGCTTTTTTATTTCCGAAACGGCAAAAACGCATCGCAAAGTCACAAAAAAAATATGCGCCGTGTATGGAGAGAATGCTGTAGACGAAACTGTGTGTCGAAAGTGGTTTGCGAAATTTCCTTGTGGAGATTTTGATCTCCAAGATGCTGCTCGCTCCGGTAAGACACTTACTACTGACGTCGATAAAATCAAGACTTAAATCGACTCCGACCGGCATTTGACGACTACAGAGATCAGACATAACCTCAACATTGACGAATCAACGTTAAGGGACATTTACGGAAATGTCGGGTTATAAACAAGATTGATGTTTGGGTGTTGCACGAATTGAGCGAAACGAATTTAATGGACCGAATTTCAGCTTGCGATTTGCTGCTCAAACACCATCACAACGAACCATTTTTAACACGAATGATTAGTGGCGATGAAAAGTGGATTGTCTACAATAATGTCAGCTGAAAACGATCACGGTCAAAGCTCGAGGCGGCTGCTCAGACAGTCGCAAAGGCTGAATTACACCCGAAGAAGGTCATGCTCTGTATCTGGTGGAATTGGAAAGGATTCGTCTATTATGAGCTGCTGCTATCCAACAAAACGATTGATTCGACTAAGTTCTGCT
Source organism: Ophion ventricosus (assembly GCA_963932345.1). Classification (NCBI taxonomy): domain Eukaryota; kingdom Metazoa; phylum Arthropoda; class Insecta; order Hymenoptera; family Ichneumonidae; genus Ophion; species Ophion ventricosus. The sequence continues at coordinate 19,342,305 of OZ010711.1, forward strand.
CACAACTGGCCAAATTGAAGCGAGCAATCGATCAGAAGCGACCCGAATTTACGAACGGAGAGGGCGTTGTAGTCCACCAGGACAACGCTAAACTACACGGTTCTCTGATGACCCGGCAAAAGTTATTGCGGCCTGGGTGGAATGTTTTGGTGCGCCCACCGTATCGTCTGAACCGTGTACCTTCAGACTACCACTTGTTCCGGTCGCTGCGGAACAGTTTGAACAATAAAACCTTCAATTCCCTAGACGTACTCAAAAACCACTTGGATGACTTCTTTGCCCAAAGATCTCAGGACTTCTATGAAAGAGGAATAATGAAGCACGTGGGGAGATGGCAGAAAGTCATTGAACAGAATGGAACATATATTTAGTTGAATAAAATCGCTTTTTATGGTAAATATCTTGCGTTTGTAATTTACTCGATTTTCGCTACGGAATTATGCATAGACCCAATATTTCGTAGTAGTACTAGTAGTATTTATAATTCCGGGTATACCCCTTTAGGGTGTTTACACAGAAAATTCCCCCTACATATACGTTTCCCCTTACAAAATTTCCTTATTTCTAAACTTATTCTCTACTGTTGTTTTGCATTTCGTCTCCTCTCGCATTCGTTTCCTCGTTTACAGTTTTTCCAATTAGTTTCTCTAAACGCTTTATATACATGCATATTTCTGTCGCAGGCCTCTTTTTTTAGCACCATCTGTATCTTTCTGTCAATTTGCTCTCCTTCTTTATCCCCCTACATACTTGTCCAGATTGTCTTATATTTCTTTTCCAATTTTTTCCTTGGCTTTCGCGCACGTACATATATGAACTAAGTTTTCTACTTCTTTTTTACAAACCCTGCACTTGTTATCACTACATCCTTTATTTCTGTCTTTCCATACATTCCCACACCTTAATCTCGCCCAAGTTTCTTTTGTTTCGCCCGTTATATTTACATCCTCCTAATACTTGTATGTCGCTATGCTATTCTTCCTGTTTTTGTATTGCGGGCAGTACATCGTTTATTCAATTTTTTCCCCAATCCTGTTGAGTTTCTTAGTCGACTTTTATCTCGTCCCCCTTTCTACTATCCTCTCCATTTTCTTTATATCGTCGTTTTCTATAGCTCTCCATTTTTCCCTCTCCTATTTTCTTCATTGCATTTTTAACTTCCTCTCTCCATTTTGTTGTTTGCGTTTGTTTCGGTTCAATATATATCTTGCAATATTAAATTAAATAAATATATATTTATACAAATGATTTATAATAAATTATATATTATTGTGTTCATCTATTTTATCGTATATTTTGTAAATAAATAAAGAAATATACAACAAAAACAGAATATTATATTAATATATTAAAGCAATATTAAATGATACATAGAACATATCGAGGGAACATCAAAATACTGAATGATCAATTGAAATTATGGTAATATCAAATTTAAATAAATACTAATGTTTTTAGTGTCAGCTTATAAATAAAAAATGTAAATATAAACATTTTTGAAAGAATTGATATAAGGACCTTGGCAAACCCGTTTAATACTCGGTACTAAATAGACGAAAGCATCACTTTCCTATGCTTGACTTATGCTCCAGAAGGTCCGTATGCCATTCCTTGCGAGCCCACCAATCCCGGCTGGGATCCTTCGAGTATAAGATCAAAGCGAAAACTTTTTAATAATGGAAGCTGTCGAGATGTCGGGCTTTTTTCGCTCTAAAACAAAAGGCTGGTAATTCTCTATTTCTTCCTCTCTCCCTCTCTCTCTCTCTCTCTCTCTCTCTCTCTCTCTCTCTCTCTCCTTCGCGCTCTCTGAGCGAAAGGTCAAGCCACCTTGTTCGTTCAATTCTCATTGAAAAGCTGGAGTGTTTTTTTCGCGTTGGAGGTCCCGAGGCGAAGCTTCTGATAAGAGGAGAGATTCTTATCGGTACGTTTACACTAAGAGCTTTGGCCGACCACAGAAAAAGAGAGAACGGAAGAAAGCAAGGGAGAGGAAGTTTTTGTTACCTATACAGTACACTTGCTGGACCGAACATAAACTGCTGTTCCAGAATCCAGCGGTTATTCGACATCGAATCAAATAGTAACTTCTTTAGTCAACTTGCCTGAATGTACCAATGTGCCAAGCATTCAGCTGACGGTACCAATGTACCAAACCTTGAGTTAGGGGTAACACGTACTAAAATTAAAACAAATCCTATGAGCAGCTTTCGCAAAATTATTTTATAAACTTGTCCACAAATTTTTAGGACGTTCCTATTAGAGCTCGTCTCCGCAAACTAAACTCGAAAATTTCGACGAACGAAAATCAAGATGTGGAGCAGCCCATATGAGCAACATGAACGACGCACCAGAAGATAGCAGAGAGCCAAAGGGCTTCTTTTTCTTTTTGAACCCAAACTCGAGGCTCCTACTTTGTGAAACTTATCGCCAAAGACTTCCGGTGCCCCGAGGGGTTTCTCCTCTCTAGCCTTCCCTTTACCCCGCTGTTGGCTAAACGACCCCGGCACTCGTCGTAGAGGTCGCCTCCGTCCTTTGATTCTTTTCAATTCGATCGCCTCTCGGCTGCATATACATATGCAATATAATAATATATCCCAGATATAAATACACATATATATTGAGTTCTGGAACATTCCACTACCTGGCACTCCACACAACTTGAAAGCAATGTTTTTTTAAATTTATAGTGAACAAGGTAAAAAAACTTTTCAAGGTCTAAAAAGGTGATAAAAAAAACACACTTCATGTTTCCATATTTTTACTCTCGAGACGTACATAAATACATGTGAGATTGTAGTGCCTACAGCTAATAAGGGATCTGACAGGGCCTCTTTGGTGTCGATCGCAGTAGATCGCACGTCGCGCAATTCGGGTCAATGTTGCGGCCTTAGAGAGCAAACGCACGACGAAGTGAATGTTCCGGAGTGATACCAAATACCGGTTACCCTTGTGGAAATCGATCTCGTTCACCCGGACGTTTCCGGACTCGTCACTGATCCCACGAAACTCGTAGCTTCCCCAAGAGCGGATTTTATTCGTTTTGAAAAGTCATGGAAGTTGAGCAGTAACCCGGAAAAAAAAGCAATGATGTTTGGCAAGTACCGTTGTCTTTACTGGTGGATCTTTTCTGTATGGCAGCATCAATCGGTTTTTCTTTCTGGATGATTCGGATGCCGAAGGACCCGAAGATTTTTCGGGGGTGAGTCCTGCCCTCGGAATTTACATTGCAGACACGTCAGTTGGTAATTTTTCTTTGCAGATTATTCAGTTGCTAGAGATTAGAAGATGAGTCAAATATAATCAGAAAATAAATAGATGATCAGAAGATGAATAGAAGACGATCACAAGATAAATACATGATGATCCGATTAGATGATAATTGGTAAGGCTTTTCATTGTTGATACTTCAGATGATAACTTTTCCTTGCAGATCATTCAAATGAGGGAAATCAAGAGATTATCAGAAGATGCTCAGACGATGATAAGATTATCAGAAGATGATCAAAATATGGGTGACCAGAAAATCAGAAGATGAGTGAGGCTTTTCACTGCAGATACTTCCGACAATGATTTCTCTTTACAAATGATTCAGATAATAAAAATCAGAAAATCATTATTTGATTGTTAGCCCCGAGTCCTATCGTCACACTTTTTACTTGATAATTTGACATTGGAGGATTGAGTCTGATAGGGACAGTTTTCTAATTGAGTGATCATGCTCCACAATTTCCTAGAGGGAAGACGATCAAGGAATAGGAGAACGGTGGCCGTGTTCTTATATCCCACGCGTCATTCACGCAGTGTGCGTGGATCGATGTCCCGCAGTTGACACCTGACATACTCGCATGTGTAGCTATGTGCGTGTGTATGTGTTCATATTGACTACATAAGAGCGGTCGCGTGAGCGCTCGGTTCCCCAAGAGGCAAATGGTTATTCTTGTGCAAATACCTCTCGAAGTCGGCCTAGCACGGTTCGCTTTGTAAAAAGGTGGAGTACAAATGGACAACTTGTATGAGTCACCAGAGTAAGGCGATTGCAGGAGATCCGGCAGGTATTTTCTTATAGCTATAGAGTTACCCCACGACTTGCCTTCATGTAATCACTGATTTATTCGATTCTACTGAATTGTCTTACGTTCTAAGTATACAAAAAAACAGTATAACGTGTATTAATCTCAAGCTCAAGGCATCAAATGTGTCGTAGTACAGCCTAGTAGTATTGATAGGAGGCGGGTGTGATCGTTTTTTGATAGACCGGAACGGCTACCTGAGCCAATGCAGGTGCGAGTGCTTTACCAATGACCGGCACCGAGCTGTGAACCTGAAGGTGATCCAGATGAGCGGTCTTGAAGACGGTCGGGTGATGGACCGAGGTCCTCTCGTATTTCGTTACCGGCTCGGCGACGTTGATCTCCTGGAGCGTCTCTACGGGTTTGCTGACAACAACTCGCCTCGTGGAGACCGTTTCACCCGCGGGATTCACGTTGTCGGGTGATGGGGTAGCCGACAATATACGGGCTCGAACGTTATCAGCGTCACCCACGACAGAGGCCTGGCCGTCGCGACCGAAACCCACCTATGAAAATGACGAATTCGATAGTACTTGTTCTAATGTCAAATATGTTGTCTTAGGCAGGAAGGATACAGGATGTTGATTGTTTTAGGTGTTGATGTAGCCAATCAAAGCTAATCCTAATTGTGGATTCTCAAGCGTAAAGGCTAAAGAATATTGATCTTTTTTAAATCTCGCTGTCAGCAATGAAAGTTCAACGTCGAAAGTACCATGAGTACCGATGAATAATGATGTAGGATTAGCTAAACCGCCCAGGCTAAAACTAGACAACTTAGATTGGCGCTTGCCCAGATTGGCAACTGGAGAATCTAGGTGATTGCCCTGGTCGAAAGCCTCAATATTCCTGACGGTCATGTTTAAACTCTGAATTCATGACTCATCGTGAGAAACTCTGCCACGGATTGCAGTTTCCCAATCGGGAACAATTGGATGGAACCGTCGCAAACATCGAAGAGGATCTTTGATTGGAAATATATAGAGCGGAGAATCAGTATCCTTAAACATCAATGAAACGCTAAAGGATCAATCAGCATAGAACGAAGCAACAAACTAAAGCAAGAGCATTCCGCAGAGTCCTCCAACGATCCCTGCCGACCGCAGGTTGATTTCACCAAAGGAGCGGACCAATGAGTCCCGGAACAGGCGTATTGGTTAAGTATTGGTAGGTAGTATAGGTAGGCGTATAGCCAGTTCAGAAATGACAATTACCTCGGTGACTCCCCCTCGAGCTGTTAAAAGATCGATGAGCGTTTGTTGGTTGGACCTGCCCTGTTCTGGACTGATCTGCGTGCTCGGAAACACCATTGGCGAAGTTTCTCGAGACGCGAAACGCGCAATGGTATTCAAAGCTGCACCATTCGATCTGGCAAACACATTGGGTGTTGGTGATCCAGCGGCGCTTTGTCCCCGTTGTTCGTCACGCTGTTGAATCTGCTGCTGGGTTTGCTCGTACTCTTCGCGAAGGTAATCTTGATAAGCGCTCTCTTGAGCTCTCGAGGCTGCTTGATTTTCCGTTAGCTGCTGCGAGCTGCGGAACAGAGTGCCGTGCAACTGAGGATTCCGGAAATCGGGATTTTCCACGACCACGGAGTCCTGATCGGTCTTGCCAGAATCACCAGTCGATTGCTGGATGTTGGAAACGCCAGGAGCTACGATAAAGGGAGCACCGTGAACCGGAGCGTTCGCCTCGACCGGAATGGCATTCGGTGATGACGAAGACTGCGAGAGGATGTTAGCTTGGGTCAGGAATTGGTGGGTCAGGGGAGACGGCGTTACCGCGAGATGAGTCGATTCGGACAGGAGTGCCGGACCCCTCTGGACTTTTGAGGTTGGCTCGTCGAGTTCCACAAGAGCCGAGCCTGCTGGGCGTACTATCACGCGTTCCTCGATGTCGTAGAACTGCTTCTGTATCGCGGGCCTCCGAACCTTTCAAACCAAATGGATCAATGTTGCGTCACCCCAATGACTGAACCAAATAAAAAAAAAACAGATTGCGACCCGACTTGCTCTCATCAATATCCTGCTCAAAAGGACTGGCGTTCATAGCAAGCGTCAACTAATCGATTGGATAAGAAGTTACCTCGAATTTACGAGTGGAGACCGCAGGCTTGGCCAAATCGACTTGTTGCTCGATGATTCCGTGATGAGCCTCGTAGCGAGTGACGGGGACGTTGGAGACCGTGGGAACGTGTTTGACGAACGGAACCGCAGCCACCGCTGGTACTTGAGCCGCGGTGTAGCCCACGTGATGAGCCGCAACACTGGTCGGATACTGGAGACTCTGGTACTGAAGGGGAGCCGCGTAGCGAAGGACATTCGGTTGATCGTTCAAACTGGAGTACTGATAGCTGCTGGGGCCCTGAATGGCCTGGGCCTGAGAAAATCCGGCTGTTCCGTAAGAAACAGAATGTTCTTGGCCTTGAAAGCCATTAACATAGGTAACACCCGCTGGATTCGAGTAGGCCAGCTTCACAGACACGTGACTGGAGCTCGACAGCTGCAGAATGGCCGCGATTGCCAGAAACAACTTCATCTTTGAATCGCTGCTGGAAAAAAAATGGAAAGGAACGCAATGGTCCTTCATCAGTTTGATGTACCGTTCAACTGTCGAGCCTCCGAAGCCACTGGGGATGATGGATCGAGCTGATTAGGTTCATTCCTGAGCTTCTTAAGTTTTCTTTGCAAATGACAAATGAAGCTGCTTGGGTTCTTTTCTGAGTTTGTTTGGGTTTCTTTGGGTTTCACTCCGTAGCCACTGGGAATGCCGAATCGCGGTGGTTGGCGTATTTTCTGAGTTTGTTTGGGTTTCACTCGATACCCACCTGGGTGGATAAATCGAGCTTGTTTGCTATTTTTCATTCCTCAGTATCTTCTCCAGCTATTGTCATCTATGTACAAAGAACAAATATTGGCGCCGATTCTCGGGGTCCCTTTGATTTGCCGTAGCTACCCAAACGAAGCCAATCAAGGTGGAGAAACGCTACTTCACAGGTACTTCTCGGGTTCAGGGATGCGTGGAATGAATGCTGAGAAAATTGGCAGCTGCATAGAGGTACTATCGAGTTCGCAAGGAGCGAACTGCACCAGAGAGACGCGGTTAAAAAAAAAATTAGAAAATTGATACAAATATAGAACCTACTTTCTTATCACTTTTTGCGCAAAATATGAGTAAGACTTCCGTTTTTTTGGTACCAGTGTGCATGTGGCTCTGACCTGACGGTGGACACCCAAGAATTCGAATTGCAACGAGAATAATTTTGAATTAAACGTAGCTTGGTGAATCGGGGGCTGGCAATTTGAGCTTCAGTACGAAAACTTTGATAGAGTCTACGATCGTTCGAGAGAGACTTCCGAAATACCCGAGATAGCCCTCTCTCTCTCTATCTCTCTCTCTCTCTCTCTCTCTCTCTTTCTCTCTCTCTCTCACTCTCTCTCTCTCTCTCTTTCGCTCTCTCCCTCTCTCTTTCTCGCTCTCTCGCCTCCATCACGGCATTCTCTTCAATTCCCCGTTGCCTCCCGTCAGTCACCTCATCAAAGTTTCCAAGTCCATTTGTCTCTGTGGGTGTCTCGTGTCAAAGATTTTCTTTTTTTTTCTCCAATTTCCACAGGGGTAGCGACTGCAACCGATTCGATATCTGCACGACTACTTTTCGACCGCCGATATTGAGAATTTCGACGTAGGGGAACGGTGAGAATGACGCGACGGTAAAAGTTCCGATCCCACGAAAAGTTGTGGCAATTTTTTTCAGACGATTCCGCACTGCCTTCCCACTGACTCGAGTTCTTAAGGCGATGGGAAAATTCTACCCGATTCCCACGAGGACAAACGTTGGTCGAGATTTTAAAATTCTCAGGAATTTGGATTCTTTGTGACCGATTATTTTTTGTCTTTTATTTCTTGTCTTTTAGAGGGAATCGCGAGGAAGGGAATTCTGAAAATTCGATTTCTCATGGCAAAAAATTGTTCGGATAGATGTTGAATTGAAGAATACAATAGATAAATAAATAAATAATAAACCAACAAATAAAACGGATAAACAAATAAATAAACGAATACCCAAAGAGAGAAACAAATTTAAGGTGATGTCTGTTGATTTTTTTCCAATTTACGGTCGCAACTCCGAAGGATATGAAAAAAAAAAAATTGTTCTGCTTGGAAAATCACCGTTAAAGCGATGGAGAATGTCCCGCAGTGACCAAAAAAAAAACGTATGCACGTATTGTCCGCGTTTCCAATTATCCCATACTATTATTATCGTGGGAGGAAGTTACGTTTTATCGCTCGTGAGGGAAAAAAAAAAGAAAAATCGCAAAAACTAACCGGTGCTCGCCGGACACGAGGAATGAGAGGAATGTGAGACTGTATAGCTCCGGGTGTACCGAGATTTGCTTTATATGCGTGGTTCCCTCTCTCCCCCTCTGCCCCTCTCTCTCTGTCGTGGTCTTCTCGTACCTGTAACACTCGAAAGTATCCCCCTTCCCCCACTACCTGGTCATTTGAGGGGTCCCAATCGCAACGAGTCTCGCCGAATCTGGGTCGTTCGAACGGACCTCCAGTAAAAAAAATGTCTTCAAATCTTCGACAGAAAAGTTCAGCTTCCTCTTGATTTTTCGGCGATCCGATTCACACCAACTCTCACAGTTCATCGTCGCTTCTTCCGGCCTGTCCAAGCTCTAAATGAAAAATCAGAAAACTGTCGCGATCGATACGCCAGACGATTTTTAGTTTTTCAGTAATATTAACTTGGAGTTTTGGAATATTTCAATACGAAAAAATTACACGCTGATTAATTATTTTTTGGATTTAAATTGAGTTGAAATGATAACTATTTATAATCTTGAAATAAACATGTGGCATATCAATTCCAATTTTATAAGTTAGCATATTATTATTATAATTAATTACAAATGTTTTTATGTTATTTGAAAATTGTATTTAGATATTATTTTAATAAAAAAATGAATAGTGACTATGAATCTAATTTTTAAATAAACTATTGAAAAGTAAAATGTATCATTGAATAATTAATACACATCATAAAATTACTCAAGCTTCATAATATTGTAATAAAAATATATTTACAATAGCAGTATTATTTGATGTTTAGTCAATTTTATTTATATCAAAAACAACATTTACTTTTACTTTTATAGCAAAACAAAATTTACACATGTGTATATTTTTGCCCTAATTCTTGTTTTATTTTAAATAAATTGTTCAATATCGGTGATATTATGTGAAATTTAATATTATGTATAATATTCGTGTCCGATGGATATTTTATCGATGAATTAAGGATTATATATATATTGGGTGAAGTAAAAAGTTATGAGCGTTTTCCGCTAGATGTCTTTAGTGAGCCATATCTCACGATATATACATCGCATCGGGTCCATACTATACGGCGATTTAAAGATGACATTACGCTTCAAAAAAAGTTCTTTGACAGTTTTGTGTTTGGTTGAAGCCGGTTGTGTGTTACAGCGTTCCAAAATAGAGTGAAAAAAAGAGAAAATTCAATACATTCTTCAGTACCACTATGACCAAGGTGAAAAAGACGGAGCAGGCGGCCAAAAAAATTAGTGCTGTTTATGGACCCAATACAGTATCGAATGCAACAGAAAAACGGTGTTCCGACGATTCCGTTCTGGTAATATAGACGTCGAAGATGAGGCACGCTCTGGTAGGCCAATAGTAAAAAATGTCGATAAAATCATGGAAATCGTTCGAGTCGGACCGGCATGTGAGCAATTTTATTCCATTGCCCAAGAACTGAAGATTAACCAGAAAACCGTTTGAAACCATTTGCATAAGGCTGGTCTCAAGAAGAAACTCTATGTATGGATGTCCACACGAATTGACGCAAAAGTACCTTTTGGACCGAATTGATGCCTGCGATTCTTTTGCGGAAACATAACGAAGTCGACCCATTTTTTCAGGGGATGGTGATTGGCGATGAAAAATGGGTCACATACGAGAACAACAGCCGAAAAAGATCGTGGTCCAATCGCGGTGAGCCGGCCCAAATGATCGCCAAGCCCGGATTAACGGCCCAAAAAGGTGTGCTGGGTGTGTTTGGTGGGATATGGAAGGGAATCATCCACTATGAGCTGCTCTCCATCGGGCCAAAACACTCAATTCGGAGCTCTACTGTCAACAACTGACCAGATTGAAGCAGGCGATCGACCAGAAGCGGCCAGAATTGGCCAATAGGCTCAATAGGAGCCAATAGGAAGGGTGTTGTGTTCCATCAAGACAACGCCAGGCCGCACACATCTTTAACTACGCGCCAGAAGCTCCGAGAGCTTGGATCGGAGGTTCTATCGCACCCGCCGTATAGTCCAGACCTGGTACCAAGCGATTATCACCTTTTCAAGCATTTGCAACATTTTCTTGATGGTACAAAACTGGCCTCAAGAGAGGCTTGTGAAAATGAGCTGATCAAGTTTTTTACCAATAGGGACGAGGACTTCTCCAATCGCGGAATTATGAAATGGCCTTCAAAATGGTATTGCCTAACTATGTTAATTTCATCATCGAAATAAAGCGAAAAAACGCTCAGAACTTTTTACTTCATCTAATTTATTCATTTATTTATTTATTAAGGCCCCTCAATCTAATATCATTTGAAATAAAAATATAATTTATAGAATAATAAAACATTTAACCTAACTAATACTATATTTGTGAGCCTTAATAAAATATTACCAATATTAAAGAATTCATAAAAATTAAACACCCAATATATACATATATATATTTTATTGATACAGAAAAAACTCGGTAGCAAGCACGAGTCTAAATAGTTCAGACGATTTGTCCGACACCGGCTGCCCGATTGAATATACATTCTCGATTGCATGATTTCACTCTCGCTCGAAAAAAAAAAATTGCATGTGTATATACGCTTTACAATTCTATGCCGGATAAAGAGAAAAAGAAAAACAACTGCACGCACGTATTACAGGGGAAAAAGAGAGTACTCGCGCCGTTGTCGCACTCGTCCTGTTCGAAATGCATGCACGGCGATCGATAATGCTTTCGCCAATTACCATATAACGATTTCGGGAGCTTTTGTCGAGCAACAAAATAAAAATAAATACAAAAAGACAGTGTCACTCGAACGGATCGTCGCGCGTGCATAAAACGATTCGGTAACACTGTCGATTGACGTTATCACAAAAAAAAAAAAAAAATCAAAACGAACCGTGGCGAGGAGCAATAACCGTTACCGAACAACCGATCGAATCGATGCTCTCGATCCTCTCGATTTCTTGTCTCGTATAATATGCACCGTGTATTGTTATGGACAACGCAGCGACGTGGACTCGCAATACAGACCGAAGAGTTAGTATGCACGACGTGACGTTTATCGGCAACGGGGGTGCAACGCGACGGAAGGGAAACGTAAATTTTGCCAGACTCACCGAGACCCGCGAAATATTCGATTTTTTTTTCGTCTCTCATAGATTTTACGATTTTTTTCAAACTTTTTAAAATTGCATTTGATTTTTCTTTTTTGTGTTTTTTTTTCAATAGAACACGCGTTTTCATCGATTGAAGAAAGGGACCGTCTCGAATATACGGTGGTTCGAGTTGTCTTCTGCATTACTGCGATGCTCGCAAGGCAAAAAAAAAAGAATCCTTATATATATAGGGCATTCCACGCCAAATCGTCCACTTTCCGGCCCGACCCCTTTCGATTTGACTGAAACTTTATTATATTATTGTTTTCACCTTAAAACGCTTGTGTGATTTTTCAAATTTTTTTACATAAGTACAAATACGTAGTGAATTTTTGAAAAAATCGCCCGTTTTTTTTTCAAATGCTCATAACTTTCGGAAAAATGGACCGATTAAGATCTTTCCTTTTTCAATTCTTCGTTTTGAAATGTTCTTTATGAAAAAAATATTTGAAAAACATTCAAACTCATCTTCGACATGATTTTTTACTTTAAAAAAAAACGCGATTTTTTCAATGAACGCCACTTTTGATTTTTTATTTTTCTTTTGTAAAAAAATATGAAAATTTCATCATTTATTTCCGTCAGACCTATCGTGATAAGATTTTTCTTTCTATTTTTTTCTAAATTAAACAAATTTAATTCTTAATTTTTTCCACATATAGCTGTTTCCTATGGTGCAATAATGTCCATTGATAAGTTCTATGGTTTTCCAAAAAAATGCCGTGTACTATTTCATTTAGTTCTGCCGCTAAAATATAAAACGACAAGCATCTGTCAATGTTAAAAAAAAACGTTCCAGTTGAATCGTTTTTGTTTGATATGCACTGACTGTTTTCATCGTCGGAAGACTACAATAATGCTGTGAACGGTCTCCATGATCAATTTTCGAAAACCAAAATCATTTCAGGAACTCAGCAGTTGCACTGTGTGATACCTGACATAAATGGTGGTCTTATTGTTAAAAATTTCTCTAATTCAAGAGTTCACAAATTATGTAAATTATTCAAGCGTCACATAGATAATCAAATTCATCATGAATTACTATTAAACAATTAATTGAATACCTATTTACTTCATTCCCCATTAAATAATCCTTTAAAAATAATTTAACAAAAGAGGAAAACTTTTTAAGTGAGTTAATATTATGCACAAAGTATTGAGTATGATAGAATTAACCGTTTAAAATTATTTCATCATAGAAAAAAGCTATATTTGGAAAAAACTAAAAATAAAAATGTTTCAATTTAGAAATAAAAATAGAAAGAAAAGTCTTACCACGATGGATCTGGTGGCAAAAATTGCAAAATTTATCATATTTTTTTTACAAAAAAAAATCTAAAGTGGCGTTCTTGAACAAAGCACGTTTTTTTTAACTAAAAAATCATGTCCAAGATGACTTTGAATATTTTGCAAATATTTCTTCTCATAAAGTACATATCAAAACGAAGAATTAAAAAAAAAGATCTTAATCGGTCCATTTGTCAGAAAGTTATGATCGTTTGAAGAAAAAAACGGGCGATTTTTTCAATAATTCACTATGCATTTCTGATTATGTATAAAAAATTGAAAAAAAAAACACACAAGCTTTTTAAGATGAAAATGATAACATATTAAGGTTTCAGCCAAATCGAAAGGAATCGGGCCGGAAAGTGATTCGGCGTGGAATGCCCCATATATATAAGTAGGTGTATATATATAGGCGTGTGTATTTTAGTATGTTTGGGTATTTATTTTCAAGAGTAATTTCGCATGGTATATAAAAATCGAAAGGTCTTGGTGGCCTTCGAAGGTGGCCGGGTTAACGAGAGTTATAGGTATATATGTATATATGGGGATATTTAAAATGAGAGTACCGGGTGGAGCGAAACGTCTAATGGATCCGAGTGGCCCTCGATGACCACACCTTCTTCTTTAAAATTTTCGCTCTCGATTTTCGTACTCTTATCCATCCTTATCCATCCTTCTCTCTCTCTCTCTCTCTCTCTCTCTCTCTCTCTCTCTCTCTCTCTCTCTCTCTCTCTCTCTCTCTCTCTCTCTCTCTCTCTCTCCCTCTATCTTAATTTTGCTCTCAAATTTCGGTGAAAGGGAAAGAGCAAATTTCGTGGGTCTTGAGCTGGGTCTCAGAGGGACAACGCTTTATGAACGTGTTCATATATATATATGTAGAGAGAGAGAGAAAGAGAGAGGCTCTATTTTTTACTTGTAAAATACGTGCGAAGCATATTAGGAATGTTTGCTCACGCGAAAGAAAACCGGTATCTATATACGTATATACACGTTTATGCATATGTGAGCGTGAATCGGAGTGTTAAATTTGCCGTACGACACACGAGATCAGAGACAAATTGGCATTTTACGTTAAAAAAAACGGACAGAAAAGAAAAGAGAAGAAAAAAGAATGAAAACTTTCGTAACAATTTCTCAACCGGTCTCACGTCAGCTTTGACGTTCCCGAGCTCCTCTTACGTGTACATATCGTGCGCAAGAGGAATACGCTTTGCGAAAAGAAAAAGGGAGAAGAAACAAAAGAAAAAAATTCCGCGGCCCTCGACACCCACGCGTACGTCGCGTCGATCCGATTAAGTGTTAAATTCGCGTTACGATGTTCGTCCCCCGATCACGATCGCCACGTCACTCACGCGAGTGAGGAAGTCATCCGATAAAAAGTTTTGAAAAAGAAATTATAAAACGATCGCGGCTAATCGTATAATCGGGTGAAGAATGAAGGATCGTTAATTGCGGGGCAGGAGCGAGAGAGAGGGAGCGCAACAGAGAGCATAAAAAAAGAGAGAGAAAGAGAGAAAATAGAAGAGAGAGAGAAAAAGATAAAATTGATATGTAAAAAAAAGATTTAACAAAAACAAGATTTTATTTAATGTACTAAAAAGTATAAAATAATTTTTATTGCCAAGTCACCTATATGTGACTATAAATATAAGCTCGGGACGCTCAACTTTTTAGATGTTAAATAAATTCGATTAATTCAGTTTCATTAACCCTATTTAATTTGGCACAATAGTAATTAGAGAAATTATTATCACACATTTATACTCATATTCATGATTTTTATTTAAGAAATCTCAGGTTGTTTAAAATTAAATGCAGTTCATATATTAACAGATTTATGCAAATTAAAGATTAGATGTCTAAATTTTGAGCGCCCCAAACTTTTATTTACATTCACATATAGGTCACTTGGTAAAAAAAAATTATTTTCTACTTTTAGTCTTTAATTGATTTTAATAGGGCTCTGAAATTTTTGCAAAGAGGGATTAATCCTTCCAAACGAATCGGTGTTATTATTGGTTGATTGTCAGGAGAAATTCTGGAGATCTGTGATAGGTGGCATCTATCATAGATGTTGGCTCACTACCTATTGGACGTTACCCTTAAACGTGTGATCCGAGAGCACTTAGAGGCAATTCAAACACAGATGGCTACGAATTTGTTTGTATGTGTTATTGACATTTTATATGGATCATTAGATACCGCTAATTTTACATGAAATGTTGAAAATTCATGAATAAATATATTTTTTTTTCAAGTTGACTCATGCATTGTCACCTCTTAGATGCATGTTTGAAAAATTTCAGAGCTCTAAGCAATCGGAAAGTGGGTGAAATATCGATTTTTCGTTAGCCATCTCACACAAAGTGTAGTTAAATAAAAGCTTGTAAAAAAAAGGGAGAGAGTGAGAGAGAGAAATCGATTTGACACTGCTGGAGAAATTGAAAAAAAAACAAATGTATAACAAGAAAAAACAAAAAAAAACAGAATTCTGCAATATCCGCATGGTGTACAAAATTCCCCGGGTATTCTCGCGTACCCGTCGCACATGAGTATTATCATCAATGCACCGGCTTTTAAATCTATAATCGATCTTGGCATCATTGTTTACTTCCTTGTTTTTGGTACTTTCTCGTACCGTTCGCGTATTATTTTCTCTCGTGAGCGAAAATGAAGGGAAGGTAGATTAAGTTGTCCATACACGTACGTGTCGTTTGACATTTTTTATCCTCCTACTGTCTCATGTTTGTTTTATAAATAAACACCCACATATATGTGCATGAATATTATATATTCGAAAAACCAAAAAAAGAATCGAACACTAAATTGGGAACTGTATATGAGCTCCGTTGATAAAAGAGACGGCAATTTCGTTGATAACGGTGGACTTTTTTATTTATTTTTTTATATAAATATTTACCTATAAATATGTAAATACCAGTACTATTGCTTATTGCCATAGGATCAATTTTAATTTGAACAATAGATCGACGGAAAATAATTGATATACTTCATAATTTTTCCTTCACTTTCTAAAAAATAGAAGACCAATGAAAAGGACGAGCTCGCGATTGTTAATTTGTAATTCTCGATTGCATCACCGACGTTGATGAATGCATTTTTGTCTCGTTCGTGCACAACGAGAAGTCCCGACGTCTACCATCGTATTGCACATAAAATATATCCAGGGGCTTTTCATTCTCGATCTCTTCGATTCAAATTATCTGCTCGAATCTTGAAGCCGAAAAATTCAATTTGTAAAAATGAATAATTATGGTGTCCGCCGAAATCCCTGGGCGATGTATTCTTTTTTTTGTATTTTTTGGCGTTATAATTTTCATCTTGGACGCGAGGCACTGGAGAATCGAATCTCGAGACCAATCACGTTTAAATGATAGTAATAATCACAGGGCATCAAGAGACGCGGCACCGTCTCAATGCCAAGTAAGCATCGTCGCATCGTAAGCATTACTACACACGTCCTTTTAAAGAAAGCGTTAAAATGGGTAACGCTCAGCGTTTCAGCCTGAAGTGCACCGTTTGTCGACTCGCTCTGCGATTCCTCGCGTCGATACCCGGGCAAAGGTTCTCCAAATGTACGGCTGTCGTCTTTAACCTCCAAGTAGGGCTAGAGCGCAAAAGTGGAAAAGCAGTGAAAGTGTAAAAACAGTGATAGTGGATATAAGTTCATAAAAAAAAACAGCCCTATTTACGGTTACAAAATTAATTTATATACAAACGACCCCCGTATATGTCGTAATATTGAAATGAAAAGTTTCGTCGTTTTTGGTTAGTACATACTCGCACATTCTCGCCGCGGATCCCGGCACGTACACGGAAGAACAGTTTTCTTTATTTACAACTGTCGGGGACCATTGCGTATACAGAGAAAAGAGAGGAAAAAACGGTCGAAGTAATATCGGTACGCGATGCTTTGGGCCGAAGATCTTTGTAACTTCGCTTACCGCTCAGCTATGTCCGATATGTGTATAATCAAAATGGACACAGATAGCTCAAGACTCCTCAAGAATCTTCGCAAATTTCGTTTCCAAAAAAAGGCGATAATCAACCATGTGTGATTATATTTTTCATCTTCCGCAATCCCTACCGCAAGGATTATGCGTTTTATACTCGTTATTCGTTCGCAATTTTCATCGACAAAATTGAAGAAAAAATAGTAAGAACATCTCGTGTCGTCCTTTTTTTAGCGGACGTCAATAGTTATTTAGCCGTTTAAAGAGTTTCAAACGCGACGTAAGATCGTCAATCGTATTAAGGACAGTGACAGCGACGTGACAGCGACCTTGAGAACTCCCAGAGGCCGAATGATGCCGACTCGGAAGGCGACGAGACCAAAGAAAGGAAAAAAAAACTGAAGTACCTGCTTACTCAATTTCCTGACATCGACGCCATCGTAAGTGGAGACCGAAGAATCTCAACACAGATACATTTTTCACGAGTACCGAACAGACTGCGGTTCTTGTTTCTTTCCAATTTTTCTCCCGAACCGTGTCACTCTCTCTCTTTCCCTGAATTTCACAGTATCTAGAGGAAAAAAAAACATTATTTTTCACCGATCGTCCTTTGTTCGTATAAAGTTTCAAGGTTTAGACGACGCACGGAGAAGCATAGTTCATAAAAAAAATACGGTCTTAAAAACAGGTCTTACGAACTCCTAGCGGTTCGACGTATCTTCACAATTGTTTTGATATAGTCGTTCGAAATGTTTCAGCGCATTCAAGACACATTGGGCATCACCAATTGGAATTCGGAGGAAGCAGAAGAGCCATTGAGAAACAACAAAAAGCGGACGTTCAAAGCATCCGCGAGAACGGGCAACAAGCAGCGAAGAAAGACCGTGTGCTTGACCATGGTCATACGCGAGAACAAATAATGGGCGACTGCGGCATGAACAAAACGTTAAGAAGTCGTGCGACGAGGGTGATACTTTAGTTCCGATCGACGAGGTTTTTTTTTCTCCCTCTCACTTTTTGCTCTCTATCTCACTCTCTCTTAATTCAGCATTCGTCTTCATATAAGCCCTTAATATTAATATTGAGAGGTTTCTCATCCGCCATTTTCTATTTCCTATGCTAATCACATGAAGAAAACTGCTTGCTAATGGAAAATTTGATAACTCGTAAAATTCAAGAGTAACAAGCAAAGTTTTCGTGTTATCAGCATGGAAAATGGAAAATAGAAATTAAGGGCTCATCGACTGGACGATACGTGCACGTACATACGCACGCACACGGCGTACGACCTTTTTTCCATCCTCCCGCCCGCCCCGCGCATACGTTAGCCGTGAAAATCAATGACGAGGGAGAGAGAGAGAAAAAAAAACCTCGTCGTCCAAAACTAAAGTATCACCCTCATCGCACGAATTCTTATCGCTTTGTTCACTTCGTGCCCATACGCGAGAACACATAATGGGCGACGACGGCATGAACAAAACGATAAGAAGTCGTGCAACGAGGGTGATACTTTAGTTCCGGACGACGAGATTTTTTCTCTCTTTCGCTCTTCGCTCTCCATCTCACTCTCTCTTAATTCAGCACGCGTCTTAAGAACGACCACCCTGTCGATAGCTCGATGATTCTTACGAATGCTAATATTGGTGAAAAGTGAATCGATGACTGAAGAGAAAACGTACGATATTTAATAATTGTATTTGTTTTATATTAGGTGTATGACTTAATTTTTACAGATTTTTTCTTCGAGCTTAAAATTATATTTAAAATAGAAATATTTTCGCGGTCTTTTGTGCTTTTGAAAGGATCGGACGCAAGGTTTCAGAACACCGAACGACACGTCTACGTGAGTTACATAACCTCTCATAATAGCAAAGTTTACGATGGCAATTGATAAACAGCACATTCGGCACTGCATTTTATACGAATTCCAGCAAGGAAAAAATGCTTCTAAAGCACGGGAATCAATTTGTTGTGTTTTTGGTGCCGACGTTGTGTCTTATGAAACGTGTAATTATTGGTACAAACGTTTTAGAAGTGGTGATTTCGATCTTAGTGACCAGCTGCGCCCTGGAAAGGATATGAAGGGTGTGCTTTATTACGAACTCCTGGAAACTGGTCAGACGGTGACTGCGGAACGCTACAGCCGACAATTTACCAGACTGAGCGAAGAACTTGATCAGAAAAGGCTATTTACTGGGCAAGGAAGCAGGCAAGTCATACTGCTGCATGACAACGCTCGACCTCGCGTTGCTTGCGCAACTCAGAAGACCTTCTTTAACTTGGGGTGGAAAGTTCTCCCGCACGCCGCATATTCACCAGACTTGGCCCCATCCGACTACCATTTGTTCCGGTCAATGCAGTACGCCTTAGTGTATAAACAGTTCAAAACGCTGGACGATGTGCGTAAATTCGTCGATGACTTTATCGCCTCGAGGCCTGCAAGTCATGTTATCTCGCACCGCGGCGATGTGAATTAGCCACCAAGATCGTGCGATTTGACGCCATTGGACTTATTTCTTTAGGGTTTTCTAAAAAGAAAAGTGTATGCCAATGATCCACAAACCATTGCGGAGCTCAAGGAAGCAATTGGACGCACCATTAATGAAATTAGTCCGCAATTATGCCAAAATGTTACAGAAAATTTCGTGAAAGAGTGAAGATTTGCAAGAACGAGGCGGCCATTTATCCGATATTGTGTTCCACAGATAACCTCCATGATAACCTTATATTGCAATAAAAATATTCGTACTTTTCAAAGAAATAATACGTTTTATTAATAAATTAAAATGTCAAGTGAGACACCCTTTACTTAATTGTGGTTACCTATCTCTTATTTATACGAAAATGTCTGTTATTTTGTAGTCTAAATAGTCAAAGCTTTAATGTTACAAACTCGGATCAAATAAAAATTCTGAACGAAAATAAGAAAAACACTGAGTTGGCTCATTACTTCGTTACTACCAATTAAATTTTCAATTAGAAAACCAAATATTAGCATACTAGAGGTACTGCTGTTAAAAAACATTGCGAATTATGCACCGATCGCCATTTTCAAATACTAAAACGTTTCCGATACATACTGTATTTCACTTATACGTTATTCTCATTTATACGTCATACTTGCTGTTCCCCTTACAAAAACGTGTAACTGAAGTTTCACTGTATATCAGTGATCGAAATGCTACGCTTTTTGACCGCTTTTTTAAGTTCTACTTCTCCTTGTGGCGTTAATAGTTATCTTACGATATTCTTATTGCGCAAGCGCGAGGCCCGCACGGCGGACACAACGACCGCACACGAATACGATGGATTGCCCGATTATATGTATGCGTGTGTACATATAGCTTTGTAAGCGTACAACTAGCACTACGAGTGGCAAAGCAGGCCATTAAAAAAAGCCGTCGTTTTGACTAGCAAAAATACCAAACGGTGCCATCCCCCTGGCATAAGCATAGGGCGCTACCCTCGTACTTCAACCCTACGGCTAAACCCCACATAACCTTAAACGAAATGTACTCGTCTGAAGGTGATTGAAAGGTTAATCATTACGTCTGACAGCTGGTTCCTTAATCATGCCGATACAACGGGATCAGCGAAACAAGGGACTATTTTGTCCAGTTGTCCAATCATCTAATTAGTCGGCGCTCCATTACAGGGTGATCGCGGCGACGCCCCGCGTAACCATGCGAAGAAAAAGTCCATATACTCCTGTGCTGGCAAAACTAGAAGACAGCGAGATTTATTTCCCTATCGATTAAGCTTTTCAACGGAACAATTAGCAATTAACGGAACAAAGTTGCTACCTATTGAACATAAATCGATAATACAAATAAAACTTTTAAAATTCAATAATTCATTTTTTACGGCTAACTTCATGGAGGTGCTTGAAAAGAGCGCTTGCAGCATCCGATCTGCTAGTCGAGTGACATGGCTGATCGCTTCGGAATTTCGCGGTACTGCTTTCATTTGTTTGTTCGTTTAACGTGACATACGAGCTTCGTCAATATGTCTTTAGTATACGGTAAAAAGAACGTGGTGTTGTGACTCGATTTAGCTAAATAAATGATTGATTTAATCGATTCTTTCTAATAATACCATTGAATTTTCCAGAGAAACGTGACAAGATATAAAAATAAAAATAAACTGAAGAAAGCTACACCCGAGCGGTGTTTAGCTTTGATTTCTATCGTGAAAGGGATTTGCTTCTATTGTGAAGGTTTATTTATTTCAATACTGTGAAGATTACGTTTAACGATGAGAATTGGCAGACGATTGACGTTGGCCGTGAGGGAATTAGATTTCAGAGCACGCGTCGGTAAGTCTTTTATCTATTATTACCGGAAAAAGATGATAAAATGAGGTTAGTAACCTGCAAATAGGTTTCTAAACATGTTCTATGCTTTCTCACCACTAATGAAAAATATTAAGAGTTGTGATCGAGTGCATTATTATGACTGTGACAACATTTCATGTGCAGAGTGGCGTGTGAGTCTTTTGACATTTCTTCGCTATAGTAGCAATGCACCACGTAACTTTTCAAATTATCCAAATAAAGTAAGATGTCAAAAGCCGTGTGGTCTAATGGTACATTACTGTTTTTTTAATTTATACTTTGCGGAATCAAAAACTTGGTTTGCAGTTACATAATAAATTGCGTCAATTTGTGTCTTTCTTAACCTGATAGTCAAGTTGTTGAGAAAACGTCGTCCTTCGACGAACTTTTTTTCTTAACCGTGCACGCCAAGTCGTTGCCTAGAATTTCCAGTGATATATACAGTACTTGTGTGATCCATACGTTGTACTTTTATTTAATCGAGATTCAAACTTTTTAATATAATAGTGATATGGTTTTTGAAAATAAAATATTGAGAGAAAATGGTATTACTAGGGTTTGACAATTTTGTATACGTTCCTAGTAAATTTGCTTGGTTTTTTCATAAAAAGTTATTTCACTTCTTTTGTACGTTTGAATTGAAAAAAGTAATAATCTAAACAAAACTATATTTTGAAAAAAAATCACAAATATTTCGGGGTTAATTAGAATTTTATAGATAGCGAAACAGCCGATAATTATTTCGAAGGCATTTTTTATTACTTAGCATTTTTTTTTACTTGTTAAAGTTTTTTAGGGGAATTTTTTATTACTTGGCGTTTTTTTTTACTTATTAAAGTTTTTAGGGGGATTACGATTATACTCTGATAATACGATACGCGAGCCCGCTGCCCAGTTTGTCCGTGATACGTTTCGACATACAAAATACCATTATACATTCGCCCCTACTTTTGTGTCATGAATTTTTTCGATTTTTTTTATATACGTGCGTGCTTTGTTCGCAATCTCCGCTCAATGTTGAATCGACACAGAGGCACGAGGCTTTGTTATTTATTGTTATTCACATGCTGGCTTTTGTTTGCCACGATCTGCAAACGTATATCGTCGCTGGAATTTATTGATAGGTTAGGTATGTACGTGTCACGCAACATTGTGCATGTATGCATGTATAAATGTATATAAATACGAAAATTCGATGCAAGCATGGAAATTAAAAATTAAAAAATCACGAAAAATATATACGCATATAGAAATAATAGAAAAAATTTGTAGGCATTGGGAATAAAAATTAAAAAATTATGAATATAATTGGAAATCGCGCCAATAAATATATGTTTATTTTTTTACTGACTCTATTTCCAAATATTTTCGGTATTTTTTGTTTAATGCCTGCAAGAAACTCTTATTATTATTATTATTATTATATTCATATATAAATAATGAAAACTTGTAGCAGGCATTGAGAAATAAAATTTAAAAAACCACAAAAATATTTAAAAATCAAGCAATCAAATACATACA
Organism: Ophion ventricosus; assembly: GCA_963932345.1. Lineage (NCBI taxonomy): Eukaryota > Metazoa > Arthropoda > Insecta > Hymenoptera > Ichneumonidae > Ophion > Ophion ventricosus. The sequence continues at coordinate 19,364,956 of OZ010711.1, forward strand.
TATATAAGGTGTAGTAAAAAGAAATCCATTATTTTTGCATGAAATTGAAGGCTTTATTTAGCATAGAATGATCCGATTTAGGTCTAATATGCACCGTTTTGATCGATAACTTGTTGCCACTTTGAAGGTAATTTCATTATGCCTTTCTCATAGAAACCCTCGTCCCTATTGGCAAAAAACTGGGACAGTCGATTTTCACAAGCTTCTCTTGAAGCGAATTTTTCACCAGCAAAATCATTCGCCATAGACAGGAACAGGTGGTAATCACTTGGTGCCAGATCCGGACTATAAGGTGGATGCATAAGAACCTCCCAACCAAACTCCAGGAGCTTCTGGCGAGTCACTGTCGATGTGTGAGGCCTGACGTTGTCCTGATGGAATACAATTCCACTCCTATTGGCCAAAGCTGGCCGCTTTTGGGCGATTGCTTCCTTCAGACGGTCCAATTGTTGACAGTACAGGTCCGAATTAAGAACTTGGCCGTAGGGGAACAGCTCATGGTAGATGATTCCCTGCCAATCCCACCAAACACACAGTAAAATCTTCCTGACCGTCAATCCTGGATTGGCCACCGTTTTCGCCGGCTCACCGCGATTCGACCACGACCGTTTTCACTTGACGTTGTCGTAAGTGACCCACTTTTCATCACCGGTCACCATCCGCTTCAGAAATGGGTCGATTTTGTTGCGATTCAGCAGCGATTCGCAGATGGAAATTCGGTCCATGAGGTTTTTTTGCGTTAACTCGTGTGGCACCCATACATCGACGTTCTTTTTGTATCCAGTCTTATTCAAGTGGTTCCAAACGGTTTTTTGTGCAATGTTTAGCTCCTGGATAATCGAAACAGTGCTTACATGGCGGTCGGACTCGACGATTTCCATTATTTTATCGACATTTTCGACAATTGACCTTCCAGAGCGTGGTGCATCTTTGACATAATAATTACCGGAACGGAATCGACGAAACCAAAATTGCGCGTGATTGGCTATTACAGTATCAGGACCATAAACACTATTCACATTTTCAGCCGCCTGGCTTGCGTTTTCGCCTTTATCGAAGAAAAACTGTAAAATATGGCGTATTTTCACTTTGCTAGTGGCCATCTTTGACGCGCGCTCAAAAAATATTGAGTCAAGCAATCACAAAACTGTCTGAGATGTTTATTTTAGTACGAAATCTTATCTTTCTAACGCCATCTAGCGTAATCCGATCGCACTTATACAACGCGAGGTACAGATTACTAAAGCCATCTATTGCAAAAATAATGGATTTCTTTTTACTACACCTAATATATATAGGAAAATGCCCAAAGTATGTTTAAAAAAAGAATAAAAATTCGTTGCGGGCATAAAAAGTCAAAATGAAAAAATCACGAAAAATATTCTGTAGATGAGTACTTTTTTAAGGGTTTCAAAATGTTTATTTTGAGTAGTAGCTATTTCTTCAGGTGTTTTATATTTCTATTTTGAGCAGTAATTGAGCTTTCTTTTATGGTTTTTTTTATTTTTTATTTGCTATGCCCGCAAGGATTTTTTACTGCTTCTTTGTAACGTATTTTGTTCGACCGTGTCCGAGGAATATATTCTCAATGATGATAAATGCCTCGTGTATTGATGCTCGAGTTCGTAAACAATATCGAATCGAAAAATTCTCAGGCCAACCGGAACGAGTTGTAGCGATGACAAAATTGTTCACTGTATACGTGGGAGTGCAATTGGGCGAACGAGGGTAGTAGGAGAGAGAGAGAGAGAGAGAGAGAGTAGTAAAGGAGTAGTAAGAGTAGTAGAGTAGTAAGAGAGAAATAAAAAAGGTGGGTTAGATTGATCGTCGAGAAGTCGGGGTACTTGAAGAATTGTTTCGCTCGTCAAGTACCTCTACGGAGTCACAAATCTTTTTTCTTTGTCATTTCTTTCCTTTCAATACGACGAGGAGGGTACCAGGCTCGTGTCTCTTGACCCACTTCCATGTATTTTTGTTCCAGCTGATTTAGTTTTTTTTTATGTCTGCTATTTTATTTTTTATATCTGAAAACGTTTTTTTTTTCCATTTTAATTTTATTTTCTTTATTATATTCTTTTTAGCCGCGGGTATTTTTTTGAAGAAATTAAAAAATTTGTTTGCTCTTGTAAGAAAGTAAAAAAAAAGGTGCAATTGCTCGGTACATTTAAATTTTTATGTTTATTACGTTTGACTACTTTTTCGACACTTTATTCGTCGATGCGATGGTCGAAAACCATGCGATGGTAATCAGTCGAGACAACAGGGTGATAAAATTTTTTCGTATACCCAACTGCAACTCGACCTTGGCGCAGCTACCATTTTTTCGTTCTGTCGATTGCAAAATCCAGGCGTTTGTGCGCACATTTGATGGTCGCATTTCGAAGTATTGAACGATCGAAGCGAACAGACAAGTATTAACGATAATGGACCATTCATCGTTTTTCAGAGTGCCAATTACAGATACGTTTATCCAATTATGCGGACAATTCGAGCGGTGTTGCAACGAGATCATTTTTCTTCTTTTTTTATATATTAAGCCGGTATATATAGACATATATATATATATATACCAGGTGAGTCACAAAAAATTAGGCACTCAGAAACTTCTATAAATATTAATTTTGGACCAACGAAAAAGTCACACAAAAAATTCGAAAAGATTCTTTCTTCCGGCGAAGCGTCGAACCGATTTCAAGGTTGCCTTCACTTTTTCAAAAGGGCACCCCGATTTTTGAAGCCCCCCGTCCACATTTTTTCAAACCAAAGACCCTTCGAGTCCTTTGAATGACATTGACACATAAAAAATAATCGTTAATAAAACAGGAACTGGGGCAAATTAAGAACATCGTAGTTCCATAAGCGAGTAATCGTTATTATTTTTAGAAACGCGTTTCTAATTTTCGCCATTGACGGCATTGAATTTTTTCGACAAACTCGAGTGTCCAGATTCTTGTGAGTCACCCTGTATATGTTTACGACAAAATTACGCCATACACCAATTTTCTTCGACTCTCCCAATTTGCTAATTGCTCGCCCGTGGGGCGGCGGCATCGGCGTTGCCTCATACAGCGAAGCCTCGAGCGAGATTGATATCACGAAATTTTGCGCAATCTGAATTAATTAAGAAAAAAGAAAAGGAAGCAAAAGTAGGATCGATTTTAATGAGCACAGTTTAGTTGAGCGGAATGAATTTTGCGTTGAAACGAAACAGAGTGAGATTTATCAACAATTTTTATTAATTAAAATACTATTATTTACAGAAAAGTATAAATTAATGAACATCCGAGTCGTCAGCACCGGAAGCTGCCGCGATTTGTTTTTCCGTATTTTTTTTTTCATAACGGCGTCGATCCACCTGTGGAAAAAAGTGTAAGCAAAAAATATTGCGGGATCATAGTAATTTCCAATTGGAATTATATTATATATATATATATATATATGGAATATATTTAATATCAAAAATATATTTGGCGTATACTTTATTTTCATAAGGATCTTTCAACATTCGGGAGTGGCCACCATTTTGATAATTTTTTTTTGTTTTCCTTCGAAGGATTCATCGCTGTTAGTTATCATTCTCGTGGCACCAATGGCTCATCAATCAAAAACATATAATTATTTTTTAAAAACATTGAATGTTCCTGCGATGAAAAGAATGTATCGAGAGATAAAATTATTTTCAACGGATTCCGATTGGAATGACAACCATGTCCGTTGATGTGAGTGACAGCTCTATATATATTGCGTGAAGCCTCGAATAATGTTGAACAAGACACGGGAAAAAAAAGTATTAATACTTGGGAAGGAGTGATTGAAATATAAGAGAGGAAGAAAAAAAGAGAGAAGAAGAGTGATAGAGTCGTCGGTGCATAATTTTTTTTTCTTGATGGATAAATTCCCCTCTCCATTGAGCGTCTGTCAATAAAGCAAAAAGTAATCGCTCGTGTACGAATCCTGGCGATATTCTCGTGGTACGGAAGTAATGTCGAAAAAAATGGTAATATAAAAGGACGTCATACGTCTGTGGTTTGTATGGATGCGTCTGTGTACAAGGTAAAGTATACGACGTGGAATAATACAGCTATGAATACGCGACGAGGGAGTCCCTTCCGGAGAGTGTCCTTCTCCTCGACGCGTTCTGGTCGTCATCGTTGAAAATCACAACTTATACATATGAAAACACGGAATGATCCAGAGATTGCAGTTGATTTTTTTAGGGCAGATAGAGCATCTAATTCTGAAGGAAAAAGTCCTTAGCCATTTTTCTCACCGACGTACCGTTGCCCGGGTATTAATTGAATAGTGATAACGAATCCCGTGCGTCAACGAGAACAAGTGTACCGAATGGTAGGGGTAGTAAGCGCGCAATGGGAGAGCGCGCTCCACAGCCTTAGTCGCATGGGATAGGTCGGAGCGAAGTATCTAGATGGCCAGAGTACCAGATTGGCTTATTTTCGTCACTCAATATCTACGTAACGTCAGGTCGGAACGAAAAACGGATGAGGACTTTTCATTTCAGAATCTAGCATTCTGTGTCCTCTGCCAAGCTCCGACGTGAGTTTTGCGACGCACTGCATCTACATATATGTATAAATATATATATATATATAGATTAGTAGTGAAAGAAACGATTAAAACGCGTGGAACAAAAAGCTATAGATTGACTGGATTCTTCTATCGTTTATTCCTCAGCTACGAGGCTACTTCTCTGGGGTGGTCTTCGTGTTCCGTAGGCCGAGCTCTCGATTGGCAGCAGATAAGTGACTTTCTCATTGGCCTCGGTTTCCTCACGTTGTTGCAAAATCGATTCTGGTTTCCTGACAGGTCTGCGTTGACGGGGCGGGACTTCCGCCGGGTAAGCGGCATAATCGGGTCTCGGTGTTGCGGTGCTGTGTTTCTTAATGTAGTAGCCGGCCGAGGTATTCTCGATAGGGTAATTTCGTTGGGTAGGTCGTGGAGCATCGGGAACGGGAGTGACGGTGTAGCCGGCATTGATGAGGGCCTCCAGGTCGGCTTGGGTGAAAGAGGTTTGCGCTTTGGCAGCAGGAACCCTGATGATCTGCGGTGAATTGAGTTGATCACTGTCGATTATTTCCTCAATAGTGAGAGACTTGACGGGTGCCTTCTTCAGTAATCCGGACTGGGAGACGTAAGTGGATCCCTGGTTACCCTGGGGTATCTTGTGTTTGTGGGGCTGACGAGGTTGATTGGAGCCGTGAGAACCATCCACGGGGGAGATGTCGGTAGGTCTGGGTGCCGATCGGGGTACGTAGGAGGAGCCGGAAGTTTGATACTTCTGGACGTCCGAGCTGGTAAAGTAGCTGTTGGGGGCTGATAATGGAGTACTATTGGGCAGAAGGTACTGGACGACAGGGGTGTTCTCAGGATCGCGTCTTCGCGCCTCGGCCTGCGCTCTGGCGGCGGCCTGAGCCTCCTTCTGGGCGTTGGCGCGCGCCTGCTGGTGCGATTTGTAGAGGGCCTGAGCTTGCGCATTGGCCAGGGCCTGTGCCTGAGCCTGGGCACGCAATTGATTCTTCTCGAAGTTGAGGGCGTAATTGTGCGCGTCCTCTTGGGCCTTCAAATGAGCCTGTTGCTGGCGTTGAAGAGCCAGAATGGCATCCGCGTGAGCCTTGTACTCGGCGGCCTCCTGGACCCTCCGGGCCTCGGCCTCTTTCACCCTGGCTCCGGCTTTGACCTTGGCCGCATAGGCAGCCTCGGGATCGTGGATTTCCTCGACGATTTGAGCTCTTCCAGCCTCGCTAACGCCCTCACCCTGGCTGATCTGCTCGAGAGCGCTTTGCTGTTCGTGACGCTGAGCCACCAGGCGGATCTGCTCGAGGGCTGCCTGCTGATGGTTCACGTGGGAGGCCTGGGAGATCTTTTGGAAGGCGAGGGCCTGGGCTTCCGCGTTCGCCTGGGCGCGGGCAATATTCTGGGCCGTGTATCCATGGTTGTTTGCTTGCGGTTGAGCTTGCTCCTCATAGTACTGGGCCGAGGGTCGGAATTTGGCCACTTGCTTGGTTGGATACTGTCTTTGATGGTACTGGAGGGCTACGGGTTGCGGAGGAACGTAAGCCTCGGGGACGTGCTGCTGCTGGAATCTCGGTCCACTCGTCTCCACATGATACTGCTCCTCCTGGACTGGCTCAACCGTTGGCTTCGCGTACTGACTCTGATAAGCCTCCTGCGCGTATTGTTGCGGATAGGCAACCTGTTTTGGGCCACCTGACCCAGCCAGCTTGAACTCCTGCGCCTGATTGGCCGAGACCAATTGAAGCAACTCCTGCTCGAATGTCCCAAGTTTGGCGTCCGCATAAGCGGCCCCCACTTGATAGGGTTGCGAACTGGTGCCCGCTGCGCTTAGTCGCGACTGATGGTAGTCCGAGTGGGTGTCCTGGGCTTGGGCATGAGGATGAAGGTTTAAGCGCGGCCGGGGTGGCGCTACCGCCGGTACTCTCTGATTCTGATAAGCCTGCTGCAACTGCTGCTGCTGCCTCGCGTATGCCGGAAGTGGCCTGCGCGGTGGTGGTCCTTCTCTTGGCTGCTGCGGTGGTGATGGATACGCGTTTGCGTACTGTTCCACGAAACTCAGGTATTCCGGGGACAACTGGAATTCGTGAAAGGGGACTCGTTAATGATCCTGTTTAAATGGTGACCTCGTATCGTCACATCTGTTTTTGGTACTCTCGGTCATCACACGTTAGGCTGTAATTTCTAGAGTATGACGTTTTGGATTCTGACAGCCTACCCGTCACGCATGTTCTTTACTTTTACACGAGGCCATAGTGTGACGTTCCCTCGTCAATAATCGGCGATTGGACAAACTTGAATCTGCGCATGATCATTATTGATTGATGATCATTCCGCGTCAATATCGAAGCAAAAGCAATCAATCGTGCAAACGCGTTTTCGCTCTTCATATACGAATCTCTCATCCAGTCTGGAGTTTCACTGACAACCGTCGCTCTCACTCTGACGACTCTCTATCCAGCTCATTAAAATCGGCACGCGCTCGCGATCATTGAGACAAATAAATGAGAAACGTGATTGCTTCTTGAGCGCGTGCAGTCTCGAGCAAAAACTAACGAAACAAATTCCCTACCATTAGCCAATTTATCCATGCACATATTGCCTGTTCATGTGTATACGCATAATACTCGACGTACGTTACTCACACGTGGTGCACGTATGTATACGCGTATAAAACAGCATTATCGTTAGAAATCTGCTTTCGCCAATTCAGCACTCTCCGGGGCACATCCACTTTCTAAGATCTCGTATGCGAACTTGACTTTACGCAATCGGAGCGATAAAAGCAACGTCCGGAAATGAGACACTGCGAGGATGAGAGAGGGAAAGAGAGAGTCAGGGTGATCGAACAAAGGAAAGTAATATAAAAACAAACGAAAAAGCAAGTAAAAGGATATCTCGCTGGCCCAGACCCAGTCAGGCCTACGTCCCTCGAGCTTCGACATGCCTATCTAATAATCGGACACACACACACACCATAAATATATATTGGAAAAGTATATGTTAAAGCTATGATATCTATGCAATGTTGGCGAACAGTACATTCGCCTGTTTATAAGGACGGACCTTAAAATTGTTTCCAAACAAATCGTTGATTATGGGGCACCGGACGGTTCTTGAAATGACCTTTATATAAGTATGGTTCCATATATCAAGAGGTAATTTTAAAGGCAATTGGGTTATGTTGAGTAGGTATGGTGATAATTGGCTGCTGTGAGAACGATCCTCCAAGTGGAATGTCTTCAAAATCAACTTTCCCCATATATATATATATATATTCTCGATTGTCTACGAATGAACTGCAGATTTGTTCCAACAACGAGCCAGCCGCGCAGAGCGATGCGAGCCCGGAAAAATCGTTACCCCAAGCCCTTTAAATTCTGCACAAATCGATACGTCACACTAATCCACAAGAGCGCCCTTTACGACCATCGCCACGCGGTATTACTTTTCGCTACAGCATTCACCACTCTTTTGTGCATCCCATCATCGTGCAAAAAAAAACAACAAAGCTACATTTTAGCGTGGACAAACGGAATTTCATTCCCTTTAAAAGGAAATTTTTCAGGCGTGTTTCGTATTCGGAATTTAATTATCTTCATTCGGCTGAAAACAAAATGGAATATTGAGTTTTCTCCAAATGGCTCAATTTTTTGGGAAAAAAATACGCTGTACTTTTCTTCGAAGAGGAGTTGAAAACCTATTGAATATCCCATTTTCTCGTATACTATTCTGTTTATAAATATATATATATATATATATATACATACATATATATAATACTAAAACTAATAATACACTACGCGCAACAATTAAAGGATCAAGAAACAGATCCAATATTTTTGGGTCGTTTTTAAGAAGCTGTACACCGCGAAAAATCATCGTAAAGCAAAGATTAAAAAAAAACAAATTGAAGCTAGAACATTCTAGTTTTGAGATCCTGAGGTCCAACATTTTTATCATGAGCGGTTTTTTAGTAATCAGAAGAAAACCAACGAAAGAAAAAATTGCAAAATTTTTGCCTGACTTTGAAAAGGTCCAACGGACGTTAATAATTTTTTTTCAGTCTTTTCACCTAAATTTTCGTTTAGTTTGATTCTTCCTCTTTAATAGGAGTAGTCCACGAGCTCTGTACGATGATTTTTCGCTGCGTTATCGCCGTTCAAAGCAAAAAAGTCATTTTTGACTTTGGTAATCAATTACTCGGAAACTAATGATCGTACAGAAAATTTAAGATGGGTTTTGAAAACTTCAAAGTATCTTCTACGAGGCCTGTTCATTGGTGTACGATAAAAAAAAATTTCGTTGGAAGGATGGTAATTGAAAAAAATGTACAAAATGACGTATTTAGGGATTTTTGCTTAACTTGCCATAACTCTGCAAATAACAGATAGGCTAAGGATCATTTTTTTTTAACTTCAGAGTATCCTGATAACCCCACAAAAATCAAACTCCTGCGATTTTTCTTTCATTGTGTTCTGCAACGTCATAATTTACGTATTTGTTAAAAATCAATTAAAGGATAATTTGTCCTTGTTATTATTCATTTTTCTAAGTTTAAACGTTTTTTCATTAATAGTTGCATATGTTTAGCGATAAAAAGGGTCACTAATTGGAAGAAAAAAAATGTCTCCATGATCTCTATGAAAACTTTACCGAATACATATATATTTTTATAAATTTTTTTCCCCAGTTTCAACGTATATCCTTGTGGGTTTTTTACGTATTACCCTTCCCAATTGAACCATTTCCCATCACTCCCTACTCGCACTTTGCTAGTCTATCTTAAATTCCGTTGCGTTCGCAGCCGTCTTAAGATGCACTGTAACGTATTTACATTGGCGTAGCCAGGGAGGGTCAGGGGTGGGCACCCCCCCCCCCCCAGCCCAGTGCCCCCCCCCCCTCCAAGAAAAACAATCGATCCAAACAATTAACGTAAAAAAATCGATTACTTTTATTTATGTTTCGCCAAAAACAAGCATGAAGAAATAATTTAATAAAACTTGAACTATTGCCATCATCGTAATTTCGTAATATAATATATAAAAAGTAACTATTTCATTAGGTAAATTAAATAGATATTCAATTTTCAGAATTAAATCAACTGTCAGCAAAAGCAATTCGCCGACAGTTGATTACTGGAATATCAACATTTACTACCAAGTAGTAGATAATATCATTGTAAATCCATAACTCCAAGTTGAGAATTTACCGTTAGCTTACGCAATTGATGCATTTTTCGACTGGATATGAAGAACGGAGAGTATTTTATCAATAATTAAATAAACGTCTTAATAATTAATACATCAGCCTTAGAAGCTGAAGGTCACGAAAAACATACTTCAATTTAAAAATGATTAAATAAATGCTGAAAATTTATAACAGCATATTAAAATGAAGTGCTCTCCTAACTTAGATAAACTTTTAGTATTCCCAGTGAGCGTTTCTGGCTGTGAGAGAAGTTTTCCTGCCTTGAGGCGGATAAAAATGTGGCTTTGGAGCACAATGCTTCAGGAACGATTCTCTCATATGTCACTGCTAAACATAAAGAATGACATAGTTAAGAAAACATCCAGCCGAAAGAGTGTTGGGCTATTTGCAGAAAAAAAAATAGAAAACCACGACTTGTTTGATTGAATACCTACTGGAAGTGAAGTTTAAAGACTAATAACTCGATTGAAGATCGATGAAAAATTAGTTGATCATTTTTTAAGCTGTTGCAAGAGTTTGATATTAATGTTAACATGAACCTGTGATTAAGGCAAGTTTCATATTTCATGTGTGTTACGTGATTACCGACCATCATCTAAAATTGATTGAAAAAAAAAGATGATTATGATTGAAAGCCAATTTTTCTCAGCCACCTCCTAGGATCCGCCCAGAAAAAAATGCTGGCTACCCCCAATAGGCATTTGCCGAGGGTAAGGGGAAATATTCATATTCAGTCATACAAATATTCTTCTGGTTCTCTCGTGCACAGATGTTTCACTCAAGTATCTACACCAAGGTCTCAGAAGTACTGGCCTTCCGCGGACTGGTTGATGCGCCAGCTGGTGCACGGCCAAGCGGTCACCGCTCCGAGTATTGGCTATGCACAATGTTGCTTAACTCTAAGGACCGCCGAAGCCGAACCCTGACCGCCTATCGACAAGTGCCGGTTTTTAAATTATATATATATATATATATATATATATATATATATATATATATATGGAATACTTAATACGTGGAGCTGAGCTTCTATGTTTAGTTCTACGTTACATGTCCAGCTTCGCGTGCACTTCGGGCAATTGCGGCAACATGGGAGTCTACTTTGGGTGCGGTTTTACCGGTTCTCCCGGGTCGCGGGCGAGCATTTGTCGATTAGAAGGCGAGCGAACTCTCGTATACGTATATATATATATATATATATATATATGAGAATGTACTCGTGGCTACGGGTATGTGTATCAAGAACGGAGTTCGGAAGGGGTAGGTGAGAGGGAGGCGACTTCGATTATGCAATGTATGCAAGCCTGCGTGGCATTAACAGCTGCGAACCAGTGCACGATCGAAACGCGAACGCTATCTAAGACACATACTAGTCATGACTATTTATATATACACTAATATAGGTAGCGCCAGCTTATCGCGACTGCTCTCGATACAGAAGGGACTAAATTGCGTGGCGCTTTCACTGCCGCCGGGAAATGACGCCCTTTTTTTTGTTCCGAGCCTCCGGGGTTCGAGAGGTGCTGGTTGGAGGTTTGGGACCTCGAGATAGAGGTTTTTTGTAGTTTGTGTGTAGTTTGTGAGTTGTGTAGTTTCCTTGCATTCGTGGAGACGTAATTTCGATATAACGTTAGTAGCTTTAGCACAAGGTGGAAATTTTGGAAATATTGTTTTTTTTTTCGCGCCTAGTTTTATACGAGAGTCTTTTAAGGTATTACTGGATGTACCGTCCGGCAAAAAGTTAGTTAAAAATGGGTGAATCGTGGATTTACGAGTCTATATCATGTCGTAGATATTTAGCCGTACAAATAGCTCATTTAATAATAAATTAACAGAAATGTTAGTTTTCCACTTTTACATGTCTTCCCCTTTTTTTGTGTTCTTTGGAGCGCTGTATCTCTGTGAAAAATGGTCGTATCGAGATGAAAAAAAAAGCATTTTGAAGCTTCAAGTCTCTAGTTTTGAAATATTTTGGCAAAATTTTTTTATGAGCTACGCTTATCTCGCAATCATAATAAAAATAGCGCGAGATAAAAATTTTCATTTTTTTTCGTTTTGTTTTAAAGGGTCCACGGGATCGAGACATTTTTTTTCAGTTTAATCAATGGATAGGTCAGTTAGCTTGTTTATTCAGCTACAATTTCATTTTTTGTCAGTCTCTCTACGCCAATTTTTTGGTGGGATATCCGACTTTGAATGAAAAAGGATCCTTTTGTCTTTGATCATCGATATCTCAGCAACCAGTAATCGCACAGGGAATTAAGGGGCAGTTTTGATAACTTAAATATATTTCCTACAAGACTCTTTCATTGATTTTTGAGAAACAATTTTTTTCCCACCCTTAACATCAATTTGAAAAAAGTACAAAAAATGACTTTTCTGGTGTTTCCGTAAATCGACCACTACTTTACAAATATTCATGGAAAGACTAACGTTGCCGGATTTTTTTTTAGCTTCATGTACCCCTAATGGCCGAGTAAATTTTTTAATTGAACCATCGAACCGTTTTTCCGGACCGATTGATCAAAGTTTTACAAAACAATTAAAGGAACAAGTGTATCGTTTGACAACATCGTGTAATCATCATCAAAATGAAAAGAACAATGTTTTTCAACTTTTTTACAACTTTGCACTAGTTGATCGTTAAATATGCACGGAGAGAATTAAATGTTAAAAGTTACCGTGCAATAACGGTAACCAGATGACAACCCTGAAACTTCGCTTATTATTACTAAGTAAAACACAGATTTTCACGAAAATAAAATAAAATTTCTTCTTCAGATAGAAAATTTTACCAGATTTTCTAGTAAATTTTCATGTGTAACAAAATCATGTGTAAGCAAAACTTACATTTAAAAAATATATAATATCAGCGTAATTTTGTTGTGCATTTTATTATTTTATGCCTTTCAAAAATGTCTATAAAAAAGTATCGTCTTTATAACAGTTATTTTAAGATTTATTATAAAATTTAATGAGTATTCTAGGAAAAAGTATTGTGCTCTCGGTAAAAATTATCGTGCGCGCTACCTTTCTTGTATAGTAAAACTTTAGCTACGTATTTGAAATTTTCTGTAACGTGAGTTGAAAAAAAATTGTCGCATACGAATTATTATGCTTTTCTCACTTGTCACCACATTGAAATATATCACGGTAATTTTTACCGTGAAATTCACGACAAAAATTACTTTTTAATTCTCTCCGTGTGAGAAAAAAAATTCAAAATTTAATTTTTTTTTGTCTGTCAAACTTTTCAGGAAACTATACTGACTGATATTAGACACGATTCGACCTTTGCGTACCATAATTTCACTCATCTTTAATTGAATTCATTAAAAGTTGATACCCCCAAGCTGTATTCACTACCCGATTTGAGAACATTTATGCCATTAATTCTCGATATTTTCTGCTAGTTATTAGGGTTACAAAAAACAGTTTTTTTCCAAAACTCATCTTTTTTCAGAAGAAAAAATGAGTCAGTATTGTGTCCTGAAATGTTTTATAAATAAAATATTTTTTTTTAATCAAATTTTTTTTCTTGAATTTAATAAGTAACTAGTGCAAAGTTGTGAAAATAGTCGAAAAAAAATCGTCTTGTCATTTTGATGATGATGGCACGATGTTTAGGAAAACTTGTTCCTTTAACTGTTTTGTAAAACCTTGATCAATCGATCCGGAAAAACGGTTCGATGGATCAATTAAAAAATGTACAGGGCTATTGGGAGTACATTAAGCGGAAGAAACCTGGAAACGTTAGTCTTTCCATAAATATTTGTAAAGTAGTGGTAGATTTACTGAAAACCCAGAAAAAGTAATTTTTTTGTACTTTTTTCAATTTGATGTTAAGAGTGGAAAAAAATTGTTTCTCAAAAATCAATGAAAGGGTCTTGGAGGAAATGTATTCAAGTTTTCAAAACTGCCCCATAATTCCCTGTACGATTATTGGTTGCTGAGATATCGATGATCAAAGACAAAAGGATCCTTTTTCATTCAAAGTCGGATATCTCAGAAAAAAATTGGCGTAGAGAGACTGACAAAAAATGCAATTGTAGCTTAATAAACAAGCTAACTGGCCTATCCATTGATTCAACTGAAAACAATTGTCGGGAGCCCGTGGACTCTTGAAAAAAAAACAGCAAAAAATGAAAATTTTTGTCTCGCCCCGAGTAGAAATCCTGCTCCGGCTACAATAAAGGCCTGATCAGGCATCCTGATTTCTTTTTCATGCCTTGATCAGGATTTTTGATCAAGCCCTGATCATTTTTGTGACACTTTCCCTGACTTCGGTCTGATCAGGGTAAAAAATCAAGGCTTGATCAATGGAAAAGATCAAGGCCTGATCAGGATAGAACATCAAGGCTTGATCAGTGAAAAAAATCAAGGCCTGACCAGGATAGAACGTCAAGGCTTGATCAGTGAAACAAATCAAGGCCTCACCAGGATAGAACATCAAGGCTTGATTACAGTGCAAAATAAAGGCCTGATCAGGATAGAAAATCAAAGCCTGATCAGCGTAAAAAATAAAGGCCTGATCAGTGCAAAAAATCTAAGCCTGATCAGGGCTTAATTTTTCAAGGATTAATTGAATTGAAACATCATCGCCTAGTCAGGATGATGGAATAAACCTCTGCTGTGGATGTCCTATTTATTCCTGAAATAAAAAATACCACGCAAACCCAAAATAGAAAAAGACACAAATTACAAATAACGTTGATACTTTATTTTATAAACTAAATAGGAATCTTATTTATCACAAATTTTTCTTATTACTCTACTTTATCACACTTATATTTTTCTTATTACTCTACTTTATCACATGTTCTTTATGTGTAAAATAAATAAAACTTTGTTATATATTTTTTATATAGCAAAAATGCGAAATAGACTTTGAAAAATCGGTGCAGGTTACTTTAGAAAAAAGTGACCTGCACCGATGGAATCACATTTACTGGATCGAACTACACTGGGAACTTAACATTATTTGGTTGGCCTACGCTCTCCGGGCTAATCGGTATCGAAGAATGTGATGCCATCGGTGCAGGTTAGCCCGGTCAGCGTAGACAAACCAAATATTGGTAATGTGAATGTAATGCCCATTATGTCCGCAGTGCATTTCGAATTCGAAAATAGGTTATGTTTCACCGAAATGAATGGCTACACGTGGGCAACAGAAAAAATGCAAATAAACGCATGCAAGGAAACAGAAAAGTGTTGAAAAAGTAAGTAAAATAAAAATTTATTGTTGGAATATAACAAAACGGTATATACAGTTATCTTACCT
Source organism: Ophion ventricosus (assembly GCA_963932345.1). Classification (NCBI taxonomy): domain Eukaryota; kingdom Metazoa; phylum Arthropoda; class Insecta; order Hymenoptera; family Ichneumonidae; genus Ophion; species Ophion ventricosus. The sequence goes on from OZ010711.1 coordinate 19,379,978, forward strand.
CAAATAAATATCGCAATGACAACAATCGAGAACACGTCAATACGGAATGAAACGCACGAGATTACTGCCGCACTTTCGTCCGGTTATGTAGAAATATTGTCAGACTTGCTTGATATTTGATCCGGGCCTGATCACGTTGTAGTCCGGATGCCTTACTTAAGGTATGCCTCAATTTGCCTGATCCGGTCGGTGTCAGGTGATAGTCAGGCAACTGGATGTAGTGTTTCCTCCAGTTGCTTGATCCAGCTAGCTTCAGGCTATGGTCAAGTAAGTGGACTTACGGCTGCCGGAGCCGTAAGTCCAGTTGCTTGACCAACGCTTGAAGCTAGCTGGATCAGGCGAATTGAAGCAAGCCGTAAGTCCACTTACTTGACCATAGCCTGAAGCTAGCTGGATCAGGCAACTGGAGGAAACACTACATCCAGTTGCCTGACTATCACCTGACACCGACCGGATCAGGCAAATTGAGGCATACCTTAAGTAAGGCCTCCTTACTACAACGTGATCAGGCCCGGATCAAATATCAAGCCAGCCTGACAATATTTCTACTCGGGGCGCTATTTCTTATTATTGTGAAATAACCGTAGCTCAAAAAAAAAATTTTGCGAAAAGATCTCAAAACTAAAGACTTGAAGCTTCAAAATGTTTTTTTTCATCCCGAAACGACAATTTTTCAGAGATACAGCGGTTCAAAAAACACTAAAAACAAGGGAAGAAATGTTCGGTTCCTTTAATTCTTTGGAGTAGTGTAATTGAAGTCAAATTCGACGATATTGGCGTGTTCTTGACGGAGGTTTTGTCAGGGACTGTACATCTGTTTCAACTGTCCAACAAAAATAAAATCTCAATTTAAAAATAAATTAATTCTTTCAGATTATCTTATTAATATAAATAATTACCCAAAAACGCAATATATATTGAGTTTTTCAATGATTGCTATTAATTCATCGTTAAAATAGGGCACACTCCTCATTACTTTCATTAATTTTTCGACAATTACTCAGTCGATTTATTTGAAACTTAGCATAATCAATAGCTTGATCCTAAATCTTGATGATATAATATTTTCAGAATTTACGGCGATGTAGTTCCATTCGTTTTTCAACCATTAACGTCCGCAGAAGCTGTTTTCCCATAAGCGACCGTGTTAAATTTATATGTGTATAACTACAAAATTATTTAGTAAAAAATTCTAAATTACTTAATGTATTATTATTCTATCAAGAATTATCGTTCCGCAATTTTTCAAGAATTTTGGTGATTTTTTACATATCCATCCAGTAATACCTTAACAATTTTCCGGCCTTATCAACAAAAAGTGATAATAGAAAAAAAAAACTTATTTTGGGGCCCGATAGGCCTCGAAAAGTATCCGATCATACGAAAGTCTGGTTATTATACTAAATACATCATACATTTTTTTATTTTTTATTCAAGAAGAGCCTACTTGCCAGAACCACTTACACCAATTGGACATGCAGGAACTGCGATACTCTCTTTAACTAATAATAACTCCATTGTCAATCAATATTCGTGAACTGAAAAATAACTCACCCTCGGCCAGATTACGTAAAATTCCGATCTCGTCATATCGATACTCTCATCAGGAAAAAATATTTATACCAAACATCCAATTCATCCTCAAAAAAAAACGAATGTACGGGTCTATCCTATCAGCGTGCGAGAACAATCTCTGATCCAATAAAGCCGCTATATACGTGATAAAAAAAAAACAATAAAAAAAATGTCAACCATACGCGTCCTTGCAGGGACTCTGGCGAGGTTCGAGAGCGGCAACGACGTCTCAATTTCATCTATACGCCCTTCTCTCACTCGCGGGACTTCGAATCCCACACTACACCGTTCGCGATCACGCGAACACGCGAGAAATAAAAGAGGCCACAAAAAACAAACAGATGTATATATATAGATGTATAAGTGAGGAATAAAAAAATAAATGTGTGTTCTCCTTCATGGCTGATCGACCGGGACGGTTCGTTAACGCACTGATAGGCGGCCAATGGTCACGGTTGATCGACATCGTCGCGTACTCCCGCCATCGCACCCGCAGAACTTCCACAGGAATTTTTCTAGCCCCGGACACACACACGCACACACACACACACACACACACACACGAATATTGCACTCTCCTTTCTAGATCCGCGTGTTTTGTGGGAAACGCCGTTGATTACGTAACAAAGACATTCTTCGACACGGCCGCGAGGATTAGCTCCGATTTCCGATTGTGGGAGAAAAACCCGTTTCCGACTCGTTTGGAAAACATTTTTTTTATTGTTCTCTTTCATTAATATATGTATAAAAAATTCTAGAATATCCAAAAAAAGATTCTGCAGGTCATCTGAGACCTGAATCACCTTTTGGAAATTTTAAAAATCTTCCGATATGGAAAAAGGTATCTATATATATGGGAATTATGGGATCTAGGACAATATATTGAGAAGGGAAATTTGTTTACATACTTATTTTTAATTAACAACAATTTTTTTTTCATTTTTTCATTTTTTCATTTTATTTTCAAAAATAAAAAAAACATCTAGAAAAATTGTAGTTAATTAAAAATGAAAATGTAAACAAATTTCCTTTCTTAATTGTCCTAGGCCCCATAATTCCCAAGTGGAGCCTCTTCACTCATCAAAGTTCCAACCAAAAATGGTAAAAAAAAATGTCCAAGAAAAATTCTGATAAAATTCTAGCCACTCCAGTGTGAATCCATGCAACTTTTTACCCTCTTGACATTTCCCCTGAAACCCTATAGTACTTCGATGACGCCTTTTTCTTCTAAAACATGTATTTTTTAGTTCAAAATCCAATACTAGGGCGAAAAAAAATCGTGCGAGACTATCTGAAAAATAAAAATATCGGTTTTGATATTCTTTTTAAGTTTCCCGTGGAAAAAAACCGAGGAAAAAATTTTCCACAAACTTTGCATTTAATTTTTGACGGCCAAAAAATAGCCGAAAAATGGCCACGTTCAGAAATGCGCACCGGGGCGAAAAAAAAATCGTAGAGAATTTTCTAAAAAAAAGCAAAATATAGGTAAACTTGTCCTCGTTAAAACGCCACTTGGTAAATTCAATTACCTTTATTTTTGAGTCTGCTATGTAAATTTTAGTGCGGTAAGAAATTTCGACTAGTGCGTACTTTTTTGTCCAGTACTGTATATATATATATTTACGCGTGCGTTGCGATGGTTTTCCGCTTTCTCACCTCTTGCGCATCGTCACCGTGACGTATTATGTACTGGCTGGGCGATGCGCCGTAGACGGCGCTCGCGCTGACCGGCGATCTCTTCGACGGCTCTTTCACGTCAATCTCGAGCAAAACCACGTCCTCGGCAGAACTGACGGGCTTCTCGCCGCTGCTCGGAGACGCCTCCTTGCCGACTGAAGTCGCCAGTAAACCTGTATTTCGACCCAAAAAAAATCTATGAAATCCATTCAATTTACAAATGAAATATTACGAAATAAATGTAATTCGCGGTTTTTCGCTCTGATTGTGAGCTAAAATTTGCACATGTTTCGCGAGCACAAAGAGCTCAGGTGAACTTTGAAACGCTCCCAGAGAGAGACAAAGAGAGCGAAAGAGAGAGGGAGAGAGAGAGAGAGAGAGAGAGAGAGAGAGAGAGAGAGAGAGAGAGAGAGAGAGAGAGAGAGAAGAAAGCGAATGAAAGAGAGAGATTCATTGATTGATAATATTTATTATGCCTCAATGAACTGTCAGGCAAATATACAGATAAAATAGACAAAAATACAGATAAATTAAGAAAAAATATTAAAAGGGATTGACGAAATGAAGATTCGATATAAAATGAAAATGAACACTATGAGATAGAAAAATTAATATAAAAATATTCGAAAAATAAATACATAGAGACAGAGAGAGAAAGATTGATTGATTAATTCATTTATTGATAATGTTTATTATGCCTCAGTGAATTCACAGGCAAATATAAAGGTACAGATGAAAGAAGAAAAAATATTATCAGGAATTAAAGAACTAGATATTCGATGTAAAATAAAATTTAAAAACAAAATAAAATATAAAATAAAACAGCGAAATGAAATACAACCCAAACAAACTCAAATGAATACAACCCAAATAAACACAAACACAAACCTAAGATTAACTGAATAAACTTGAAACAATAAGATATACGATAAAAATAATATTTAAAAAAATCGTTAATATTTAAAAAAAACAGGGAAAGAGAGATGGGAGTGTGCGCAATTCTACACAGTGAATAGAGACGTTCGCATATCCACAAAGCAGGGAAAGTTGTCCGTCTCTCTGTGCTCAGAATATTTATATATTTATATATATATATACGAACATAGTTGCATGGCTCGCGGGAACGACCGCTGCAAACTTTTTCCCACGCGGCCTTTTGCGTTCAATTATATGCGCGCGATTTGCTTCTGCTCCCGAGTCGTCGTTGGTCTTCGCGAATCCTCGCGGGGCTGGGATATAACGGCGCAACACGAGTATTATAGGATCGTAGGAAACGAGCGCAGCGGCTCACTTTTAAACTCTTGGCAAACGATCCGCCCGAGAGCGGTGGAAAATTAGAGGAGAAAGATATTACGAGATCGAGGATTCGCTTCCCGAGGTAATTGACGCAATACGAAAAGTACGCGCCTTTATCTCTCTATTTCTAGAGATAGAGAGATAGAGCCTCTATCTCTCTATCTCAGTCTCTCTCGGTCACTCGCCTCGTTTTCTCGACTTCGCTAATATCGGAATTATGAACAGAAGGGGAGAGAGAGCGAGAGAGAGAGAGAGAGACAGACAGACTGGAATTAATTAATGCACTCAACGTGGATATCTATCGCGAAGGAAGTGCGCGAGTCCAAAGTTTCGTTAATATTATCAATCCGCAGCATCAATTATTTAATAATGGCTGCCTCGATCGCCGCCCTCGCTCACAATCCTCCACGTCTCATCGTAACAAACGAAAAAAAAAAAACACAGCCAGTGAACATATTCTTCCCACACACAAATTAGGAAATTTATCTCATATATTTAATCGTTTAAAAAAAAATCATAAATAAGAAAAAAATATAATTAACCGACACTGGTAGATGTGCGGTTCGGTTGTGGCGGTATATCGAGTTAAACAGCGTTGCGCATGGCCAATACTCGGAACGGTGACCGCTTAAGCCGTGCACCGACTGGCGCATCAACTAGCGAGTGGAAGGCCAATACTTCTGATGCCTTGGTGTAGAAACTTGATTAAAAGTCTGTGCACCAGTGAATCAGAAGAATACGGGGCCGTCTATACCGGTACGGGATTTTCAGAGTTCCCCCGTAGCCTCGGCAAATGCGGTATAGTGTAGCTTAAGACGGCTATGAACGCAATGAAACGTTAGGTTAGATTATCGAAGTGCGGGCAGAGATTGATAAGAAAGGGACATATTAGAAAAAAATAATACGTAAAAACCCACAAGGGTATATGTTGGAACATAGGAAAAAATCAAATAAAAATAATAAATGTCATTGAAAAAATAATACAAAAATTAATGAACAATAATAATCAAGTAATAAAAAATAAAATAATGTAATAAATAAAAAATGTGCGTGTTTATACATACTCACACATACGTACATATAATCAATTCCTTTATTTAGTTACGTTACATTATTATTATTAAATTATATTATTGTTAGAGACACTATTATTATTATTAGCACTGGTAGCTTTGATTTAAAAAAAAACACCAAACATGCTTACAAATGCGTTCATTTTTTTCTCCTTACGAAACTCTTTTCACAAAGCCATCGGATATCGATCGGGAACTCGAATATGAGATATCGAAGTACCGCGTGACACGTATGTACGTGCATTGTTGTATAGTACATCTACATATATATATGCATATAATGGGATGAAGAAAGTCAGCGGGAATGAGTTCACGTTGCGGTACGTTTTTACGTATATATATATATATATATATATATATATATATATATATATATATAGACGAACGCAGACACTTGAAAGGATATCACGTGACCACGCAATTCGTCCGGTTAGGCAATGCGAGCGTCTCGTATTTTTTTTATTCTTCTTCGTCTTCTTGGCTCTTAATAATGCGCCTGACACGAAGGAACAGGACTTGAACAGAACGAGTATTGTAGTTGGATACGCGGGTGAGCGATGATCGGGTTGGGTAATATCCTCCGCCCTCTCTCTCTCTCTCTCTCTCTCTCTCTCTCACACTCTCTCTCTCTCTCTCTCTCTCTCTCTCGCTCTGTACTGCTATCATTGTTACTAATCCGTTGGTTAATTAACCCTCGCGCGGTTCGTACACCTCACGATTCAGGCCGAGCTCTCCCAGGGGCTCGACGACGAGAGAAAACGTCGTTAATTATTTCCCGAAAGAATACAAAATAAAGCATTAATTGTCACGAACTTCTCCGGAAAATTATCTTTAAATTATTATCCTCCCCCTCGCTTTCTTTTGCGGATTTCTCAACTGAGACTGTTTCTCCCGCTATTTATGGGGAACGAAAAAATGATGATACTTTTAGTTTTGAAGATGAGACTTTCTATTTATATCAAGTAGAAAAAAAACGTTTTTTTTGCTGCAGAGTGAAAAGATTTTTTTTGTACCTAAGTGTTGCTAAGTTTTTTGTTGCAGAGAGAAAAGATTTTTTTTGTACCTAAGTGAAAAAAAGACTTTTCTTATAGTGAGGAGAAAAAACTTTTCTTATACCGAAGAGGAAAATAGTACATTATGATACGAGTACCAAAAAAATACTTTTTCTAACGAGTGCTGCAATCACACGAGATTAGAGAACAGTTTTTTCGTCGAGTATTGTACGAAATTTTATTTTACGAGGTGTGAAAATCGAGAAGAAAACGTCCATTATGGTACCGAGTGAAATAAAAGACTTTTTTTACACCTAAGATGAAAAAAAAAAAAATTTCAACCGGAGAGGAAAAAAATCCTCTTTTCAACCAGAGAAGAAAAAAAATCCTCTTTTTATACCAATGTTTTTTTTTAGAACAAGAAAATGAATCGTAAAATAAATTATTATCGATTCCTCATGCCCGAGCGAGATCGCATTGGCTCTCTCGCGATTAGTCGTACATCATCTGCCCGACGTCCCGCGTCGATGTGTGCGCCCGAGTAGCCAGGTCTGCGATGCACAGCGGACCGGCAAAAACTTGGCCACCGTGTGCGGTAGCGTCTGACGTTTCCCCGTGCACGCGGTTATACCGTACGGAAGAAAGTGCTTTCGCTCTCGAGGAAATCAGAAAGTATATGCGGCTTATGTGCGGCGCGGGTATCAGTAATTTAACATAGACTGACGTATGATTGTAGGAAACGTCTCGAAAGATCTTCAGTACACTGAGACGTGTATAATGCCAGCGATAATATAGACCAGACGCTTATACCGTAAGTCGTAAGCCGTACGGCATCATTCATTATTAATTTATGTCTATATACACATATATTTATATATATATGTATAAATTTATATATGTTTATGTATAACAATGAAATACTTTTCCTGACATATTTTATTTGCAATATATTCAGGTATTTCCATATTTCAGGTATTTTGTCTACATTTTATTTGTCGATATATTTATTTTTTTCCTTTAAACTATTTTTTTATTTCTTTGTTTATTTTATTTTCGTAAATTTTTATTTATCTTTTTATGCTATTTATTTTATACTTTTCATTGTATATTCCACAATAAATATAAATATATATATTTATGCCTGTATGTGTATAATAACGAGATACGTTTATTCCTGAGATTTTCTATTCAATATATATTTATATTTTATTTATATTTATCACATTATGTAAAAAAAAATTGATTATATTTTCACCTTTTATGTCATTATAAATATATGTGTTTTTTAACTATTTCATTTTTATTTATTTATTTATTTTATTCTCATATGTTTTTATTGACACTTTTAATCAATCAATTCACGATTTATTCTGGGGTTTACTTTAATTTCCCAAGTTCCAACGTAAGACCTTACGGATTTTTACGTGTTACCCTTCCCAATTGAACCCTACCCGCACTTTGTTAATCTAACCTATTGACTACCATTGCGTCCACAGCCGTCTCAAGCTACACGATACAGCATTTGCCGAGGGTGCGGAGAAACTGTGGAAAACCCGTACCGGTATAAACGGCCCCATATTCACGGCTAAGTGCACGGCTAAGCCGCCACCGCTCCGAGTATCGGCCATGCATAACGCTGCTTAACTTGAAGTAACGCCGGAGCCGGTCCCCGACCGCCCAGCCACCAATGCGGATATTTACACTTTTATATTATTCATTTTATACATTAAGTTTTATATTCCATACCAAATATGAATTTTTATATAAATAAATATATATACATGTGTGTGTGTAGGTATGCGTGTATGCACAGACGCATATGTGTATACATAATAGCGAGTCCCGAGGCCCATTACCGTCAGTTCATTTCCCTCGCGATATATTCCACGGCGCGCTAAGAGAAATTTCTGGCAATAGCCAAGAAGCAAAAGCGATTCATCGTGCTTGAATTTTCGCAGCGAGAGAAATTAATGAAGTGGAAAGGAGGTGAGATATCCTGGTCCATTATATTCCCATAAAGAATCTTCGTGCGCAAAATACAATACAACGATGAATAGACAGGCTCCGAGATTATACGTAAAGAAAAAGGGGTCTTTGCACAGGATCATTTCCTCCCTTTTTCGTTGAGTAGTATTTTACAGACAGAATAACAATTGTTATTTCACTATTACTGTTATTATAATTATTATTGTTGTTATTAGTTTTGATTTCCATTGTCGTTACACCTGTTATTCCGATTTCATAATTACTATTATCATTTGAATAACTCAGTTGATCAATTCATTAATTCAATTTTTATTCCATGGGATCGTTTTTGTTTAATATTTCTCTCTCACAACTTTATTATTTTTGTTTTTTAAATATAACTCTTATTATTATTATTACTATCGTTATTAATATAATTAACACATATGTGCAATGTCGAGTAACTAAAAATATCCCGTACTTGTGGGTCGTGCGTAAGTCGAACCGTGACAAATTCAATTCTGTATCAAGTAGAGCAGCCCGTTAGTGGTCAGACAATACACGTCAGGGCTGTCATTATCGAGAATTTGGTGAAGTCTGCCGAATCTCTCCCTTTCTCTCTCTCACACATACACATGCCCACACACACACACACGCATCCGCGAATGAATGTTAGCGAACACTCGCACGTTTCTTATTCTTTTGCACTTTTGTTCCAGCATTGAACTTTTT